>LPNX010275007.1:194737-277525 GCA_001517045.1 Pseudotsuga menziesii | reverse complement strand
AAATTCTACAAACAAACTTAAACTATATATGTATTAAATCCAAGGAATAGTAGTTTTAGTCTTCTCAATTGAATCCTTGAATTCTTACTCAATCACTTTGTTTTATCCCTGACTAAATAGGTTGTGTTAAGATATCCTCTAATAAATCCTTGAGAGACACAAGGTGAGAGACTACAATATAGGGGGATCTCTTATTAATAGACATCCTAGTAGGGTGGTTGTTAGGTTGTAAGTTGGTCATTGGAAAAGAGAGAGAGAGGGGGGAAGTTTGTAATGAGGGCATGAACCATGCAAGTGAGTAGTTTATGTTGAGTAGAAGAAAGAATGTACAAAGAAGGATTTGATAAATTTATGAGAGAATAAGAGGATAGGAATTTTATTGCACAAGGTATATAGTAATTTGGTATTGAATTGTGTTGGTTATTTGTAGAGAGGGAGGGGGATATTCTCATATTATTTGAAGTGGTAAGGATTTAAGTTCAATAATATAGATGAGATAGTGAATGATTAGAGAGACATATACAAATGAAGGGATAATTCACATTAAATAGAGCATTGGAGTAATAATTCAATGTAGGCACATCACCACCCTAAAAATCAAGCAATTTTAGAGCCGTCGCTTAAGCGACACTTAGGAAGCTATCCGTCGCTTAAGCGACACTTAGGAGGATAGAAATTTTAGTTCCGTCGCTTAAGCGACACTTAGGAGGATAGAAATTTTAGTGCCGTCGCTTAAGCGACACTTATCCCCACCATTTCAAAAAAAATTTAATCTTTCTGATTTTTGGCATGGTTAAAAGAAAAAAACCACGCGCCGTCGGAAAAAACCGTCGGATTTTGGATCAAAATCTAGTAGTAACTTCAGGAGCCCACCATTGTGTCAGATATTTCCTTAACTATTTTTCGAAGTTGTGGCTACGCCATCAACTAATCATTGGCGATGTCAACAACTATCCTTTTTCAATCGCTGATGATCCTATTCCTTAGAATTTTTTTCAAAAATTTTCTTCTGCGTCGACGGTCAGGTGCTCTATGCATCGAGTGGCTAGTCGTCTTGGTTTCCACAACGATGCCCAACGGTCCTTCTGTGTCTTCTGTGGCCATAATCCTATCGGTGGTCGAAAACTTTGGTCACTGCGGTAGCGACAGTAGAGGATTATACCCATCGGAATTTTATTCCTCTAACCAGCCACAACGAAAGATGCAAAATTAACTAAGCATCGACGATGCGATCAACTAATCATCGACGATCCGTGTAACTAATTTCGCTTCCGCCGGGGTCTGCATTGAAGGTCCATCTGTCTAAGTTTTTCGATGGCCGATGACCAAGCACTTAGAAATTTTTTTGCAACCAAGGTTGTTTGTATCTCGTCGGGTGACCTTCAGACTAGCTCTTCCGCTGCATCAGAAGAACTTCTCACTAAGTTTTCAGATGAGCTGATAATTATGGCACTTAGAAAAATTTTGTGAATTTTCCTAGTTTCTTCTGGGCAGTAGGCACCCTGCCTCTATTAATTGTTTCTCATGGCCCTTTGAGGCCCAAATGCTACAACATAATCTATGTCATTGCATCTTCATGGCCCATTCAGGCCCATGCTACAACCAGAGCTCTGATACCACACTGTAATGTCCCCGACCCTTTGACCGACAAGGAAAACGCTACCAAACCATCAAAAAATTCCAGGAAAATAGCCCCATGAACATGAATAGGCATATAATGCTGAAATATAAAAACTAGAAACATAAAACATACTAAGATGCATAATCCATCTTATACATAGAGGAATCAAACATACATTCATTCAAGCATACCACTTGTTCATCATATTCATTAGTGAGCAAATATAGAGATAGAGATGGAATAATCAAGAATACTCATATGAAACAGAATTTTTTTCCGCAACCAGCTACGTCGCTGCAACATTCCACCCAACCGTAGTTCAGCGTGCTCATCAATATCTCAGCAACACTGCCACCCCCGAGTTGGGCATGATTCCTCAAGGAATAAGGGTCAAAGCAGGCTTACACATAGCCAAATTACACAAATCATCCAAGCCCATGCAGTATGGTTTATCAGGACATCAAGGAGTGAAGAAAGGATAAATGCTAAGCTGGTGGCCTCAATGGAGAGCTAAGGATGCCTGCACAAGAGTTAGCCAGACTTCTAAGACATCCACACACCCAACATCAGGAATCATTCCTTTCTCTACTTCACAGTCCCTCAGGCCCTGAATTTCGTTTCCAATACTCTTCAAGGGTTGTGGAGAAGAAAGCCAGAAATCTAACTCTGTCTGAGTGGCTCCAAACACCAATTTTCTCAATCATACCTAGCCTCTAATCCTACTCTCAATAGTTCGAATACCAACCACTACATACCGCAGTAAAACAAACAGTTCACAACTCTTGAAGAAGATAAAGACAATAGGGTGAAAACTCAAATGAAAGGGTGAACACGGCTCAGATCAGACAAGATGATTCAGAGTTGTTCTTGGCCCTAGCATGGACAAAACAACTTAGAAGCAACCCCAAAATATATTTTGCACACACAGGAACCAAAACCTAGGGAGAGATCAACAACCCAATCCCATAATGAAACAACGAGAACCTTACACAGTCCGCAGTTGGGGAAGAAGACGGATTCCCAGCAGTGATAGGGAAAACATATAAATAGTAGAACTATTCCTTTCAATCCGATCTTCCAGATTGCCACACGAGATCACATTCTTCCAACCCCTGCGTGAGGAAACCCATACCCATTTCCAATCTGTGCGTGAGGATAATCAAAATGATGGAGGGAAATCCCCAAGCGGTACGTTAGGAGAGTGAACAGAATAGTTCTCTCTACGTGAGGATGTCCAGAATGACTCACGGTGGGAAAAAATCCAAAACCCTGCGTGTGTGTGAGCAAGACCAAAACATCTGAAGAAGTGGGATCGTGGGAGAGTGGGGTGAATGGTGACCGTCCCCCTACCCTTCGTGCGAGGAAGAGCGAGATTGCTAGTGGAGTGTACAGGGACAAGGACTGGTAGTCCTACCACCCACCACTCCCTAGCCATAACTGTTCCCAACTAATCAAACAACATAATTTTAGTGGGTGGTTGACACATGGCAAACTCCCAATGGCTCCCATGATTTAGAAAACCCCCCCCCTTAACCTCAGGAATCATGGCCTTTTCATTTAACGGTGCACCATCGTAGCTGGTTGTAGGTTTATTTTATTTGATTTGCATATTTACATGATGCCAAAACTATAATGTGTCAGATAGCATGATATAGCATCGACAATGATCCCTATTACCGAAACATACACAACCAAATCGATGGTGGGGCTTTTTCCTTTAGCTCCACACCACAACTAATTACAAAATATACATCATGTATCTTTTAATACCAATGGGGTCAAAACCGGGGTGTTACAATTCTCAAATTCGTGTCTGTATGACATATATCTACAGTGTATGTCTGGTAGCTATGTCCAAGTTTGAGTCCTTTATCATATGGATCTACGATGTATTCTAGTAGCCATGCTTTTTTATTCCTCCCATGGATCTTCCTTGTATTGGTTTGCAACCATGAGTTGGTTACTTGTGTCTATGAGTCAAAATATTGATGTACTACAGATGCCTACTTGACTACATGCTCTGATCGAGCCGACATTTTCAGCTCATAGCAACGACTTATTCTCTCAAAGCTCTTGTTTATCATATCCCTCTAAGACTCATGCTTTGGGGGGCATCCTGTTATACCAAAATCCTGTCATCATCGTGTGATAAGACCTTTGACATACCTATTTTCCCTTAATCCCAGCATTTGGAGTGGAAACCCATGTTGTTTGTCAATCTTTCATGAAAATTCCTAGCACCGTGCTTTCCTTGTTAGCCATGAGCAGTTCCTTGCTCGCACTTCCTTTTTGATGTTTTCCATAAGCGGTGCCATTACCTATTTCCCTTGGTCCATAAGTGGTTCTTACCTGAACAGCTCTGTCATAAGAGGAGAAACATGGTACCTTGGGTAAAATGGGAAAAAGAGAAGATTCTCGAGGCTTCTAGGTCATGAGCCTCATGTAATCCCTTATCCCTATCATTGTGGGTCAATTGAGCTCGAGATCCCTCATCCTAGGATCTTAGAGGCCACCTCATCCACAAATCTCTCAACCATTCCTATCCATTGAGACTTATAAATACAATCTCATGCCCATGGTTGAGGGGAGAACCATTGAAGTATTGTTATGCTGCTGGATTGACCACTTGGCCCAAACCATTGGAAAGCATAGAGAGCAAATTTGGAGCTTATGGGGATGAAATTTTTGGCTTCATGGAGATGCATGTCAACGCTAAGGCTTAATTAGTTGTAAACTTCTCCATTTTAATCTTAATGCAAAGCTGATTTCCATCTCAGTTTACTGTTGTTGTTTGATTTCACATGTAAATGTTGTTGTATTCATTAGTCACTGACATGGATTGATAGATTATGTTCTAGTAGCTTTGATGTGTTTGCATGTTTAATCTTATTACAGGTACATAGGTTTACTATTGAAGCAGGCATTCCAGGTATCTACGATATCCAGGGAGGGTCTTCATCCTTTGTTGTTCATTTGTTCTGTATCTGAACCATTCAGACCAAAGGAACAACTTCTGTCCTCAGAGGGTGAAATATTCTTGCTAACATAGTGAGCCTCTCTATTTATCACACACTCACTCACACTCAGTTGTAGCGCATAGCTGAGGAAGAAGAAGTTGTTGGGGCTAGAAATAAAGAGGCTACTACTGTCAGGATATCATCTTACTATTTTTGGGGCTTTTCTATTTGGTGTTGATTCTATCTCTGAGGAAGTTGTGGGGTTTTCTCCTTTTTGGTTTCCCCAAGGAAAATATTTGTGTTCATTGTCTTACGTGTTTGATTGTTGTGCTTGTTATTCTCTCAGTTAAGATCCTAAGTTAATGCTAGCTTAAATGATAAAAATCTAACATAGAATACCTGCAATAAAGAGTGAGTTTAGCCACATGGATACGTAATTTTTATATTTAAACTTATGTATCTTTCCCATACCTTCTCTAAAGGAGTCATTTCATGAACAAGAACTTTAAGTGTAAGAAACATTTCTTAAAGCAAGGGTTTAAGTTCTCAAGCCAAGGGTTGATGCAAATAGTAAGCATTTAAGGTTAGAACCAGTAATGCAATATTTGTTTTTAAATTTTTTTATGTTAAATGTTGAATATTATTTCGAGTACATTACAAAATGGTATCGGAGCAACGTTACAAAACTATGACCTATTGGGACACTATGTATTTAATGTGTATAATATACTTAAGAAAATTGATTATAAATATCTATAAAGAATAAAAGAATAACTATTGTTACACGCAGACAAAAAAAAATGGCAGAACCTAAACAGATTATGGGAAAATAAGAGGTACCTGAATATATGTCAGCATTAGAGAATGCAAGTTTCTTTGTGGAACTTGGAAAAAAAAGTAATGAAGATATGCAATCATAAATTTTGGAGACAGTGAGGAGTTTAAAAGGAGATATGGAAATCCTTAAGGAAGATAACCTTAAACTCATGAATGCTAAATAAAATTAAGAAGAGATAAATGAACTTATTCACAAAAGTTTGACAGAGCCGCAAAAGAATAATGGTCAAAATTCTTGTATTACTGGAAAAATGAGGAAAGGTGTAATACAAGTTGACATTAATGAAGAAACTACAGAGAACATTCCAGTGATCGCATAAGACCTAAAGAAAGATAATGAAATAAAAGTTGAAAAACAAAAATAACATCATGTGGAGTTGCAAGAAGAATTTAAAAAGTTAAGAACCCTGACATTTGAAGGAGAATTGGAAGAGGCATTCGAAGCTTGGTTACTAAATATTAAATGATATTTTTAGATATATAGATATGGTGATAATTTTAGGGCATGCTTGGCAATCTTTTAGTTGAGTGGGAAAGCTTCCCTGCAGTGGAAGGAGGTTAAAAGCGTAAATAACATATGCAGTAAAGAGTTGAGCTGGAAAATTTTTAAAAAGGTATTTAAAAAGAGATATATGTCATAACGGTACTATGATGAGAAATCCAAAGAATCCAATGACCTACGACTAGGAATTTTAACCATGGAATAATTTGTAACCAAGTTTGTAAATTTACAACGCTTTGTACCTTATTTAAGGGATTGTTACGGAGAGAAATTACTATGGCTTGGGTTACCACAACAGACAACTTGACTCCAGAAATCAATCATTTCCAATATGCAATAGAAATTAAATGTATAACACTAAAGGATCAGACCTCATACCTTATTCCGGACGGTTGAATTAGATCCCCATTGAGCTTTCCAACTTCAGCTTGAATTGATAGATTACTTCCTCAACAATAAGTAAACAATACAAGCATTCTATATATCATGGTGTTAGATCTATTCTAGCATATATAATCAATAATGTATAAGCATTTGACATAATCCAATGGATAAAATATGCATTCAAAAACACATTATTGGATAGGAAAAGATATTTCTATTAATATAAATCAGAGATTACAAGATACAACCTCTGATGGCACGTCTGCGAACCGGAGAAACTAAATCCCCCACTTGGGCCTCCACCACTTCAATCCTCCATCTCTCGATAGCAATCTCACAAGCAAAAGGAAAGCTTGGGGAGAACACACTAGTGCTCCAAGGGACAAAGGGATGCAGACTCAAGCATAAGTTCCAGCAACAATGGACTATAGTTTCTTTGCTCTCAATTCTCTCATATGCCTTCAATGTACCATAGAATTCCTTATATATCTTTTGAAAGGGGTAATGAAAGGTCGAATCTAAGTGATCTCAAGGCATAGGGAAGGCTAGGAGTCAAGTGAGTCGGATCCATGTCAAGGAAAACTCCAAAAGGATTTGTATTTTGTACACATCCCGATGTATGCGGTTTTAGTGGTCAAACCCACGTATATACGCGCTTATAAATTTATTTGTTGCGTGTATCATTTTTCACATGTTTTTAGGGATGGTCAAGGAAACATCAAAGGACAAAAAATGGTCCATGGGGTATAAGTAGTCTGCAGCAGGACAGGGGAAGGCCATACAAAGTGAGATTCACCTGGAGTGGTGAAATCGGCTATAAAAAATGCCCCCTAATGTGTGAGGTCAGAGGGGTCATACAATGGCCAAAATAAATTATAAGTCCATCCCAAAATTGGAGTGATGAAGGATCCCAAATGGAAGACTAGCCACCCAATCAGCATAGTACAATAATACAACTCTGCACATAACTGCAAATACATATAGCAGTCCCGGATACATAAGAGTACAATGGCCATGAATAGGCATGATACAATATATCACATAAGTGGTCATTGCCACGTACAATATACATAGATCATAATCTCCATGATGAATATTCACAAAGGACCATGATCTCCATAATGGTTGAAGATATATAACAGATCAAGATCTCCATAGTGGCTGGAAATATCTGACATGTACTGGAATCAAGTCACAAGAGTTGAAATCTCATGAACACTGGCATGATCAAGGAGGTAGAATATAAAATATGCCACCAATATGGAAAGTCTTCTACACAAACCGCTACGAGTTCATGTCCTACTATGCAAATAGAGGTGTCAAGGTAGAACATAGTAGTCCATCGTCTGATTACCAGTCATTAACGTATATCGTTAACAGACGCGAGATCACCCACCAATGATGAAAATGGGAATCAAGGTACTAGAGTGCAAACTAACAAGTGTGAATAAATGTGTTGAGGTTGAACACTTGAGAGGATCCATCGATCAGGGGACATTGATGTATTCCCAAAAACTGTCGATGATGAGAGAACCTGCCACTGATGAATGTAAGTCTCAAGGCACTCAAAATAACTCTAGATTCTAATCCCAGAATAAATGATCTGAAGTCGATGGGATGAAATCCACTGGAAGGAGGGAATTAAGGCATCCCCCATCATCCAACATGAGGTACTCAGCAAAGCTGTATAATGTGGAAGGACTTGATCATAAGGTGCACGAACCAGTAACTGTATCAGGAATGGTTGACATGCAAAGTCAAGATAACTGAGGAATGGCTGACTCAGGCTTCGACTTCCTTCGAACAAGAGCATAACGGCCTATGGTGATTAAATAAAGGAAGCACAAACTTGATATACAAATTGGGACATCTCTGCAACACAGGAGGCATCGACAGAGGCTCCATAGGGACTGGAAGCTTAACCAGTCAGTGGATATAAACTCAGGTAAACGAGTACAACTCCTAAATTCAAACTATAACCCAACCAATGGATGTGATATACAGTGCTCTATTCGAAGGTGACACAACTCGACAGCTTCCACAAATAACATCTTTCCTTGTTCGGCTTTTTGGTTTTTTGATTTTTTTTGGACTTTTTCAGTTATTTAAAAAGCTTGAAAAAAGAATAAAATAGCTTTATAGTTACATACTAGGAGGAGACGAGTGTCATAAGGGAAAACAAACTAGTTCCAAGCAGTGGAACATACCTATGCTCAATGCAAGGATACATGTGTAAGATATCGACACTCAGGGGAAAATCACCTCCTGGTAAAAAGGGAAACAAGCTGCGAAGGATATAAAAAAAAAGGCTCTGCATGGCTAGACATGAGACAAGCTCAGGCTATATGGCTGAAACACAATGTCAGGGAAGCCAGCATAAATCTCAATAAGGCAAGCAAAGCTCATGATAATACATTCACAACTTGACATGAGGGAGTCCTGAGGGGAATAGGCCAGCAAAAGATCAAGAGGAGTATGAGGCTCTTGCGAAATGTCATGGAAATACTATACAATGGACTCCCACACCCTAAAGGAGAAAACGTCAGCATGGGCACCAGATTCAAATAAGGCGCTAACTAGGGTACCCATGTAAGGTGAATCTCTACCACTCATATCATGCCACTTCTAAAACAACAAGAAGGTTCCATGACATAATAGAGTGGGTTCATACCTAAAGTCATGATGACATGGTCATAAGGTCATGTAAAATGAAAACAGTGATGAAACCTAACCTATATGCCAATGTAAACATGATACCTGAGATCGGAATGAACGGGTCAATCCAACGGCTGAAACGACACTGAAAAAGGTCCTCTACATCATGAATTATGTCAAAAACGGTCCAAAATGGTTAGAAAATGTCAAAACTATAGGAAAGGGGGTAAAAATTTTCAAATATTTGAAATTTTTCTATAAATAGTAAACAATTCAAAATATTATAAAACATTTGAAACTTTTACCCATTTAGGCTCAGATTTTCAACAGCGAATTCTAGGAGATCCAGCCGGCGAAATCCACTACCGTTTCTTCCAGGTATTTACCCATGCTCTTCTCTTTCATTTTGATGCAATTTTTAGCAAATTCCATGTTCAATTAAGATTTATAGGCCAAACTAAAAAGGGCACTGCAGCCCACGTGGAATTCGATGTTTTTTCCGCGTATAGGGCTGGATATAAGCGGAAAATGCCCTCAAACCCGCGTACATACACTGTTGTTTTGAAAACAGTCGCGTATGAGGCCACGCATAAGGTTTTCTCAATAATCTAATGGGTAAATTTGCAATTTATTGTGCAGGATGGTCCTATATTGGAGATAGCATGAACATGGTGAGGTAGAGGAAGTAGTAAGGGCTGATCTAATGGCTCAACAAGCTCTACGTGCATGCGGACTCTACAAGTTTTGGTGTCTTGGTGGTTTAAGGGCCAAACCAAGAGTATTACAGATGCTGGTGGATTACTGGGATCCAGACTCGGAGTCCTTCCATATAGATGGGATGTCCCTCACCATAGAGGTGGAGGACATATACTTCATTACTGAGCTTTCTAGACGAGGGGAAGTGGTGAACCTTTGTTCTCATGGTGGGCCAGGAGGTGGCCTAACTATCGACGAGTACATTGTGGTGTACTGCTATCCAGACATAGAGAAGTTGGGGATTTAGGTCCCTACCAACGCTATACAGGTGTTGGGCCTAAAGGCCATACTATTGACATTGGGCCGGATAGCAAGCTTGGCATCACTCTACCATGCCTCGTGGCCTCTGATGTTTTATGCAATAGAGTGCATGAGACCCACGATCTATGACTGGAGCACTACACTACTGAGTAACATGAAACATCAGCTCAGTGAGTGTAAGGCAGGCAGAGTGCAGAACTTCAAGTTCAGCAATATTTTGAGCATGTTTTTCTTCGACCTTGTTCCAAGATTGAGCCCCAGAGTGGGCGTTCCTCTTCATGAGGTTCGAGATCCAGCCCAATGGCATTGGGCAGATGCTATGCGGATATTGGGGGGTGGTAGGGTGGCCAACCCATATCCAATTGACTTCTTTCCATGGTGGTGATGACAGATAGTTGCCATCGATGACTACCCCTATGCAGGGGTAGATTTCTGGGGGGACCTAGACATGCCGCTACCACCAGGATTGGCATATGGCGATATAGGTAATGAATCTCGACCCTCTCTTTTTAAATTTTGAGTTATTTAATTTTTTTGTGTTTTCTTGATTATATGGATTCAAAAAGACATATTTTTGCATGATAATACATAGTGACATCTACTATTTGTGTGCAGATGTGGGACCATGGCGGCCAAAGGGCTTCCCCTGTCATAGATAGAGGGGAAGAGGAGATGACATCATGGGTGTGGATGCGGAGTGGACACTCCAGAGAATTCATACCAATTTTGTGAGACTGACACATAGGGTTCCTATGGCGCAAGTCGAGGACTTGCCTAAGGCTATGCAGCAGCAGGTGGTGGGTGTACCACGCACATGGGTGTGATTATTTCGATGGCTAGCTAGAGCTGTAGTGACCTTCCATGATCACAACCCTCCTCCTCCTCCACAGTATTAGACACCTAGGAGTGTATACATTTTGTATTACCGTGTATTATATGCTGGTGGCTCGAAAGCCCCAATTTTGTATCATGACACTATGTATTATCACATTTTGGATGTATATATAAAAAAATTTATGGTGATTGGTTTATTTATTTACATGTGTAAAAATTATGCTTGTGATTAATTTATTGTGAATGAAACAAATGTCAATCTAACACGTAGTTAGCATATGAGTCAGCAACTTGATTATTATTTCTTGGAATATGTATATATGTTATATTGTCAAATTGTCGTTCTAACAATCTCACACGTAAGAATCTTCTCAATAACGTCAGATCTCTAACATGTTACAAACCATTGAGTTGTGACACTACTGACTCCAAATCAATACGTACCTCAAGAGAGAGAAATCCATGTGAAATGGCATCCCGTAGAATCTTGATAATGGCACTATATTCAGCAACATTGTTGGAATATGGCCATAGACATATGCCTCCTGAAGACAGTACCTGACCCATAGGAGTATAAATCACCCAAGTAGCAGAGGCTAAGTGTTGAGTGTGATGGCTTGCACTAGCCACGAATCCTATGTAGGTGGAAGATTCCATTGACATCTGCCAAAAGAAACAGAAACTAATCACAAACCCAATCACGATAAGAAAAAGACCTAACTATGCAAAGCTATACAATAATATACAATAAGGAGCCTTGGATGAAGATCATTCATAGTATTTCTTGAGATAGAGCCCATTTCTAGGCTCCGCTAAGGCCATTCCTTCGTAATCCACTAACTCATATGCACCCTTCTCTAACACACGCTTGACCACGTAAGGACCACGCCACATAGGATTAAATTTTCTTGCCCCCAAGGGTTCTTTCGGTTGATCCCACAAAAGGACCAAGTCTCCTTCACTAAACCTCCTTGGATAGACAGACTTATTGTACTAGACCTTTACACAATGTTTATGGACTTCTAGAGCCACCAAGGCATCCCGACGCTGCTCATCAAGTTGCTCAAGGTGAACCAAATGCTCCTCCAATGGGGAAGTGTCCGTAAGAGTTCTACAGCTAGCTTCAAAGAAGGAATCTCGCATTCAACTAGCAATATCGACTCCATTCCATGTACAAGTTGATATGGAGAAAAACCAGTGGCAGTCTTAACAGTGGTTCGATATGCCCACAAAGCAAGATATAACATGATATGCCAAGTGTTCTTGCTCTGTGCAATGGTTCATTGGAGAATGGATTTGAGTGATTTATTCACTAACTCTACCTGTCAATTCGCTTGAGGGTAGTAAGAAGAGGAATCCTCTTGCTTATACCCTAACTTTTATGCCAACTCTTCCATCATACGGTTCTGAAAGTGCGAGCCATGGTCAGTGACAAGTCTTTCGAAATTCTAAACCAAGTAATAATTTGGTTGAAAACAAAGTGAGTGGCTATCTCATCGTCAGATTTTACTGTAGGCATAGCCTCATCCCATTTCATGAAGTAATCAACAGCCACTATAATATGATGGTGCCCCCCAGCCGAAGCTGGGTTGCAATCCATAAAATCGAGCCCCCACTTAGTGAAGGGACCGGCGGTGATAATGGGATGTAACAAGGCAGGTTTCGAGTGCATATTACATGCGAACACATAGCAAGGGTGGCACCTCTTGACCGCATCAACACAATCCTTAAATATTGATGACCAAAAATAACCCGCTCTTAAAATCTTTTGAGCTGTAGAAAGCCCAGATAAATGACCACCACACTCCCCTCCATGGAAATCATTTAGCACTACCTTAGCCTCTTCATGAGTTAAACAATGTCATAAAATGGAATCTACCCCACGGCCGTACAAAGTGTTATCCACTATGAGATAGTTCTTAGAGACGTGATGTAATCATCGTCATTCATCTTGTGAGAAGTGAGTAGGGTCTTCAATGTTTGTAAATATATTATGATATCCCCATACCATGGGTCTAACGTTGAGATTAAGAAGATGTGTTCATCGACAAACATATCTTCACAAACCAACTCCTCGGCCTCTCTCGGGAAATCCGATATAAGCTCTACAAAAATTAAATACTTCTTCGATTTTGCCGAAACAAACTCGAGATCAAATTCTTGCAGAATGACAATACATTTATTATATTTTCCCCCAATCATCCTTCGGGTGAGGATGAATTGAAACGGATTGACATGGGCTACAACAAAGGTCTGGCGAAGGAGAATATAATGTCTCAACCACTGAACCTCATCTATGGTAGCTAAAGCAAGATTCTCGACATGAGAATAACGAATCTCTACGTCAATAAGGTTCCGGCTCAAATAATATATGGCATGCTCTTGGAGCTCCTCATCCTCTTGAACCAAAACCATACCAATCGTCTCCAACGATGCGGCCACATATAATAGAAAATCGCGGCTATAGTCCGGAGGACTAATCACCGGGGCTGATGCTAGGGCTCGCTTGAGTGCATCAAAGGACTCCTAGGCTCACTCATCCCAATAAAAGGGGGTGTCCTTGTTCAAGAGATGCATGAAGCCTCTAGTCAAATTGGCAAATTTGACAACAAATCTCCATAAGAAGTTTGCCATGCCTTGCAAACACTGAAGATGACGAACATTCTTCGGGGGAGACAACTGAAGTATTGCCTCAACCTTCAAAGGGTCGACTCTTATACCTCCTTTAGAAATGATGAATCCTAACAAACACCCTGACTTCACACAAAAGATGCACTTATGAGGATTTAATCTAACCGAATAGTGCCAGCATCTTTCGAATACTAATCTCAAGTGATAGGGATGACGCATTCTCATGTGAGAATGAGCAGCAAGGTCATCCAAAAATACTTTAATAATTGACTTGAGATCATGGAAGATCAAGGTCATTGCCCACTGAAATGTAGCTTCGGCGTTTTTAAGGCCGAAAGGCATTTTTTGATATGCAAACGTTCCACAAGGACAAATAAATGCAGTCTTATGTTGGTCCTCAAGTTTAATCTGTATCTGATTATCTTCGGAAAATCCATCGATGAAGGAGAACACCTTGTTTCCTGCACACTCATCCAAAATTTGATCAATAAATGGTGTGGGGAAATTGTCCTTAGGATAGGCATGATGCAAATCATGGAAATCAGTACATATGCGGATCACTCCCTGCTTCTTATCAACCAGAACGGGGTTTGAAACCTGCTCCGTCAAGGGAATGGGATAGATGAAATCAGCTTTCAACAGCTTCTCTATCTCTGCCTTAATCGTGGATGCTTTCCTAGGATTCACCGCATGAAAATGTTGTCGAACAGGCTTAATGTTGGGGTAAGTCATCTCGTGCTCGACAATACGAGGGTCAATACTTGGCATCTCGTCGTAAAACCAAGCAAAAATATCATGGAATTCCTTGAATAGCTCAGTGTATTCAAGAATCTCAGCATGGGAACATTCTGCCCCAATATAGACATTCTCTATCATGTCAGGATTGTGAGATATGTTGATAGGAATCGTTGAAGATATGTTCACCATGTTTCCATCAGCCAGCGGACCAGGAGAGCTTAATGGAACCATAGGAATACCAACTCTTTGACTAAGAACCGCCCTAATATCCTCAAGCTCCAAGCGATCAAGCTCTGGAAGAAAGTACGATCTATGATGGAGCTCCTCCCATGGTGGCTCAATTCTTGACATAGCCTCAATAATTGCTTCATCTGAAGGGAAAACTGTATCAAGGCAGTCATGTGCATGACAAGACTGTAATGCCCATGCCGACAGCACATAAGGGTCTTCCTCCTTTGTCTACGAAGAGGAAAGACTAGGCTCTGCAACACACTTGAGATTATCTTGATAAGCTATCATAGCTACAGACAATGACACAACAGTCATGACGGGCTCACTTGAATTACTCGGTGTAGGAATAATCCAAGGATCTTCCATATGACTCGTATGAAAATACATCGATCTCATATATGTCGAAGCCTCATCTAAACTAGATCCTATCATCAAGATTGGTGCAGGACAACTAAAGCTTCCCATGAGGGATGGATACATGCCTACACCCACACTCCCAGTTGCCTGCTAAGAGTGCTCAACGATTGGGATTGAAGCTCTTGAAGATGCGGTAACAGACGGATTCTTGAATGTCATTTAATCAATCATTATGATCTTCCCGTTATGTGGAAAGCATACAACGTGGAACAAGGAAGAAGCAACGGCTTGCATACTATACATCCAGTTCCTACCCAACAAGAGATTGTAGTCAAGGGGTGCATCAACCACCTCAACCTCTATCGCAACGGTCTTCCCTCCCAAACGAACCTTAAGGGAAGGAAGGATGCCGTGCGGCCTAAAAGATCTCCCATCGAATGCAGTTAACATGGTCGCTGATTTAGACAGCTCAGGAGAACCTAGACCCTCCCAACAAGATAAAGACATCACAGAAACAACAACGCCCTCGTCAATCACAGTGCACTTGACTGTCATATTAAGACATTCTATGTGAATCAAAAGAGACACATAATAGGGAAAGTGAGGCTGAAGTCCTACGGTTTCAAATTTGATCACGGAGGAAGAATCATCATCATTCACACCAAGGGCAGAAAGCAATTCCTTCCTTTGCGACGGACAACTCTGAAGCACTTCCAATGCAGACATCGCACACAGAGTGTGGCCCAAATCCTCGACAACTGAATAGTTCTGGGTGGCTCAGGCATTTGGATTATGCCCTGAACACTTAAGGACTCCCTTAGGAATGCAAGGTGTAGTCTCAGGCTTATCCATAGGTTTCTCAATATGCAAAGGGGACCCTGGTGGATCAGGCTCTTTTCCTGGGCTGGGTTGTGACAAACCATAATCTTTCGCATGGGGCACAACTTTCGCAGCATGGACCATGTTAATGCACCCATGACCACTACCCTCCAGCGGATCATGATCATCACCAAACTGGTCATGGGACTTTGAGTTCATATTTTGATTATGCAGTAAATGGTTAGTTAGCACAGCTGGGCCATGTGCCAAGAATCTCGAAGCTTACTCAATACGAGGGCACAAGTAAGTGAGGTGATTGTCCTTACATAACTTGCAAGGGAACTTAACCTTACGTTTAGCTTGCTTGTCCCCCCCAACATTTCGACTGTTCTTGTCATTACTATTAGCATTCTCATTCTTATTCCCACCCTTATGATTATTTTTACCCTTTTCTCTATTCTGTCCGGGCTGCTGGTTACCCTTTTGGTCCGACGATTGCATAGAAAGTACACTCGTCATTTGGGCGGGTTGAGACGAAGCCGTAGCTTATCCTGAAGTAGATTGGTTGATTGACAATTGACTAACTTGTTTTGCAACTGAATCTGCAGGTTTTGCACTTGCACAACCCAGAAAGCCATCGGCATGTGGTCCAGGTTTGACTTTGGGGTTGAAATTGGAACGCGGAGCATTGGGAATAATCTCATATAACAAACCAGACTGAGCATAGATCAAGTCCAGTTCCTGTGCCCTAAAAATCACTTGTTCCTCATTCTGCACTCCGGATGTGGAAACATCCTTTGCTATATACGGCAATAATGACTTGAGGAACCACTCGAGGAGGAACTCCGGCGGTATAAAGGCTTTAATTAACCTCTTCCTTCTATGCCACTCTTGAATATGATCAGAGATATGTGTGGCTTTATCTTGTCAAAATGTCGACAAGAGTTCAGTACCAACGTCATAACCATGGATGAATTTAAGGAACCATACTTATTTAAAAGTGTATAAATGTTGGCGAATATTACCAATTCTTAAAATGCCAACTATAAAATGATTGGTGATATTTTTCAAAAAATATTTTAATTTCCAAGGATTTTATATCATTTATATAATAATTTGGAGATTTCTAGGGTGAAAAAATTTTACCCCATCAAAATTGGGAGAAACAAGGCTTCAAAAAATGCAAAATGGCGAATCTTTTTTGAGAGAAAAACATGGAAAAATTGCCCACTGGGCTAAAATTCGCCCCTAAAATTATCCTTGGTCATAACAAAATGGTAGCTGGAAGTGATTAAGAAAAGTCATCGCAAGGTCGTTGAACAAAGCGAAAGCTCCCCTAGGTAACTCTATATACCATTTCGTGGCAGGCCCTGTAAGGGTGCGTTGAAATAGTCTCAAACAGATTGAGTCCTAATGTAAGGAATTC
The DNA here is from genome assembly GCA_001517045.1 of Pseudotsuga menziesii. Lineage (NCBI taxonomy): Eukaryota > Viridiplantae > Streptophyta > Pinopsida > Pinales > Pinaceae > Pseudotsuga > Pseudotsuga menziesii. Next base: position 260,516 of record LPNX010275007.1, on the reverse strand, counting down.
GAAGAGCACCATAGGTGAAACGTAGTAACGTGTTCGCTCAGATCCTCTCCCAGTTTTCCCTTGAACTTAGGTATGTCCGAAGGAAGCTTGGTAGGGACAGCCGGCCAAGCCGAGTCATGAGCTACCAGATCGTTCATCAATCTTGACAAGTCAAGAAGATTGAGCATCGCGAGGAAAGGGAACCTAGGATGATGAGGTCGATGGTTCATTCCCTGATTCATATAGGTCTGATTACCACCATGGCCTTGGCCATAGTGCCCTCCTCCCGTATGACTCGTATAGGGTGGCGTGGAAGCACCATAGTGTGGTGGACCTTGACTAGTAGGAGCTACAAAGCCATAATTAGGAGAGTAAGCAGGTTGTTGATACCCACCCCCATAAGGTGAAGAACCCTGTCCATACTGCATCCCATAATAGGGTCCATAAGTCATTGCATGCGATGCCCCATGAGACACTCCGTAGGTAGGAAGATACGCTCCGGAAGTAGGAATATACATACCGAAAGTAGGGATATACGCCCCGGAAGTAGTAACATGACCTCTAGAAGTATGAAAATAACCTCCCAAAGAAATAGGTGGTATGTAAACTTGAGTCACAACCGGTCTAGTAACCGCAGTACGGACCTGACTCGTAGCCATGTGCTAGCTCGAAGGACCACGCGAATAAGGTGGAGGATGAACATTTGAAGAAATAGGGACTGAGGATGAAGGAATCTGAGTAATAATGTATGTGCTATTGCCTATCGTCACTTGTCTCAGATCTGGTATCCTAATCGGATTGCTAACCCTAGACCTAGGAGGGATATGTGATGTAACTTCCACCACCGGGATGGAAGGTGCAATGTGACTAGTGCTCCCAAACCTCTCCATATGGTAAGGAATGAGAGTGCCCCCAGGCATAGTGTTAGGATTGAAGTCGGATTTGACATGAAATTCCAAATCATGTGTAGGGAAACCAAACATACCATAACTACCATAGCTAGTGCTGGTGGGTTCAAAATGAGTCTCGGTGTCCTCCGACATTCCATACCGGTAACGTGTCAATGGGGAATCAACCCTAGAATGAGTAGACCTATCGTGCATGGTTTCTATCTCAGAAATCACAGGACCTAACTCAGCCAAGTCAGGTGAATGATAAAAAAGGAGTAAAATCCCCATCGTTTACATGAATGGGAGAAGGTGGTTCGGGAATACCTTCTAAATGGTCTCCCATGGTGTGCGAATCAATGTGCGAAATAGTCCACCTAGACTATCTAGGTCTCTCTCCCAAAGGATGGGGAGAAGTAGAAGGTGAAAGTCCTGCTAAATGACGAGAATGGCGAGGAACCGCACCCGAATCCACAATGACTCAAAAGAAAATAGAAAAGACTCTCTATTTACGTAAACCCTAGGCCAACTATCATGCATAGAGAAATCACTAATAAAATCTAAATCCAAATGCAAGAAAACAAGGGCTGGATAAATGAGCTCCTGAATGAAGCAGGTATGTCTCGCCTAGGAGAGGCTTGAGACTCACATACACAACAAGCGGAGGTATGTAACCAATTATTGTGGCCCTCAGCTTCAACGTGTAAAGCGACTGTGTTGTCTGACCCCAACCTGGCCGAGACACCCAAAAAATAACCCCTGCAAAGTACCCCCTTGATATCCTAGGTAAGGCCATTAAGGTCACCTCAATATAATCAATGCTCAGGAAGACAGTCGCAGGCGGGATTAACCTTATGGGAAGGGTAGCAAAGCCCGAAACTCTCAAAAGAGGCCCCAGATATGAATACAATCCTAGAAATATCTCCGGTGCTACTCAGTTATGACTAGGGGTCATCCCAATCAATAATCGCTCACATTGCCTCGTGCTTAACTCCCTTTTGAGAGGAGGATCCTGAGAAACACTGGTTATACCAAGGATTTCACACACTCACCTGGACAGACACATACATGTTGTTGTTTAGTGATCTTGGAGAATTTTCTTACAATGAACTATTCCAAGATCCTAAAACCTAAGATTGTTGGTGCACCCTAGAAAAGAAAAGAGTGTAATTCATTTTAATTTAGCGTTGATTTTAATTGGCTTTATTACTCAAAATAGGGATATGACCATGAAACTAATGGTGTTATGATGCAACATGAAGTAAAATGCACACCTAACAATCAATGCAAATGCATTGTGTCCATGAAAATAGGGTATGCTACTATGTGAAATGCACAATTTTTCTTCAAATTATGAATGCAAGCTTTCCTATATGAAGTCCTAACTAGTACTCCAAATCAAATCTAGTGACAGCACAATGCAAAAATGCAAAATGCAATGCATGATGATAAGCAAATGTTTTTAGATTTTTTGAAATAAAATGAGATGCACAAAAGCAAAAAATGATTCTACAACCCCTAGACTCTGCAAGCACACACAAACATCACTCGAGAAAAGCACTAAGGTAAAATAACTCTAATGCACTAATCTCAAACAAAAAATCGAAAATGCCATGACAAGAACCTTCTAAAAAAAATTTAGCCTAAAAAAAACATTTCTGGTTAGAAACAGAGGTATAAACAGACTCAGGTAGTGCCAAAGGAGACTCAGCAAACATCAAAATTCACCCAGCAACCATTTAACTTCCACAAAAAGGAAAAACTAAGGGTATACGCGACTGTTCGCAGTAAACCCGTGTGTATACGCGGAAATAGCAGAGAAACCCGTGTGTATACGTGAGTGTGAGTTAAAACTCGCATACAAGAAGAAAGGTGCATAAAATCAAGGCAAACAGACTAGCTGAGACAAACTTTACACCAATCAGACACTACCAGGCATACATGCCCCCAGATCCGACACAGAAACAAGAGAGAGAGAGCAATTCAAATTCATTGAATGTCGATAAAACAACCCCCAAAGGACAACTACTAGGAACTCCCCAGCAGAGTCGCCAATTTTGTTACGAAGAGAAATTCCTATGGCTTGGGGTACCACAACAGACAGCTTGACTCCAGAAATCAATCATTTCCAATATGCAATAGAAATTAAATGTCTAACACTAAAGGATCAGACCTCGTACCTTATTCTGGACGGTTGAAGTAGATCCCCATTCAGCTTTCCAACTTCGTCTTGAATTGATAGATTACTTCCTCAACAACAAGTAAACAATACAATCATTCTATATATCATGGTGTTAGATATATTCTAGCATATATAATCAATAATGTATAAGCATTTGACATAATCCAATGGATAAAATATTCATTCAAACACACATTATTGGAAAGGAAAAGATATTTCTATTAATATAAATCAAAGATTACAAGATACAACCTCTGATGGCATGTCTGCGAATCAGAGAAACTAAATCCCCCACTTGGGCCTCCACCACTTCAATCCTCCATCTCTCGATAGCAAGATCACAAGAAAAAGGAAAGCTTGGGAAGAACACACTAGTGCTCCAAGGGACAAAGGGATGCAGACTCAAGCATAAGTTCCAGCAACAATGGACTATAGTTTCTTTTCTCTCAATTCTCTCATATGCCTTCAATGTACCATAGAGTTCCTTATATATATTTTCAAAGGGGTAATGAAAGGTCGAATCCAAGCGATCTCAAGGCATAGGGAAGGCTAGGAGTCGAGTCGGATCCATCTCAAGGAATATTCCAAAAGGATTTGCATTTTGTACACATCCTGATGTACGTGGTTTTAGTGGTCAAACCCGCGTATATACGTGCTTATAAGTTTAAAATTTGCATGTATCATTTTTCACATGTTTTTAGGGATGGTCAAGGAAACATCAAAGGACAAAAATGGTCCATGGGGTCTAAGGAGTTTGCAGCGGGACAGGGGAAGTCCATACAAAGTGTGATTCACCCGGAGTGGTGAAATAAGCTATAACAGGGATGAAAAAGCTAAGGCTTATAGATTGATCAGTTGCTTAACTTCGACATATAAGGAAAATATTGAGTTTGATATGCCTAAGACCATGGATGAGGAAATTAGAAAATCCAAATTGTGTTACCATTTGTTCAAGCAAAGATCAGAATTAACTAGAAGTTAGAAAAATAAATAAAAAAACTGAGAAAATGGATCAACGCAAGAAAGGATTTAAACCTTATCCTTTCAATAAAGGAACAAGAAGTCATATTAATAATAATTACAATAAAACATGTACAACTACCAACAATGGTATAAAAGATGTTGCAACTCCCAATGGTGGGTGGAATAACACTGCGAAAGAGGATAAATGTTGGGGTTGTCATGGACCTCATCTATATAGGAAGTGTCCTCACAATCCTAACAAGAAAATGGATTACATAAGCATGGTACAAGAAACTTATACAGTCAATGATATTGCCAGGAATATACCTAGAATTAATGCAGCTTTGGAGGACAGGCAGGCAGATCATTAATCCACTATGTTAGAGATAGAAGTTAAAATTTTGAATACATCTGTTTCTATACTTATTGATTCAGGAGCTAGTTTAAGTTACATTGCACCAAGAGTACGTGAAAAAGGTAAACTTAGTAAAAAAAAAAATGCATGTTTAGTACAACTCGTGACAAGAATGAAAAGGGGGGTTACATAATTATTTAAAGACTGAAGATTAAGTTTAAATGGCATGGATACCACATTCAATCTAAACATACTTCCTCTAGGATCGTATGATATTTTGATAGGTATGGAATGGTTAGAATCTGACAAAATTATTGTCGATTGTTTACATAAAAGTTTTGATTTCATGGATGAAGAAGGTAAATATCATATAGTCAAGGGAATTTACATACCTATAACTACAAGGAAAATTTCTTCAATACAATTAAAAAAATGTATTAGAAAAGGGTGTCATCTTTATGCCATCAAATTTAAGGAATTGGAGCCTGAAAATTCAAAAATAGTATTGGAACAATTTCCTACTTTAAAATAATTTCAAGATATATTTCCTGAAGAGATACCTAGACTACCACCAACATGAGATCTGGATTTCACCATAGATCTAATTCCACGTTCAACACTAGTATCACGAGCTCCTTACCATATGACTACTCTAGAATTGACAAAATTAAGAATGAAAATATAGGAATTACTAGACAAGGGATATATTCAGCCTAGTGTATCACCATGGGGAGCCCTTGTGTTGTTTGTCAAAAAGAGGGATGGAACTTCTAGAATATGCATTGACTACTGACAATTAAGCAAGGTGACAGTTAAAAATGAATACCCTTTACCAATAAAAGATGATATGTTTGATCAGATTGGTGGAGCAACAAAAATTTCAAAAATTGATCTCAGATCGGGATACCATTGGGTACGAGTCAAGGAAGAAGATATCCATAAAAATATATTTCAAACAAGATATGGACATTATGAATTTATGGTAATGCCATTCGGTTTAACAAATTCTCTTGCAACATTTATGAATATGATGAATAATGTGTTAAGTAAACTTTTGGATAAATTTGTGTTGGTATTTATTGATGATATTATAGTATATTCCAGAAGTGATGCAAAACATGAAGAACACTTAAGGAAGGTTTTGGAAACTTTAAAAGAATGTCTGTTGTATGCAAAACTGAGTAAATGTGATTTTTATAAAATGGAAGTGCAATACTTAGGACATGTTATCTCAAAGAGGGGAATAGCAGTTGATCCTACTAAAATCAAGGCTATATTGGAATGTCCTGCACCAAAAGATGTACATGATATAAGATCATTTATGGGGTTAACAAGATACTACCATTGATTCATAGAATTTTTTTCTAAAATAACTCACCCTATAACCACTTTTCAAAAGAAAAGTGTTCTATTTATCTAGAATCAACAATGTCAGGATAGTTTTGAGAAACTAAAACATTTATTAAAAACAATTCCAGTAAGGTATTTGCAATATGCACTAATGCAAGTAGAGAAGAGTTGGAGGGGTTCTAACTCAAGAAGTTCATGTAATATGTTACGAATCACGAAAACTAAAGGATCATGAGAAAAATTATATAGTACATGATATGGAGTTAGCAACTATCATTCATGCCCTTAAGATCTAGAGGCATTATTTGAGTAGCATTTTTGAATGAGTATGATTTTGAAATTAAACACATAAAAGGAAAGAAAAATATAGTAGCATGTACATTAATTCGACAGCAACATAAAATGCATTCAATGTTGATTAACAATTATGAATTTGAATACAAAACCTTGTTAAAAGAAGCATCAATTAATGATGAGCAATATAGGAAGTAGGAGGAAAGTTGTAACCGGGAAAATTCTGAAATAGAGGAGAGTCTGTATCATATTGATGCAGAGGGGTTTCTACGTTTCAAAACTCAAATTTATGTGCCTAATCAATACAATATAAAGCAGCTCATCTTTAAAGAATTGCACGATAACCCATATGTAGGATACCCTGGGTATCAAAAAGTTATAACATGTTTAAAGAAATATTTTTATTGGCCAAACATGAAAAGAGAAGCAGTTGAATATTTGGCATTATGTTTCACTTGTCAACAAGTTAAATCTTTTCACCAAAACCCAACCGAATTATTGCAGCCTTTACCTATACTTAAATGGAAATGGGAAACTATAACTATGGATTTTATTACAGGATTGCCTAAAACAAAGAAGTAGAATGTATCCATTATGGTGGTAGTAGATAAGTTAAGTCAAGAAGCTCATTTCATACATTTAAAGTCAACTTGTAAAGCTATTAATATTGTTGATATTTTCATGAAGAAAATTTTCAAACTACATGGCATTCAAAAAATAGTGATCACAGATCGCGATGCTAAATTTACTTCCAGATTTTGGATGTCACTATTTAGAGGTATGGATACAAAATCAAACTTCAGTAAAACCTATCATCCACAAACAGATGGAAAGACAGGGCAAGTGAATCGGATCTTGGATGATATGTTGAGAATGTATGTGATGAATCAACAAGGTAAATGGGAGGATTATATACATTTGATAGAATTTGCATATAACAATAATTACCATGTGTTAGCACTATAGTTGAAAATTGTATATTATTTGATTAAAGGGCTTGAAAATGCTCATATGTTAAAAAAATTGGTGGAAGTGCTCTTTAGGTTAATGAGTGAGCATGATATTTCATTATGGGTCATCGGATGAAAAGAAGGGGGTGATCTATGGTGGTAGATCATTCCGATGATGAAATATGGAGGAGAAATCGAAATCATCTCATTGGCAGAATGGAGGTAAAATTTGTTAAACAGTCATGGATCAGATTTAAAGCACTGCAGATCAACGGTGGTCAAGCATTCCAGAGATCAGAGATGCAAGGATAAAATAAGTTTTGCAATTCGCAGAATGAGTTAAAAGGTGGAAAGATTGGGTGGATGGGATGAGAGCGGAGATAGATCTATGGTCAGGAGAAATTCCATGGATTGAACTAGCACATAGAAATTCTGAATTGCAATTTGCGGAAATTGGTAGGGGCCACATTGATCAACGGTTTTGATAATGCTCAGGATTTGATTGACATATGAGTTGCATTCCATGAATGGAATTTACTTGATCAATGATTTGTGGATTGTTAAAATTTTCCACAATTGGACGATCCTGATGAAGGCAGGTTGCAAATCGAGGGCTAATATTGAATCCACCGAATCAAGATGTGCAGGGTGTTAGTATCGGGTATTGGTGTTGATATTTTGTACATGGATGGCTTAGAATTCGAAGAAGAGAAAATATATCGTGTAGATTATGGGAGGTGAGCCATGCCTATGAAACATAAAAAATTATAAAAAGCATCTACGTGAAGTTTCAAAATTTTGTTTTTTCTGAGCTGTGGAATTAACGATAACCCTAACTATGCACAAAGTGCAAACATGAATGGAATCAGAACATTGTGCTAATTAACAAGGTAGGAATCCTGAAAATTTCCAAGTACTTCTGAAAATGGATAAAATGGATGAGATAGAGGTAGTAGAAGTGGCATATAGTCAATAATTAGGGGTTTTCTGTCAAAAGGATGAGAAGAGCTTTGAAGACAAGAATGTTGAAAATCCGGATACTACTTTGATGTATGAAACAAATGAGACAGCTAATAATAAATTGAAAATTATTAAGGACCATGGTAGTGACACCCATGGTGTTTTCAAATATTTCTTTTACCTTTTATCTATCGACCGGACCCCCAATTTCCCTAAATTTGTCAAGTGGTGTGTGAATAACTATTATGCTACTAAAGGAGTCATTATGAATAAACTTAGGTCTATGATCCTTTTCATTGTTCAAGCCTCTATTATCCGCAAAGCCCTATCTGTCTAGATGATTTTATTCCTTTATCCCAAGAGTACAAAGAAGAAACTATCATACATTTCTTCCAAGAGTCTACAACTGAGAGTAAAGAAGCCTTTTTAAAGTCATGTTTGAAGCCGGATAGTGAGTTTATAGGTTTATCTTACCCTATTGACCTAGTTCTGTTTAATGAAAAAACCCAGTCTTGTATTAATTTAGCCATTGAATTTTTGGGGTTAGACACTAATGGTTATGTTATAGAGTCACTATTAAGTCTATTCTTTGTCTTAAGTACCTACCAAATTGAGTCTGAACTTCCAGATTAGTCCTTCCAATCTTGTTGCCTTAAATTTGATGAGTTCCTAGTTGAGAACATTCATTCTTAGTTAGTCAACTTCCATGATACCAGATTTTTCAGATTCAAGTATTTTTTGCTAAAAATGTTCTTATCATATAATGAGGACATATTACAGTCTCCTGAGTTGGTAATCATAGATGAAATGGGCCAGAATTATTGCAAGTTTATGAATGGTTTGATGGAAAAAATTTATAGCATATTCTTTCAGGAAATATTGCCCAGGGTATTACCAGAGATGATGGAAATATTGCAGCTTTCCCCTAGTAAAATTATAGGATATTGGTTCCTTTCAGAGTCTGAAACAATTATAAGATTGTATGGATTTGTGCATCGTCCTTACATTCTTCCAGTGTTTCTGACAACCAATATCTTCTCTTTGGAATTTCTTAGACAAAAGCTTACAGTGGAAGACGAGCACATATTAAAATTCAGGAAGAGTTTGGATATGAAATTTCCCTGGGAGGTAGGGCCATATGTTGTCAAAAAGTAGAGTTGCTTTACCCATAATTAATAATTTGCTCAATAGCATGGTGTTTTCTTTGGGAACTTCAATCAACTATGATCCACACTAGGTAATTTCCAAAAGAAGACAAGTAAATAACAATAATCCTTTTGAACATACTGAAGCAGTTGGACTCAAGGAGGAATATAATTGGGAATATTATCCTGACAAAGCTCCAGATAATGTTAGCATCGAACAAGACTCTGTATATTCTTTACCTAGAAATAATTCTCCCCCAATGGATATTTCTAATATAGTTGCAGTTGCTAGTAATATTTCATCCTTAATAAATTTTTTAGGAACTTCAAAGAAGAGAGAGCATTCATATGTCATGGACACTAAAGAAGCAGACACGGCTAGCACACCAAAGAAGCAAAAAATTGAACAAGAGGGACAAATGGTGTAGGTGAAGAAAAGAAGTATGAAAGATAAAAAGAAATAAGAAAATCCCAAAGTAAATGGTCTGGAACTTCAAGAATATTTGTTTGATGGATTAACCCCAAATAAGCATTAATCAAAGGAGGAATGGTTGAACACCTACAGGAAAAAGGCTGATAAAACCTTTGATGAGATAGTGGAATTATATGAGGAAGTAAGAAAGTTTCCCAAGGCAGATGTAACATTGAAAACTGTAAGGGATCATGCCAAATATACCTTGAGTTTGGCCATGACTGTTGGAAATAAAGTATCATAGGTGAATGTGAACTTAGAAAATATCCCTACCACATATATGATACATTTTCATAGAGAAACAGGTGATATTTTATATACAAGACTGCTCAAATCTACATTGCAGGTATCTAATCTGGATTCAAATAAAAAGAGAGCTCAGGACCTCCTAAGGAAAGAAAAGGTTAAGAACAAGGCCCTTAGAATCAAAATTAAAAATTTGCAAGATGATTTATTGAAGGTTGATGGACAGTCATACAAAGGAGCAGTGGCTCAAAAGCTATTTGATGAAAAAGAGAAAGAGGTTCAAGTACTGAAAAAGAAATTGAAAATTACTTCCACTCAACTTATTCAAACTTTTGAATTGACAGAGTTTGAGAAGGAGAAAGAAGCATTGAACATTGAATTGACTAATTGTAAAGCCATGCTATTAAAGCTTGAAGAAAAAGAAAATCAGTGGGAAAAATATGTTAAGCTTCTGGTAGAAAGTGAGAAGGATATAAAAGCTAAGTTGGCAACAAAAGAAAAAGAATTACACGAAAAATATGAAAGAGTTAAAAATCAATCTAGTGTTCCTTTTGTAGAAGTAGATACAACCTTTCTTTCTGAAGCAATGTCCCAAGTAAAGCTGAAAGATATAGAGGTCACAAGGTTAAAACAGTAGAACCAGAATTTAGAAGAGATATCTCTGAACAAAGAAGAAGAAAAGAAGAAAATGGAGCCGAGATGTAAAGAGATAATAAATCATAATACCAAGTTGACAAAGCAGGTGATTGGCCAAATGGACTTTCAAGGGGCTAGACATATGATTTGGGATGAAATTATTAAAGAAGCTAATAAATTTAGACCACATTTGGACTTTATTGCAAATCAGGAGAGTGCTATGAAAACAACCAAACAAAATATTATGATAGTTAAACAAGAATTACATAAGAATCCAATGGAAGTATCTCAAAATGCTATCAACTTTCTAAGTACCTTATCAAAGGATCAAGTAAGAAGGCTTGATATTAGAGACAGAGTTGTTATTATTTCTTGGGCTAGGAAAGTAATTGGAAAATACAGAATGTTGGATACTATACATGAAAAAGTTGATATCATAAGTCATAGAATCAAAGAAGTAATTAATTTATTTAATCCACAGGTAAGCAGGGGAATTCCTTTCTTCTGGGAGGAAAAAGGACCATTATTGTCTCAAAAGGAGTATCTGGATAGATTAGTCAATTGTAGGACAAATCATAGCAAGTTTGAAGATATACATCGCGCTCTATCTAGAAGAGTTGTATTTGATAAATTGGCTGAAGAATTCAAGTTATTATTTTATTTTAAACTCGTGTGTGCCAAAGTGCCTAATTTTTCATATGTAGGATACTAATTTGTCACAGTGGTCTAGGAATTGAAAACGCGGTCTCACAAAGAATACAGACAGATAATCATAAAATTGGCAAAATGGTGCTGCAATGGAAGTAGCATCTCTGTATAATCAAATGAATAATGAATAATACAATACAATGATCATGCCAGAAGCATGAATTCCAAGACAATTCTAATTCCAAAGAAGGTCATTCGAATTGAATGAATGAGTCTATCTTAACTGAATGTAAGCCACAGTCAACACTCAAGTTAACCACTGATCAAAACCCTAATTGACTCAACTGAGCCCTAACTAAAGTTTAAGTGCAATAAATGACTAAGTCTAACTGAAAGTAGCTTAGACACATGTCACTGCAAGCCATCCAACAAGTGGTAGCATATCAATGACTCCAATGAACCCCGATGAGGTTAACTGAAGTGTAACTAACCATCATAAGAGGTTGGAGGCACCCCTATTGACTCCGGTTCATTAAATAATCAATTTAATGAAGGGAGGTGCCTTCAATTCCTTTTTTAACTGATTGTAACCATCAGTTAGCAATAAAGTGCATTTATGACACTCAGATCACCCTCGAAGTGCTCCAGTTAGCCTCCCCAAATGTAGGAGAAGGCTAAGTTAGCCTCCTTGACTAAAGGTAGGGGTGGGTGTGCTCATGTTGATGCCATGCAGTGCTCCTCTGATGTCAATTAAGTCAATAAAACTTAGGATACTAGTTTAACTAGGCCAAAATGACCAAAATGAGTGTGGATGGTGGTAAATGTCTCCAACACCCCCCCTTAAGCTATACTCAGGAGGAGTAGAAAACATAAAGTGCATAAGAATGCTAGGGCCCTAGAAAGAAAGGCCATAGGTCACCCTGTACAATACTGAAACGAAAAAAAATGCTCAAAACAAACTAAGTGAGGAAAAGAGGGAAAACCCAGTAGGAAACCCCCCCCCTCAAGATGAACACTGAAAGTAGTTGGATCACCATGATGAAATCACCCCCAATAGTGAATGGAAGTAAGTGAAATTATTTTCTAAAAATCTCTTGGTGAATATGTCTGCAATCTGCTCATCAATCAAGCAATATTGCAGAATGATGGTACTGTCATGCACTAGCTCCCTGATATAGTGCATATGTATCTATCTCTACATGCTTGGTCCTCTGCCTAGTAACTAGATCTATGGATATCTTAATAGCACTTTTACTGTCACAAAATAGGACAGTGGAAAAATTACTACCAATATCAAACTCTAAAAGAATTCCTTGCAACCAAATAATTAGGATGCAAGCATTCATCGCTCCTCGATACTCGGCCTCTACTGAAGACAATGCTATGGCTGCCTTCATTTTGCTAGAACCGCAAATGGGGCCACCACCAAACATGAATACATATCCATAATTTGAATTTCAATTAATAGAATCACCCACCCAATCGGAATCTGTGTATCCAACCAGCTCTAGCTCGGAGTCTGCAGCATAGTTAATGTCGTAAGTCCTGGTTTCCTGAATGTACTAGAGGATCCTCTTGGATGCCTTCCAATGAATATCATGGGGCTGCTGCATGTATATTGATATAGCATTCATGGAATAACATATATCAGGCTGAGAATGATTCAAGTACAATAAGCTACCAATCAGATGTCAATAAATAGTGCAGTCCATGGGAGGTGTGCTTTTTCCTTCTTCAAGGTTGATCCCTGAAAGGAAAGGGAATGGTGCAGGACTATATTCAGCCATTTTAAACTTGAATAACAGGTTGGATATTTATTTTTACTGAGTGACCATTATCCCATCATAATTTTGCTCAATTTCGAGCCCCAAAAATTGTTTTAAGAGCCCCAAATCGCTCATTTCAAATGCATTGTGGAGAGCAGTTTTGATGACTGAAATAGAAGCAAATGTGCTACCTGTGATTAGTAAGTCATCAAAATATAAAACAATAATAATAAAATTACCATCATACTACTGTATATACACATTTGGATTGGATCTATGCCTTTGGAATTTTTACGAGAGAAGGAAGGCATCCATCTTGGAATACCACTCTCTTGGGGCCTGTTTTAACTAGTATAGTGACTTCTTTATCTTGCAAACCAAATATGGATCAGAGATTTATCCCTCAGGATGCTTGATTTATATCACCTCATGAATGTCTCCATGTATAAATGATGAATTAACATCCATATGATGCACTTCCTAGTGCTTAGATACTAAAATTGCCAAAACTAGGCGAATGGAGTCCATTTTTGCAACCGGTGCAAAAGTCTCATGGTAGTCCACACCTTGGACCTGGGAGAAACCTTTTGCCACCAGCCTTGACTTATATTTTCAGGTGCTTCCATCTGCATCAACCTTATTCCAAAACACCCACTTGCATTGAACCAGTTTCCTTCCCGGAGGAAGAGAAACTAGCTCCAAAGTAGTGTTTTTCTTAAGAGAATTCATCTCTTCATCCATGGCAACTTGACATATCGGATCCTTCCGAGCATGGTAGTAGGAATTTGGGTATTAAATTATCATCAAATAAAAATATTCTGACATAAAATAATCAGGACAAGAGAGTGCAATACCTACTCTTTGGAAATTAGACCGAGTTCTCCTTGGATCATCTGGATTTCCAATGTTATCTTATGCGGAGGAGAGTGTCTGTCGGGCCCATGTTGGGAGATGATTTTGTACTTCAAGTTCTGATTCAGCATCTGATGTTTTCTATACACTGATATCAAAAATCAAAGGATCCAAATTAGGTTCATCACCCCCAATTTCATCATCCAAATATTTAGTAGAGTAGGAAGGAAATTCAGCAGTTTTCTCCTTCACTAGTTCCACCTCCTGAAGAGGCTCATCGAACTTGACACTCCTTTCGATGATGATCTATTTTGTTTTGATATCTAGCAGCATGAAACCTTATGATTCATTAGGATACTCAATAAACAGACATTCTATTCTTTTTGGTTGCAAATCCCTCCTTTTATCAAGTGGAATTCGGGCCCATGCAGTGGACCCAAACACCCACATGTTCGACACATCCGGCTTGTGTCCGAAGTATGCCTCGAAAGGGGTATTCCATTTCATGGATGAGAGTGGCACTATATTCTTAATGTATGATGCAGCATGCATGGATTCATCCCACAAATTTGCATCCAACTTCTTTGATTCCAACATACAGGTGGTCATCTCCTTCAGAGACCGATTCTTCCTCTCCGCTACACGGTTTTGCTGGGGAGTGCAGGTAATTGAATGTTGGACCTAAATACCACTTTGGGATCATATGTGAAGCAACTCATTACTGACATACTCCCCTCAATTATAAAATCTCAAGGTCTTGATATTTTGTCCAGATGCATTCTCAAGCAAGGCCTTCAATTCATTGCATTTTTCACAAACTTCAGACTTCTTTTTAATAAAGAAGACCCATGTGTACCTAGAAAAATTATCAATAAAAGTCAGAACATACCTTGATCCATTCATGGATGTGATAGGAATGGGACTACTGATATCAGAATGTATCAATACCAATATGCATGTAGCTCTGCTTGCCTTCCCTTGATCGAACTTGTGCTTAGGGTGCTTTCCAACAACACAGCCCTTGCAAATTCCAGTGGTTGCCTTGATGACCGGGAGGCCTTCAACCATGGATTTTTTCTGTAATTTCTGCAAGTATTTGAAGTTGAGATGGACGAACCTCTCATGCCACAGTCTACTAACTTAATTTCCATGAGTTAGCAGTGCAGTGGGCTTTGCATCTGCCACAAAATGGGAAAACTCATAGGCTTTTGCATGATGGTTTGCAAGGCCTTTTGCAACATGTAACACCCTGGTTTTGACCCCGATGCATTAATATATATATATATATATATATATATATATACATTGTAAATAATCATGGTGTGTAGCTAAATTCCAAGGCCCACCATCGATTTCGTTATGTTATGTTTGGATTGGAATTGTCACCGATGGTATATCAGGACATACGTCACGTATTAAATTGTGGCATCATGTAAATGTGCATTTTAATTAAATGAACCCAACCAGCTATGTTCACTAAAACCAAATTGAGAAGGGCCATGATTTCATAAGGTTAAGGGTGGGATGTTAAACCTTGAACCTATGGGGGAAAATACATGTGTCACCACCCTGTTTGATTGCTCGCCTTCCCTTGTCTCATTCAACCACCATTTTAATGTTCTGTTGTTGGTTAGGGAAGTTAATGCTAGCAGTGGAGTGTGGTAGGACTACCATTCCTTTCCCACATGCACACTCCACTAGGCTGACACTCACACTGGCAAGGAAAACCACTATGCCGTGATCCCACTCTCTCCATGACTACACTCTCTCCAGCGCTGATGGTTCAGTTTTCTTACACGGGATGAGTTAAAAGGATCCACGATCCATTGTTTGGGGGTTGGTTCTTCCTTCTCTCACACCGATTCCCGGTCTATGGATATGTTTTTCCTTTCGTTCATGCAGAGAGTCGATTTTCCTTGGGTATTATCGGACTATGCATTGTTCCATCCTTCATGGTGTATTGTGTGATGTACATTGTTATGGTTTCCTCACTGATTGTTGGTTGTAAGCTCCTCCATGTATTGTTGGCTGTGTTCTTCCTTTACAAAGTAGTATCTGTTGTAGATTGCGGTGGTTCTCTCCAGTGGTTCATTGGCTATTGTTTCCCCACTTTTGTTGCCTTAGTTTCCTTTGTGATTTGGGTTGTTGTATATCGCTGTGAAATCATTTTGGCCACGATAGGGACAAGAATGATTCAGAGACTTATTTTCCCCTGTCAAAGCTTTAATTGCAGGTTTGCTGCAAGCACGCAGTGATTTGGTCTTCGGACTGCATTGGAGTGGTGATGAGGGCCTGATGTTCTTGACAAACTTGGTGTGTTTGGGAACCACACAAACAGAACTAAAGGGTTGGTTTTCTTCTCCACAACCCATCAATAGCACTGGAAGGGAGGTCAGGGTCTGAGGGACTGTGTTGTAGATAAAGTACTGATTTCCTTGTGTTGGGTGTGTGTGGGTGTCCTGGAAGCCAGGCTGGTTTTGGTGTAGGTGTCTATAGCTCTTTAAATGAGCTCACCATTTTAGCATTTATCCCTTCCCAGCTCCTGGATGGCCTGATAAAACCAACGTTGTTTGCTTGGCTGATCTAAGGTTCACCTGATAAACCCAACTTTCTTGGCTTGGCTGAACTGTGTACCCTTGTGGTGTTGTTATCCTTGGCTATGTGTAAGCCTGTTAGTTCCTTATTCCTTTGGGAATCATGCCTGGCTTGGGGGTGGCATCATTGCTGAGAGATTAAGGAGCATGTGGGCCTATGGTTGGGTGGAACATTGCAGCAACGTAGCTGGTTGTGGGACAAGTTCTCATTAAGATAAGTATTCTTGACTAATCTATTTCGCAATCGTATTTATTGCTAATGTAAAATGACTACATGTTGAATGTTGAATTGTATATGAATGATTAGTGCATCATAGTATGTTTTATGTTTTAAGTAAAATCTTGTTACAGCATTATATGTATGTACATTCATGTTCATGGGGCTAGATGCTCAGATGATTGATGTATGGTAGCATCCTCTTTCGTCGGTCGGAGGGTCGGGGACGTTACAGTGTGGTATCAGAGCTCTAGTTGTAGCATGGGCCTGAATGGGCCATGAAGATGCAGTGACAGAGCATATGTTGCAGCATTTGGGCCTCAGAGGGACATGAGAAACAATCAATAGAGGAAGGTTGCTTACTACCCAGAAGAAACCAGGAGAAATGGGTGATGACAAGAAAATTCACAAAAAAATTTCACAAAAATTTTCTAAGTGCTTGGTTGTCGGCACATCGAAGAACTTAGTGCAAAGTTCCTTCGACACGGAGGAAGTGTTAGCTTGAATCCCACCCAACGGCGGAAGGCTTTGCGAAAGTTTGCTTAAAATCGTCGACGATCAGTGATGATTAGTTAATCGCATCATCGATGCCTAGAGGATCAATTTTCCAACACGACGAAAGGTTTGGCGACTACATCGAAAGAGGTTAGATGATCTTGCGTCATCGTTGCAGATGGATAGACAACTATGCTTTCGATGGGTAGAGCCTCTGACTGCTGATGCCACAGAAGATAGTTGATCTGACGACCAATGTGGCGCAAGACAGAGGAGGAAAGTTCCAAAAAATTTCTAAGGCATGAGATCATCAGCCCTCGAAAAATTCTAGTAGTTGGGATCATCGATGACTAGAGGATGGGATCACCAACAGGGAAGAAGAGGAAAAATTTTGAAATTTTGTTTAAGTGTGGAAAACCATCAATGATCTGTGAAAGGTAGATGATCAGAGCTTCGATCGACGGGAATTAGTTGTTCAAGCGTCCATCATTGCGGCTAGTTAGTGAACTATCCGGCTGATGCATTAGCCTTTCCACTCGTCGATGCCGAGGTGTTTAGTGAACAGTGGCTCCGAGTTTTGATAACATAACTATGGTGGCATTAAGTGCCGGGAAGCATCGACACTATGGAAGTACTGAGGTTAAGTCATCGATACGGTGATGACAAATAGTTGATTTGATCAGTGACGTATGAAGATGGAGCTGACGGAGTTGGTGGAAGATAAAGGAAGCTTTCGCCGATAGATAGTTAAATGGATCAGCGAAGAATAAGGGATGGTTGAGCCAATGAAGAGGTGAAAGAAAGGGAAAGAGAAGTTTTGAAAATTTCTCTAAGTATGGGAATCGTCGACAAAATTTAGATGAAAGAACTGTCGATGCGGTGGTGAACACCAAAATAAATTAGTTGTTCGGACTACCGATGCCGTCGGTGAAAAATAGTTGTTGGAATCGCCGACACGTAGTGCTTAGTGGTTTCAACCACCGACAGATGTTATGGCCCACGAGAAGAAGAATAAATTTCAAAAAAAATTCTAAGTGTGGACTTCATCAGTGATCGGCAGAAGTTAGTTGTATTGGTCGTCGATAACATCAAAAGAAGTTAGTGGTTCGTGCGCCCACCGTTGTTGAAGTCTAGTGCACTAATCTTTCGATTGATACAGGTTCTAACTGCCGATGCCGATTAAGTTGTGCTTCAGATCATCGATTAAAAATAATCAGGGGATCGACGGCTCGAAAAATGATCAAAGTTGATGAACTGTCGTTGCAGCTGCTTAAGGGACTACCCGTCCGATGTAATAAAGGATCCGATCGCTGATGTATCAAAGATGTATTTCTGCTCAGGTTTCTAATGTGCAGTGGTTAGTCCTTTAGATGACCGATGGGGTATAAGGTCTGTAGAGACTGCAGTGAGAGTACCACCCACCATTGCAGCTACTAAGGGAACTATCTCACTGATGTTGCAATATTAGTCGCTCTGACCGCTGACAAGCTGTGATCTGCGGAAACCCTTGAAGGCTTGTTGGCCACCATTGAGTAATTCGAGAGGACTAACCGTCCGATGCACAGCACACCCAACCACTAATGCAGTGGATTAGTTTTTTTTCCCACCGATAAGGTTCAGACTGTTATACAATTACGAATCCAACATCACGGAGAAAAATAAGGGTTCTGGCCGCCGAAATTTCGAAAGGCTAGTGGGAAGGGGACTCGATGAATAGTCCGGAAGCTTAGAGGACTAAAGGTCCAATATGGTGGAGGAAATTAGTCAAATCACCCGTTGATATAGTGAATATACTTAGATGTTCTAGCCACCAACATGCTGTAAGGTTAGTGAAGAAAGGACCCAATAAATAGTCCTTGACATCGCCGATGCAGATCGGAAGTTTAGGCAATTTGCTCGCCGAAACACTAGAAAATATGTAGGGAATAGACCCGATGAGGAGAAGGAAATTTTGGGTGTTTTTTTAAATGGAATTTTTCTCAGCAAATTCCAACTATTTCAGCATATTTCAGCAGACTCTTAGTGGATTACAAAGCTGAACAAGAGATAGAGAAAATTTTGTGTTTTAGCAAAATTGTTGTTTTATAAATTTCCAAAAGAGGAATGTAAGTAGTTTTGGTTTATATTGATGATATGCATCTTATAGTTTGCTACTAACACATTTGTAGAATTAGAGACCACTTCCAAGAGTAGTATTCCAAGAAGAACAGTGTGGAAAGCAAGAGGTGGTTCAGTTGTGAGAACCCATGATGGGTATGATGCTCGGGATTCTTACAAGCGTGCAGGAGATGCCATCGAAGAAAATGTCCGTAATGGAAATGATGACATAGAGTCTAATGGAAGGAGATTCCAAGAGACACTGTCAGAGGTTGTAGCCACCATGAGAAGCTTTATTAAAGCCCAGGAAGGGCAGAATTAGTTGAATGCTGCCATGTTGCAGAGTTTGATAGACTTGCAGAAGAAGATAGATTTGGACGAGGTACATCAAGGCCAGAAGTCAGTAAGAGCAGCACCAGGAGGAGGAGAAGGACTTCCAGTGGATCATCTGACTCTGAAGAATCCAATTGAGATACAAGTTCATCTTCTCGTAAAAGGAAAAGAAGAAGACACCATAGGGATCGCTCTCGGGATGAATTTAAGAAAGCTTAGCCTCCTACATTTGATGGTGAGATAAAGACTGGACAAGAGGCTGAAGCTTGGCTTCTTGGGATAAATAAGTACTTTCAAGTGCAGGATTATTTAGGAAACATGAAGGCAAGAGTTGCCTTATTCAATAAGAATACAAGAGCATCCATTTGGTGGGAACACTTCAAGCAATTAAAGAAAATCAGTGAAAGGAAACTAAAGTGGAAGCAGTTCAAGAAGTATTTTAAGTCACCGATACGGTGATGACAAATATTTGATTTGATCAGTGATGTATGAATATGCAGCCGATGGAGTTGGCGGAAGATAAAGGAAGCTTTCGCCGATAGATAGTTAAATGGATCGACGAAGAATAAGGGATGGCTGAGCCGATGAAGAGGTGAAAGAAAGAGAAAGAGAATTTTTGAAAATTTCTCTAAGTATGGGAATCGTAGACAAAATTTAGATGACGGAACCATCGATGCGGTGGTGAACACCGAAAGAAATTAGTTGTTCAAACCGCTAATGCCGTCGGCGAAAAATAGTTGTTGGAATCGCCGACACGTAGTGCTCAGTGGTTTCAACCGCCGATAGATGTTATGGCCCGCGAGAAGAAGAAGAAATTTAAAAAAAAATTCTAAGTGTTGACTTCATCGGTGATCGGCAGAAGTTAGTTGTATTGGTCGTCGATAACATCAAAATAAGTTAGTGGTTCGTGCGCCCACTATCGCTGAAGTCTAGTGCACTAATCTTTTGATGGATACAGGTTCTAACTGCCGATGCCGATTAAGTTGTGCTTCAGATCGTCGATAAAAAATAATTAGGGGATCGGGCCGCCAATCAAAAAAGGATCAAATTTGATGAACCGTCATTGCAGCTGCCTAAGGGACTACCTGTCCGATGTAATAAAGGATCCGATCACCGACGTATCAAAGATGTATTTCCGCTCAGGTTTCTAATGCGCAGTGATTAGTCCTTTAGATGACCGATGGGGTATAAGGTCTGCAGAAACCACAGTGAGAGTACCACCCACCATTACAGCTACTGAGGGAACTATCTCACTGATGCTAAAAGATTAGTCGCTCTGATCGCTGACAAGTTGTGATCTGCGGAAACCCTTGAAGGCTTGTTGGCCACCATTGAGGAATTCGAGAGGACTAACTGTCCGATGCTCATCACACCCAACCACTGATGCAGTGGATTAGTTGTTTTCCCCGCAGATAAGGTTCATACTGTTATACAATTACGAATCCGACATCGCAGAGAAAAATAAGGGTCCTGGCCGCTGAAATGTCGGAAGGCTAGTAGGAAGGGGACTCAATGAATAGTCTGGAAGCTTAAAGGACTAAAGGTCCAATACGGTGGAGGAAATTAGTCAAATCACCCTTCGATATGGCGAATATAATTATATTTTCTAGCCACCGACATGCTGGAAGGTTAGTGAAGAAAGGACCCAATAAATAGTCCTTGACATCACCGATGCAGATCGAAAGTTTAGGCAATTTGCTCGCCAAAACACTAGAAAATTTGTAGGGAATAGACCCAATGAGGAGAAGGAAATTTTGGGTTTTTTTTTAAATGGATTTTTTCTCAGCAAATTCCAACTGTTTCAGCATATTTCAACAGACTCTTAGTGGATTACAAAGCTGAACAAGAGATAGAGAAAATTTTGTGTTTTAGCAAAATTGTTGTTTTATAAATTTCCAAAAGAGGAATGTAAGTAGTTTTGGTTTATATTGATGATATGCATCTTATAGTTTTCTACTAAAACATTTTTAGAATTATAGACCACTTCCAAGAGTAGTATTCCAAGAAGAATAGTGTGGAAATCAAGAGGTGGTTCAGTCGTGAGAACCCATGATGGGTATGATGCTCGGGATTCTTACGAGCGTGCAGGAGATGCCATTGAAGAAAATGTCTGTAATGGAAATGATGACATAGAGTCTAATGGAATGATATTCCAAGAGACACTGTCAAAGGTTTTAGCCACCATGAGAAGCTTTATTAAATCCCAGGAAGAGCAGAATTAGTTGAATGCTGCCATGTTGCAGAGTTTGATAGACTTGCAGAAGAAGATAGATTCTGGACGAGGTACATCAAGGCCAGAAGTCAGTAAGAGAAGCACCAGGAGGAGGAGAAGGACTTCCAGTGGATCATCTGACTCTAAAGAATCCAATTGAGATACAAGTTTATCTTCTCGTAAAAGGAAAAGAAGAAGACACCATAGGGATCGCTCTCGGGATGAATTTAAGAAAGCTTAGCCTCCTACATTTGATGGTGAGATAAAGACTGGACAAGAGGCTGAAGCTTGGATTCTTGGGATAAATAAGTACTTTCAAGTGCAGGATTATTTAGGAAACATGAAGGCAAGAGTTTCCTTATTCAATAAGAATAGAAGAGCATCCATTTGGTGGGAACACTTCAAGCAAGTAAAGAATATCAGTGAAAAGAAACTAAAGTGGAAGTTGTTCAAGAAGTATTTTAGGTAGAAATACCTCTCTGACAGGTATTATGATGACAAGATTAAGGTGTTACATGAGCTAAGATTGGGACAGCAGACCATAGCTGAATATGCAAATAAGTTTCTGGAATTGTTGAGGTATGTCTGGTACATCAGAGATGAGAAAGTGAAGGTCCAGTGGTTTCTGAGTGGATTGCCTCAAGCTTATAGAGACAGAATTGAGTTTTATGAACCTAGAACTCTTGAAGAAGCAATAAGGAAGGCCAAGTATTGCTATGAGCAAAGCAAAGGTAAACCTAATTACCATAAGGCATGGAAGGACAAGAAGAATGAGAAGTTTGACCAAAGAAGGAAAGGTTTCAAACCTTCCAAATTCAGGAATCAACAGAAGCAGCCATCCCAAGCTGTGAGTAATCCAGTTGGAGTGACAGGTGGAAATACTAAAGAGCCACCAAATAATAAAGGTCCACTCAAATGTTGGAAATGTGATGGACCCCACTTGCACAGATATTGTCCACTTGAGAATGAAAGTGCAAGGCCAGCTTATAACATTCAAGAAGTAGAAACAGTGGGTCAAGTAGCAAGAGCAGTCCCTAGAATTTATGCAACATTGGAGGACCGCGAGGCAGATAATCAGTCAAATATGGTTGAAGTTACAGGTAATATTGTTGAACAATCTATTTCTATTTTGATTGACCCTGGTTCTACTCACAGTTACATTACTCCTAGAGTAGTGGAGATTTGTGCTTTTAAGAAGGTAAAGCATAGAAAATATTGGTTAGTTCATCTAGCCACTGGAACTAAGAGAAAGGTCGGTGAAGTAGTGGAGAAATGTCCATTGATTATGAATGGATTGATCACTTGTGTAGATCTAAATGTTCTACCGCTTGGTTCCTATGATGTTCTCATTGGAATGGATTGGTTAGAAGCTCACATAGTAAAGCTTGATTGTTATAACAAGACCTTTGGATGCATGGATGAAGAAGGAAACCCAATAGTTGTGAAGGGTATTCCAAAGGTAATTTTAGTAAGACAGGTTTTAGCAATGCAGTTGAAGAAGTTATGTAGGAAAGGTTTCCAGTTGTATGTAGCTCATATTCTGGAACCAATAGGAGATGAAACTCCTAGGTTGGAGGACTATCAGGTGTTACAGGAATTCAAGGATGTGTTTCCTTATGAGATTATAGGACTTCCTCCAAAGCGGGACATTGATTTCACCATTTAACTTGTGCCAGGAGTAGCACCAGTGTCTAAGACACCCTACAGGATGAGTACACCTGAGATGTTAGAGTTGAAGATGCAACTGCAAGAGTTGTTTGAAAAGAAGTATATCCAGTCGAGTGTGTCTCCTTGGGGAGCACCAGTTCTATTTGTAAAGAATAAAGATGGTACACTCAGGGTATGTATTGATTACAGATAGTTGAACAAAGTTACTGTGAATAATAAATATCCTTTGCCTAGGATTGATAACCTCTTTGATCAAATGAGAGGAGAAAAGGTATTTTCCAAGATTGACTTGAGATCTGGTTACCATCAGGTGAGAATCAAGGATAAAGACATTCATAAGACAACCTTTAGGACAAGGTATGGACATTACCAGTTTGTAGTGGTACCATTTGGTCTCACAAAAGCACCAGCTACATTTATGTGCCTTATGAACAGTGTATTCAGCAAGTATTTGGACAAGTTTGTTCTTGTCTTCCGTGATGACATTCTTGTTTATTCCAAGAATGAGGAAGAACATGAAAATCATTTGAGATTGACATTGCAATTGCTCAGGGAACATCAGCAGTATGCAAAACTAAGCAAGTGTGACTTCTACAGAGATAGAATTCAGTATTTGGGTCACATTATCTCAGAAGAGGGTATATCAGTGGACCCTGAAAAGATTGAAGCCATTATGAATCGACCTACTCCAAGAGATGTGACAGATGTAAGATATTTTATGGGACTT
This sequence comes from Pseudotsuga menziesii, assembly GCA_001517045.1. Taxonomy (NCBI): domain Eukaryota; kingdom Viridiplantae; phylum Streptophyta; class Pinopsida; order Pinales; family Pinaceae; genus Pseudotsuga; species Pseudotsuga menziesii. The sequence continues at coordinate 236,488 of LPNX010275007.1, read as the reverse complement.
GCAAGATACTACAAGAGATTCATTGAGGGGTTCTCCAAGGTTGCACATGCCACTACTTATTTTCAAAATAAGGCTATAAAGTTCGAATGGACTTTGAAGTGTGAAGAAATCTTCCAGCGGTTGAAGAATCTCCTCACCAGTGCACCAGTATTGAAGGTTGCAGATCTAGAGAAAGATTTTGTGGTGTGTACCGACACATGCGAACAAGGGCTTGGAGGAGTCCTTATGCAAGATAACCATGTGATATGTTATGAGTCAAGAAAGCTGAAGGAGCATGAGAAGACCTATGCCACTCATGATCTCGAGCTTGCAACCATAGTACATGCTCTCAAGATGTGGAGGCATTACTTGATGGGTAGAATATTTGAACCCAGAACGGATCACTGTGGACTGAAGTATTTGTTTGATCAGCCTTACTCTGAATGCTAGGCAAGCGAGATGGTTGGAATTTTTATGTGAGTTTGATTTCAAAATCAAGCACATAAAGGGAAAAGAAAATAAGGTAGCTAATGTGCTCAGTAGGAAGGTACAGGAAATGCATGTGGCATCCCTTAGTGTTTTCCAATGAGATTTGAGGTAGCAGATTGTTAATCATGTTTTTAGAGATGAATTGTATGAGCAGGTAAAAGACAAATTGCAGTAGCAAAGTCTTGAGAAGAGGTATGAGGGATATAAATTGGAAGAATATGGACTTCTTACTTATAAAGGCAGAATTTATATTTCGAATGTAGCATATTTGAAGAGAGTTGTTATGGCCCTGAAATTCATCAAGCTCCATATTCTGGTCACCCAGGATACCAGAAGACAATTGCTACAGCTAGAAAGCATTACTTTTGGCCAGGAATAAAAAAGGACATGTCTGAATACATTTCAAGGTGCATGAAATGTCAACAAGTAAAGGTTGAGCATCAACATCCAGCAGTTTTGTTGTAGCCTTTGCCAGTTCCAGAATGGAAATGGGAAGTTATTTCCATGGATTTTATTACAAGATTGCCAATGACTTGGAGACAACATGATTCCATCATGGTTGTAGTAGACAAGTTGACAAAGGAAGCACATTTTATACCGGTAAATTATATGCATAAGACTGATAAAATTGCAAAGATCTTCATGAAGGATATTTTCAAAATGAAGGCAATAGTTTCTAACAGAGATGTCAAGTTCACTTCCAATTTTTGGAAGGGATTGTTTGCAGATTTGGGTACAAAGCTAAACTTCAACACTGCATACCATCCTCAGATAGATGGAAAGGCAGAAAGAGTCAATCAAGTGCTTGAAGATATGCTTTGCATGTATGTGATGGACAAACCAACCAAGTCGGAAGATTACTTACACTTGGTAGATTTTTCTTACAACAATGGACAGCAGGAATCCTTGGGGATGAGTCCGTATGAGGATTTGTATGGTAGAATGTGTAAGACACCAGTGACTTGGGATAACCCAGTAAACAGGGTTGTTCTTGGACTAGAATTTCTCAAGGAAATGGAGCAAGAGGTTGTAAAGATCAGACAAAATCTGAAAGTAGCACATGACAGACAGAAAAGCTATGCAGATAAGCGTAGGATGAACAGAGAGTTCAATGTTGGGGATCATGTTTACCTCAGAGTGAAAGCAAAGAAGAGTTCCTTGAAGCTTGGAAGTTGTGCCAAGCTATCACCTAGATATTGTGGGTTGTTTGAAGTGCTTGAAAGAATAGGGCATGCTGCATATAGACTTGCATTGCCTGCTAGTACTAGAGCTCATAATGTTTTTCATGTTTCTTTGCTTAAGAAATATGTACATGATCCTAACCATGTGATAAATTAGGATGTGATTCAAGTGGAACCTGAGGGAGAGTTCCAAATCGAACCAATGCGCATCCTTGATAGGAAGGTCACAATGCTCTAGAACTGAGCCATAGGGCAGGTAAAGGTGCAATGGGAGCACTACAGACCTGAAGAGGCTACGTGGGAGCTAGAGGATACCATGCGATTGGCACATCCATTTTTGTCCAATTCTGCAAAACACTGAGGCGATACCAGTGTAGCACTCTGTTCAATTTTGTAAAGCACTGAGGACAGTGCTATTTAAGGGGGAGGGGAATTGTCACAGATGGTATATCGGGACATACTGCATGTATTAAATTGTGGGATCATGTAAATGTGCATTTTAATTAAATGAACCCAACCAGCTATGTTCACTACAACCAAATTGAGAAGGGGCATGTTTTCCTAAGGTTAAGGGTGGGAATGTTAAACCTTGAACCTATGGGGGAAAATCCATGTGTCACCACCCTGCTTGATTGCTCACCTTCCCTTGTCTCATTCAACCACCATTTTAATGTTCTGCTGTTGGTTAGGGTAGTTAATGTTGGTAGTGGAGTGTGGTAGGACTGGCATGCCTTGACCACACGCACACTCCACCAAGTTGACCCTCACACTGGAAAGGAAAACTACTACGCCACGATCCCACTCTGTCCATGACTGCAATCTCTCCAGTGCTGACGATTCAGTTTCCTTACATGGGCTGAGTTAAAAGGATCCATGATCCATTGTTTGGGGGTTGGTTCTTCCTTCTCTCACACCGATTGCTGGCTTATGGATATGTTTTTCCTTTCGTTCATGCAGAGAATCGGTTTTTCCTGGGTATTATTAGACTATGCATTGTTTTGTCCTTCATGGTGTATCGTGTGCTGTAGATTATTATGGTTTCCTCACTGGTCGTTGGTTGTATTCTCCTCCATGTATTGTTGATTGTGGTGTTCCTTTACAAAGTAGTATCTGCTGTAGATTGCAGTGGCTCTCTCCTGTGGTTCGTTGGCTGTTGTTTCCCTACTTTTGTTGGTTGAGTTTCCTTTGTGATTTGGGTTTCTTTAGATCATTGTGAAATCGTTTTGGCCACAACAAGGCCAAGAACGATTCAAAGATTTAGTTTCCCTTGTCAAATCTTTAATTACGGGTTTACTGCAAGCACGTAGTGATTTGGTCTTCAGACTGCATTGGAGTGGTGATGAGGGCCTGATGTGCTTGAAAAACCTGGTGTGTTTGGGAACCACACAAATAGAACTAAAGGGTTGGTTTTCTTCTCCACAACCCCTGAATAGCACTGCAAGGGAGGTCAGGGTCTGAGGGACTACATTGCAGAGAAAGGATTGATTTCCTTGTGTTGGGTGTGTGTGGGTGTCCTAGAAGCCAGGCTTGTTCTGGTGTAGGTTTCCGTAGCTCTTTAAATGAGCTCACCATTTTATCATTTAGCCCTTCCCAACTCCTGGATGGCCTGATAAACCCAACGTTGTTTGCTTGGCTGATCTGAGTTTCGCCTGATAAACCCAACTGTGTTGGCTTGGCTGAACTGTGTACCCGTGTGGTGTTATTATCCTTGGCTATGTGTAAGCCTGTTAGTTCCTTATTCCTTGGGGAATCATGCCTGACTCGGGGGTGGCAGCGTTGCTGAGAGATTAAGGAGCACACGGTCCTATGGTTGGTTGGAACATTGCAGTGACATAGTTGGTTGCGGGAAAAGTTCTCATTAAGATAAGTATTCTTAACTAATCTATTTCGCAATCGTATTTATTGCTAATGAATAATGATGATGTACATGTTGAATGCTGAATTTCATATGAATGCATGTTGTTTTGCTTCCGCTATTTATATGAATAATTACTGCATCGTAGTATGTTTTATTTTTTAAGTAAAATATTGTTACGGAATTATATGTATGTATGTTCATGTTCATGGGGCTAGATGCCTGGATGATTGATGTATGGTAGCGTCCTCTTTTTCCATTCGGAGGGTCGAGGACGTTACATAACAAGTTTCCCTGATGCAAGTTCCATGATCTCTATGTCATTTGGGCTGAAGGATACTCTCTTGGGAACTCCCATAAGTGTCATTATATAAACACTCAGGAGGTTTTATGCTAGAGACGGTACATACAAAACATTTGAAAAATATCCATTCTCAAGATCAATAGTACCTTGTCCTTTTGAAATGATGGTGGAGTCTTCTCCCATGTGGATGGGGATGGATTTTCCAGTCTCCAAAGATGAGAAGGAGTCTCTTTAAGCCATCATGTGGTTTGAAGCTCTAGAATCTATCAAGAGTGCTTTGGACTTCGAAGTGCTTGCCATGAGGGCATGACCTCTTTCATGTTATGGTTCCTGATCTTGTTGATATCTCCTCTGAAATATTTCTAGAATATTGATGTGATTTCTCTCAAGGGGAGATGTAGCTTCATCAAGTTTCTTCTTCATGCAGGCATGTTCAGGGTGGAATCCCTTCCCACATTATGAAAACTTGACTTTTTCCTTTCCATGATGCCCTTTTCCTTTGTTCTTCTTTGAGCCAGAAGACTCATCATGCTGCTGGTTTTCAAATTTAGGCTTAGGAGCTTCGAATTTAGTTTTTGGGTTCTTCTACTACTTTCCTTTACCCTTTAGATATTTGGGCCCTGAGACATGGAGGGCTTGATCATGGCAGGATCTGATGATCCCCATTCAGACAAGCTTATCATGTTCACTTGTTAGGGACTCAATGAAGGCATTAAGTGAAGGCATCTTCCATCCAGGGGTTGTGAGCTTCCCCGCATGGAATTTAAAGGCCAAAACTGAATAATCAGCTCCAAGTTTGGAGATTATGGCGAGGATGAGTTGATCATTCTCCTTCTCCACTTTGCATTGCTTCAACAGTAAGACAATGTGCTTGAACTTTGTGAGTTATTCAAGGTCTCAAAATTGGAAGGCTGGAGAGACATCAACTCATTCTCAAGCTGGTATACTCTCAAATAATCCTGCTTTCCATACAGGGTTTCCAATTTGTCCTAGATTTAATTTGGAGTCTTCAATCCTGAAAGATGGAAAAGAATATCCCAAGAAAATAGAGAGGCACAAGAATCTGAATGCTTCATCTTTCTTGTTCAAGAATCTATATTTGTCTGTCACAAAAGTAGGCTCTTTTTCAGTGTCCATAGTGATCCTATAGAGTCCTCTGGCACGTAGCTGGATCTCCATGTCTCCTTTCCATGAGTGGAAATTGAACAGAGTCAAGAGTTCTACGAAAGAATCCATCTGAAACTGCTGGAGCGAATTCTTTCACCTGTTAAAAACCTGAAATCACAACAAAAGGAGCACCGTAAGGTCAGAAAACCTGTAGATTTTAGGCTTTCATCACACCCAACATAGTTAATTAAGCAAGCTTGATCAACAATTTCCTTACTTGGGGTATTAAGTGGTAAGCCTTGGCTTCTGGTGCAATGCTGGAATTTTTGAGCGTTGCTCAAATTTTCATGCAATATCTGTCAAAAAACTTGTTTTTGAGAGATCTAAGCTTCGTCCCACCATGAGATATGATACCATATTAATCTGTCACAGTGGTCTAGGGACTAAAAACATAGTCTCACAAAGAATACAGACAGATAATCATAAAATTGGCAAAATGGTGCTGCAATGAAAGTAGCAGCTCTGTATAATCAAATGAATAATGAATAATACAATACAATGATCATGCTGGAAGCATGAATTCCAAGAAAATTCGAATTTCCAAGGAGGTCATTTGAATTGAATGAGTGAGTCTAGCTTAACTGAATGTCAGCCACAGTCAACACTCAAGTTAACCACTGATCAAAATGCTAATTGACTCAACTAAGCCCTAATTGAAGTTGGAGTACAATAAATGACTGATTCTAACTGAAAGTAACTCAGACACATGTCACTGCAAGTCAACCAAAAAGTGGTAGTGCATCAATGAATCCAATGAACCCCGATTGTTATATTTTTAAATTTAAGCTAAGATTATATTAGGATCTTTAACTGAGAGAATAACAAGCACAACAATAAAACATAAGAGACAATGAAAACAATGTTTTTCCTCAGGGAAACCATAAATGGAGAAAACCCCATAACTTCCTCAAAGATAGAATCAGCACCAAAATTAAAACCCCAAAACAGTAAGATGATCTCACAACAGCAGTAACCCCTTTCTTCCTTGCCCTAGTGTCTTCTTCTTCCTCAGTTATGTGCTATGACTGAGTGTGAGTGAGTGTGTGATAAATAGAGAAGGTAGCTCTCTATTTATACTGATTCCTGACTTGACTAAACCCAACTAGGGCCGACTTCACTAGGTGAGTCTAATAACCCTAGTGCCCCAGAACTACGGGGAGTTTAACCCTTGACCAATTGGAGGGTTAACCACAATGACTTCACATGACTTTTTTACATTATAGAACCTACCAATAGGAACATCGGGGAATGACATGACTCAAGTAAATTACAAATACATCCCGGAATAAACATCGGGTTACAATACATACAAAATGCAAGTGAATACATTCCGAAGTCACAATTACATCAACACTCCCTCTTAACTAGGAAGGTATTCTCTCAACACAATTTTTCAGCACAAGTCTTCTTCTCTGTATCATCTCGATCACCATTGATTCCTCATCATCTTCACCTTCAATTCATCTCCATATTCAAGTCATCTTCATCTGGATCTGTATCATCACTCGGTCTGGATCATCATCACTGGATCTAGATCATCCCTCGATCTGGATTATCTCTGGAACATCATCACTGGATCTGGACCATCCCTCTATCTAGATCATTACTACTGGATCATCATCACTGCATCACCACAGGTGCTATCTCATGATTCTTCTCATCACAGGAATTTCTATAGAGCCAGCCCTTTTTCATGCTGGTTGTAGGCCTAGCCTCCATGTAGGTCTTCTTCTAGCAATTATATCTGACCCTAAGTTAGAATGGCCTGCCCATTACTTACATCTGATCATGTAGGAACCAATCTTATAATCATATCAGAAAGGCACGCCAGCACTCACATCTGACCATCTAGGAACACCTCCCACAACCATGTCAGAAAGGCCCAGCACTCACATCCATCAACCAATGTCAGAAATCCCTAGCAGTTACACTCGACCATGTGAGGAACCAATCCTCCATGCCGAAAGGCTCTACACTTACATCTGACAACCTATGTCAGAAAGTCTCAGCACTTATATTTGACCATGCAAGGAACCAATCCTTCATGCCAAAATGGCTCTGCACTTACATATGACAACCAATTTCAGAAGGGCTCTGCACTCACATCTGATCTTGTAGGAACCAATCCTATAGTCACATCAAAATTGTCCTCAGTCCAAGACTGAGCTTTCCTAGTAACTGACCAGGTGCCTCCATTCCAAGAATGGAATTGAGCGCTTGTATCTGATCATGTAGGAACCAATTCTATAGTCACATCAGAATGGCTCAGCACTCACATCTGACATGGAAGGAACCAATCCTCTCACCATGATAGAATGGCTCAGCCATTACATCTGACCATGGAAGGAACCAATCCTCTCACCATGTCATAATGTCTCTAGGTCTCATCATTTCCCCTTAGAGTGAACCTCAATCTAGAGAACACCAACCTTCTCCCTGAAGTACTCAAACTTCACCCTGGCCAATGGATTTGTCAACACATCAGCTATCTATTCGTCCGTCGCAACAGACTGGAGCTTCACTACTCCCCTCTGCACCATATCCCTAATATAATGATACTTGATCTCGATATGCTTCGACTTGTCATGGAACACTGGGTTCTCTAACAACTTCATGCAACTCTGGTTGTCACAATGTATACAAGTAGCATCCATCTAGAGATCAAATAAATCAGACAGTAGCTTCCTCATCCATACTACCTCACAACTAGCTGAACAAGCTGCGACATACTCTACTTTAGCTGTACTCAGTGCCACATAGGATCGATTCCTGCTAAACCAAGAGATCACACCTGATCCCATACTGAAGCAGCACCATGAATTGCTCTTCCTATCGATGGCACTACCTGCCCAATTTGAATCAACATAGCCCTCCAGGTTAATCTTCTGATTCACCTCATACTTGAGCCCATAATCAATTGTACCCCTCAGGTACCTCAAAATATGCTTTGCAACAATCAAGTGAACATGTCTCAGATCTGTCAGGAACTGGCTCAAGGTGTTCATAGCAAAGCAAATATCTGGTCTTATGCTCGTTAGGTACATCAAGGACCCAATCATCTGACGATACATCATAGCATCAATCGCTTCTAAAGAAACATCACTCAATAGCTTCAGGTTCGATTCCATAGCTGTGGTCATGGCCTTGCAGTCCATCATCCTGAACCTCGTCAGGATCTCTACTGCATACTTCCCTTGTCCGAGGGAGATTTTGTTCACATTCTGCCACACCTCCATGCCTAGAAAATAGTGCATCATACCCAATTCCTTCATTTTGAACTCGGCAATAAGCTTTCTCTTCGTATCAGTAATCAGCCCATCCATACGTGTTACAAATAAATCATCTACATACAGTAGGAGCATCACTAGGTTGCCATCTTCAACATTGTAGTAAAGGTTGGAATCTGCTTTACTCTTGGTAAATCCCAAACTAGATAGAAAGCTGTCAATTCTGTTGTACCATGTCTTGGGTTCCCGTTTCAAACCATACAGGGCTTTCTTCAATCTACACATATGAGACTCCCTATCATGTGTCTCAAAACCGAGTGGCTGCTCTACATATACTTTCTCTTCCACTACACCATTCAAGAAAGCAGTCTTGACATCCATTTGGTGTATCTTCCATTTCATTGTTGTAGCCAGAGCAAGTACTGTTCTGATGGAAGTGTATCTGGCTATAGGTGCAAAGTTTTCTTCATAATCTATTCCTTCTTTCTGTGAGAAGCCACGAGCCACAAATCTTTCCTTATATTTTTCTATGCTACCATCCGCAGCATGTTTGATCTTGTAGATCCATTTGGAAGTTATGACCGACTTCCCTTCTGGTCTTGGGACAACATCCCAAACATCATTCTTCATGATCAATTGATACTCTTCGATCATAGCATCCTTCCATTCTTTTCGTTCTGTTGCTTCTTCATAATTGGAAGGTTCTTTATTTATAAAGTCACATAGTAAAGCTACATATCTGGAGCAGGATCGGGTTCTCTTTCTTTCTCTGTGATTCTCTTCTAGAACCCCATATCTTTCTACACCTTGGATAGCTTCTCGTACCCAAGCAGGTTTCCTCTTGTGAGGATTCTTCTCTTGAGATGGATCTACAGGTTCTTTTGGTTCTTCAAATTCTCGATCGTCTTCTTGAGTTTCTTCATTCATGGTTGTATCATGAGTTCTGGGTACTTCTTATTCTTCAGGTTCTTCAGCAAGCCTCTTTCTGTATTTTTTGTAAGTTGTGTCTTCATCAAATGTTACATCCCTGCTAATGTAGATCTTCTTGTATCCTAGGAAATATATTCTGTAAGCCTTCGATCTTTTAGAGTATCCCACAAATATACCCTTCTTTCCTGAAGGATCTAACTTTGTCCTCTTTTCTTTCGAAATGTGTATGTACACTAGACAACTGAATATTCTAAGATGGTTGAATTATGGTTTCTTGCTGGAAAATACTTCTTCAAGTGTCTTGTTCTCGAGTACTCTGTGTGGAGTACGGTTCTGTACATACACTACTGTTTTGGCATCCTCTGCCCATAGATGCATAGGAAGATCTTGATCATGAACCAAAGCTATTGCAGCTTCCATGATAGTTCTATTTTTCCTTCCTACAATCCCATTCTATTGTGGATTATATGGGGTGGACAACTCCCTCTTAATCCCTGAGTCTTTGCATAAATCTTTGAACTCATTTAATGTGAATTCTCTGCCATTATCTGATCGAAAGGTCTTGATTTTCTTTTCTATGTGATTCTCGATCAAGGCTTTGAATTCCTTGAACTTGTTGAATACTTCATCTTTGTTCTTCATGAAGTAAATCCATGTCTTCCTAGAAAATCCATCAATGAAAGAAACATAGTATACATACCTGCTTAGTGATCTTGATGATATTGGACTGCATACATCGGAGTGGATGATTTCCAAGATTCCTTTTTCTTTTCTCTCGCTACTTGGAAATGACTTCTTTGTGTTCTTTCCTTTCACACATCCTTTGTAGACCCCATCATGTTTTGCTTGTATTTCTGGAATACCTTCAACAGCTTTTCTTGAAAGTGGTAGTGCTTTGTAATGCACATGTGCAAGCCTTCTATGCCAAAGTTCATTTGTCTCTACTATGTCATGGACCAAGGCTTGTTCTTTTGTATAACCCTCCTTCTTGTTCCCCAATCACTACTGCATCATCAATAGTCTTTCCTTTTGGCCACATGATGACTTGACCATCTATAAATGCAACCCTCATTCCTTTTGTATCTATTGTAGATATGGAGAGGAGATTCTTCTTTAGTCCTGGTAAAAATAATACTTCCTTCATTGTCATAGACTTTCCAGAGTCTATCTTATAGGATGATTCCCCACTACCTTTTATTGGATATTGGTAGTCATCTTTGAGCTTCACCTTGTGAGGTGATTCATGTTCTAATAGTTTCACAAAGGATTCCTTGAATCTTGTCATATGTTTGGAAGCCCCACTGTCTATAATCCAATCATTACTTCCATGAGTAATGTTTCCCATGACAGCAGAAATCAAAACATATTCTTCATCACTTGAAGAATCTTCATTGTCATATCTGGTTCTCTTTGTAGAAGGTTCTTCATCCTTTGCAGCATGAGCATGATGTATTCTCTTGTTTCCCTTCTTATTGTGAGAGACATTTTTGTTTCTATGACATTATATAGCATAGTGTCCTTTCTCTTCACATGTATAACATCTAATCCTAGACAAATCTTTTCTATTGTTATCTTTGTGAGAGTGCTTACCTCTGGGGTGATGAGAACTTATTCTGGTTTTCTTGGAGTGTACCGTCAGAGCTTGATCTTCACTTCCCATAGTTTCTTCTTGAGCTGCTATTTGAGCTTCTTCTTGAGAGCACTCTTCCCATAGTCTACTGAACTTGACTAACTTCTTTCTGTCATAGATTCCTTGAATAAAGGAGTCCCATGATCTAGGGAGACCATTAAAGGTGGTCATTACAATCTATGCATTCTCCACTTCTTTATCTACTACTTCTAGTTGTTCCTTGATCTGAGATACCCTTGTAAAGTAACATTAGATGGTCTCTGCATTTTGGATCTTTACATTCTTCAGTTGGTTTCTCAAAGTCATCTTTCAGTATATGTTCTTCCCTTCAAACAATTTGGTTAGGGCATCAAACATAGCTTTAGGTGTCTTTAGGGAGGACCACTGTGGTATGAGGTGATCCTTGATTGAATCAACAATGATCCTCTTTTCCATAACCAATTTCTTCTTATGTAAGGCCTTTTCCTCATCTCCCTTTAGAACTGGAACCTCCTCACTGATATAGGATTCCAACTCATTTTCTTCCAGGACTAGGGAGATCCTATACTTCCAAGCTCAGAAGTTATCAGCTCCCTCAAGCTTTTCATCAAGCTTGGTATGATGAGACATCTTAACTGAAAACCTCAAATGGAAATACAAAAGATTTAGATCTTGCCAGGTCAAGATGTCGGATTTGGATTTGGAGCTGAAATTCTGCAGTGCTAGTTCAGGAGTAGATTAGGGTTTTTCTTTTCTAGAGTTCTGTCCAACCAAATGCTTTGATCTTGATCCCTAACTTCGATTTTGAGGAGGAGATCAATCCAGTCCCAGGCTCACTGAAAAATTCCACTTCTGTGGAAAGCCGTAATTTTCAGCAGTAGTGTCTGGTCCAAACTGAAAAACCTCAGAATTGGATTCTACTTCAATAGAAAGATGTGCCCTAGGGAGGAGATTTATTCCAACCTTCTTTTGCTAAAAAACTATGGAGAGAGATCCACAAAGTAGGAAGCCCTAGTTCCTGCAGCTACATAGTGTCTTCTTCTCAGGTTAGCTCTGACTCCATGTTATATTTTTAACATTAAGCTAGCATTATATTAGGATCTTTAACTGAGAGAATAACAAGCACATCAGTCAAACACAAGAGACAATGAACACAGTTTTTTTCCTCGGGGAAACCATAAATGGAGAAAACCCTGCAACTTCCTCGGAGATAGAATGAGCACCAAAAGTAAAACCCCAAAATAGTAAGATGGTCTCCCAACAGCAGTAACCCCTTTCTTCCTTGCCCCAGTGTCTTCTTCTTCCTCAATTATGCACTACAACTAAGTGTGAGTGAGTGTGTGATAAATAGAGAGGCTAGCTCTCTATTTATACTAATTCCTAACTTGACTAAAACCAACTAGGGCTGACTTCACTAGGTGAGTCTAATAACCCTAGTGCCTTGGAACTGCAGGGACTTTAACCCTTGACCAATAAGAGGGTTACCCACAATGACTTGACATGACTTGTTTACATTATAGAACCTCCCAATAAGAACATCAAGGCATGACATGACTCCAGTACATTATAAATACATCTCGAAATAAACATCAGGTTACAATACATAAGAAATACAAGTGAATACATTTCGAAGTTACAATTACATCAACACCGATGAGGTTAACTGAAGTGTAACTGACCATCAGAAGTGGTTGGAGGCGCCCCTATTGAATCTAGTTCATTAAATAATCAATTTAATGAAGGGAGGCACCTTCACTTCCCTATTTAATTTATTGTAACCATCAATTAGCAATAAAGTGCATTTATGAAACTCAGATCGCCCCTGGAGTGCTCTAGTTAGCTTCCCCGAACGTAGGAGAAGGCTAAGTTATCCTCCTTAACTGAAGGTAGGCATGGGTGTGCTCATGCAGATGTCATACAGTGCTCCTCTAGTATCAATTAAGTCAATAAAACTTAGGATAGTGGTTTAACTAGGCCAAAATGACCAAAATGAGTGTGTATGGTGGTAAATGTCTCCAACACAGAAAACATGGAGCTCAGAGTTATGGCACATGACATGGTTGTTGCAAATTTTCCTAAGCATGAACATTGGATAACAGTTCAGCAGTAGGGATCAACAAAGTATAAGATACATCCATGAAGACATCAATTAGGACAGCACAATAGGAGTTTAGCGAAGGATATTTTATGAAAAAATGTTATTTTTTTAAAATTCATTAGTTAATAAGTTTTATTATCTCAGAACTATTTTGTAATAAATAAATGCTTCGACATATGTAATAAACGGTTGAAACCATTAGGCGGTTAGGTTCATTGTTCAGCTCAAGGAGAAATGTATAAGTATTCATAATTTTGATGAAGCAAGGGTTGGAACCCATGAGATTTTGGAGAATTGTGTATTCACGTTATTTCTTTAATTTACAGAGCCGAAAGTTGTTGTTTTTCGAAGATTCATGTATTATTTAATGTTGCATTCTGTACTTTCCCTTCTCATGTGAATGTTTTCCAGTTTTATATTTCCATTATGTTTTTCTTCATGTCTGAAATGAGTGTATAATAGTTTAGAATTCATATTTACTATGCTCTAGCTGTTCTTTTCAAATGTCCACCAAATCATTCTTCTAAATTTGATACATAATTCATTTTTTCAATGCTTTGTGTTAATGGTCTATTCATGTTCTTCCTTTTTCACCAAACAATTAAATTTTGACTGTGACTAAGTAGCTACCTCGCCTCTGTTTAAAATTTCCATGCAGAAGTTCTGTTTATCCATATTTATATCTTAACTCCATATACCAATGGTCATGTGTTCAGTTTCAACCAATCTTCCTAATTACAAACATTTTCACTTATACATATCTGGCCTTGTTAATATTTTGTGAGAGATCCCTCTCGGAAGAGGAAAAAACCATTTTTCCTTTTTTCTGGGAATAGCCTTTACAACCTTTGGTAATGTTCTAGTGATAACAAATTGGCTCTGTTTCCGAGGAACGAAGTGCATATTAGCCCTGGGAAGAATGAAAAGGATTGCAAAGTTTCAAAGAAGGAATTTCTGTGGGCAAGAAGAATTGTCCACAGTCAAAAGAAGGTTGTACATTTTCCCTAGTGACTTTACATTCATTTTGAACAGTATTACATAAAGACATCCTGGCTTTCAAGAGAGAAAATACAAGAGGTAACCCTAATACTGGAATTTTGCAAAGTGTGGAAAATACTGAAATATTGCATAAAAATAAAAAATAAAGAAAAAATAAATAGTTCTCATTTTGGTGCATCATCATCTCAATATTTTCATAGGATACAAGAATTTGAATGGGAAACTAGTGTTGAGATATTTTTCTTAAAATCAAAATCTGAAACTGACCTAAAGAAAGTTGAGATTAACCCTAGTAGGTTAGAATCATATCTTCTTGATTCCTTGTGGCAAAACCTTCAAACTCCAATAAAAACTGAAGAAACTACTTATATTGTCCAAAACACTGAGTTTCATACTTCCCAGCTTATTCAGAATCCTCCAGTTTTCAATATTTACCACTTGCTCCAAATCCACCTAGACCAATCATTGTAGCTAGGTTTTCCCCATTAGCCTTGCCTGCAATGTTACATGACCTTCCATTAAATTATTCCCAAAGGATTTCATTGTATGATGGAGAAGGAAATGTTACTACAAAATACCATGTTGTAAAATTTGATGATTTTATAGATTTGGAAGAGGTTGATTATGAGGATGTCAAGATGAGGTTGTTTGCATAGAGTTTGTCTAGGGAAGTTAAAAAATGGTATAAATATTTACATGCTAGGTCTATATTAAACTTTGCAGAATTCCAAACTGCATTCTTGGATAGATGGGATGATAAACATAGTCCATTACAAGTCCTGTCTCAATACAATAATCTTAAAAAGGGAGTTTTTGAATCAGTCCATGAGTTTTCCAGTAGGTTCATGAGAGTCTATAATTCAATACCTACTGATATTAAAGCTTCAGCTGGTGCTGCTAAACTCCATTATGCAGAAGCCTTTGATAATGACTTTGCATTGTTGTTAAGAGAAATAAAATTAGCCACTCTTCCTGCTATGTTTATAGATTCCTTAGAAGTAGAAGCCAATATGATGGCATGTGGGAAGATAAAACAAAGAGTATATTTTGATACGAGGAAAGGTAGAGAAGAAGTGCCCTCCACCTATGCTGCTTCTTCATCTAATGATATCAAATTTGAAATGATGTTGACAACAATGGAAAAGTTAATGGATAGGCTGATTATGGATACTAGGTCAGTGAATCGAGAATAGAATGAACCCTAGATTAGAAATTCTAACTTTAGAAGGCCTATTCCTCCTCCACCTCTACTGCTTATTCATCTAATGATATCAAATTTGAAATGATGTTGAAAACAATGCAAAAGTTAATGGATATGATGACTATGGATACTATGCCAGTGAATCGAGAACAAAATGAACCCCAGATCAAAAATCCTAACTTTAGAAGGCCTATTCCTACTCCACTCCCACAAAATAGACAAAGAGACATGAGGATTCCGAGAAACCAAGAAGATCAGCAAATAAGACCACCTTTCCATGAAAATTATGTTGCTGATGATGATGGTGCAGAGTCTATTGAAGGCCATATTCATTGTTTTGGTGATTTATATTCTGAAACTTTATCTAACTGAGGAGGAACACAATATGTTTGCACATGTGGATGATGATAAATATTTTCAGGAGGAATTGGAACAATATCAGAAAGGGTATATGCATGCTATAGATAATGTACAGAGAAAGATCAAACTGAGAAGTAGAGATGTTATTATAAAAAAAGAAAGGTTAAATCCAAATCGTCCTTCCAGTAGTCAGATGAATATAGAAAAAAAGAAATGAAAAATAAAAAGAACATGTTGTACATAAAGAGATTGAAAATAGAACTGAGAAAACAAAAGAGTTAAAACAAATAGCACCCATGGATGTAGATAAAATTTCTTCCATTTTTAATCTACAAAGTGAACTTGCTAAGTTGAATATTTCAATTCCTTTTAATGAACTGCTCATAAATCAGGAGTATAGGGACACAATAACAAAAATGGTCAGAAATCAAGGAGAGAATCAACCAAATATTTTGGAAGTGACAGATGATAATCCTACCATTATTTTGGGGTCGAAGATTGATAATATGGATGATGAGGAAGGACCACCTTTCTATATGAGTTTAAATGTGCATGACATGGTGTTACATAATGCTATGTTAGATTCAAGTGCTTCACATAATTTGATGCTTAAAGGAGTGGTGGATAGTTTGGGGTTAGAGATTACAAGGCCTTATAAATATTTGTATTCTTTTGATTCCAAAAGAGTGAAATGTATGGGTTTGATAAAAGACGTGGTAGTATCCTTGAATAAATTACCATCTAAAACTGTGGTCATGGATGTTGTTGTGGTTGATATCCCTCCCAAATTTGGTGTTTTGTTGTTAAGATCTTGGACTTCAAATTTAAAAGGAAGTTTGCAAATGGATATGTCTTATGCTACAATTATTGTTCTTAATGAAAATAAGAGACTGTACAATGAAAAAATATCACCTTATGTTGTTAGTAGTAAATATCAGCCAAGAGTTCATCATATTTATGTCGTTGATACAAACTAAGGGTCATCTAGTTTATTCAATTATGTTTCTCCTTGTGCTTCAAAATTTGTTGTGCCAAGTAAATGTAAAAAGGATTAAAAGGTGATAAATGAACATGAAGCATTGGAAAGAAAGCAAAAAGAAGAAGGGGTATGGACTATGTATTTTGATGGGTTTGTGGCCAAAGTGGGTGCTAGTGCAGGTGTATATATAATTTCCCCTATTAGAGATTTTAAAGGTTTTTCTTGCAAGTTGACCTTTGAATGTACAAATATTGTAGCAGAATATGAAGCTTTGTTGCTAGTTTTGCATGCACTGAAGAATTTGGGAACTAAATGAGTCAAAGTTTTTGGAGATTTAGAACTTGTGATTAATCAAGTGAATGATAGTTATCAAACTAAGCATCCCAGAATGAGAGCTTATAGAAATGAAGTGTGGGATATGTTTGGGAATTATTTCACAGAACACAGTGTCAAAGTGGTTCCTAGATATGATAATACAGTGGAAAATTCTTTGGAAATTGCTGCTGGAAAATTTAAGACTCCTACTGCAGGTAAAAGAAAATACAAGGTTGACATTGTGAACATGCCTTCCATACCAAACAATGCCAAGTACTGGCAAGTTTTTGAAGATGATATGCAAATTAAAAGATTTCTGGAATTGTCTGGTGAATTTGTAAATACACAAATAGAAAATGAAAGTGTAGATTCTGAAAATTTTCAAGATGTTGATGAAGATGAAGGAGTTGTTGAAACAAAGAAGTTGAAAGGCTCACCAGGAGGAAAAGATATAGTCCAATTGAAGAGTAATCATATTCCCAGAGTTTTAATTCCCTTAGAGAATCTTTTTGACCAAAATGATGTTGTCAGAGATCCTAAAGTTAAACCTACCGAAAACTTTGTTGAAGATAAAAACATTGGTACTGAGGAGAATCCCAAAATTATAAAGTTGTCCAAGAAATTACCCGCTAAAGAGAAAGATGAATATGTAAACCTAATGAAAAAATACACTGATGTATTTTCATGGAGTTACAAAGACCTCAAAGAGTATGACACCTCCATTATACAACATACTAGTCCAATTAAGCCTGGATAAAAACCATTTAGGCAGAAAATCAGAAGATTTAATTCAATGTTATTTCCTGTCATTGAAAAGGAGATCAAAAAAATATTTGATGCTAAAATAATTGTAACCCTGAGATTCTCCAAATGGGTTGCTAACTTTGTGCCTGTTAGAAAGAAGAATGGTGAAATAAGACTGTGTGTGGATTTCAGAAACTTGAATAAAGTCTCTTTGAAGGACAATTACCCTTTACCAAAGATGGACCATATTTTGCAAAAAGTGGTAGGTTCAGACATAATTTCTACTATGGATGGGTTTTCAGGTTATAATCAAATAAAGGTGCTACCTGAAGATGAAGAGAAAAATACTTTCACTACACCATGGGGTATGTTCATGTATGCAAATATTCCTTTTGGATTAATGAATGCAGGAGCCACTTTCCAGCATGCTATGGACATTGCTTTTGCAGATGAAAGAGACAGTTTTGTAGTGATTTACATGGATGATATTACTGTATATTCCAGGTATGGCAAGGAACATATTAAACATTTGGAAAAGGTTTTCCTTAAATGTAGAAAATATGCCATTTCATTGAATCCAAGGAAGTCAAATTTTGCTTTGGAAGAAGGAAAACTTTTGGGCCATATTATTTCCAAAGAGGGTATAAGGATTGATCTAGACATGGTGAATGCAATTCTGAAAGTGGAGGAACCAAGAAGTAATAAATAAGTACAGTCATTCATTGGGAAGGTAAATTTATTGAGGAGATTCATTCCTAGTTTTACTGAAATATCGATGAACATTACTAATATGCAGAAAAAGGATCATGAAATAAAATGGATAGTGGAAGCTAAGAAATCTTTCAAGAATATAAAGAAATCTATTATAGAGGCTCATGTGCTGGTAATTCCAGATTTTAATAAATATTTCTTAGTATTTTCATATGCTTCAGAGCATACTATTCCAGTTGTTTTGTTACAAAAGAATAATCAAGGTGAAGAATATCCCATAGCATTTTTTAATAAAATGTTAAGATATGGGGATTTAAAGTATGATATCATGGAAAAACAAGCATATGGTCTGATTAAGGCCCTAAAAGATTTCAGAATTTACATTCTTCATTCACATCAGGGATGATTTTAAGAAACCATACTTATTTAAAAGTGTGTAAATGTTGGCGAATATTACCAATTCTTAAAACACCAACTATGAAATGATTGGCAATATTTTTCAAAAAATATTTTAATTTCCAAGGATTTTATATCATTTATATAATAATTTGGCCATTTTTAGGGTGAAAACATTTTACCCCATCAAAATTGGGCGAAATAGGGCTTCAAAAAATGCAAAATGGCGAATCTTTTTTGGGAGAAAAACATGGAAAAATAGCCCACTGGGCTAAAATTCGCCCCTAAAATTATCCCTAATTCACATGTAGTTGCATATGTTCCCAGCAATGTGGTAAAGAGCATACTTACACAACCAGATTCGGAGGGGAAAAGAGAAAAATGGATTGTAGTGCTTTTGGAATATGATATTGAAATTAGGCCCACAAATTTTATTAAGGGACAAGGATTGGCTAAAATGATGACAAATTCTAATTGTGATTCTCTGCAGCTAAATTTTCTGTCTGGTCAATTAAATCAGTTGGACACAGAAGTACAAGTGATGCTAGATTTTTCTATTTCTCCATGGTATGCTAATATCATTTATGTGTTGCAAAATTTACAACCTCCTATAGGGTTAAGTAAAACTAGAGCAAGGTCTATGAAGCTGAAGGCTGCAAAATTATGTATTTTAAATCAATATCTTTATTGGAAGGATCCTGGTGGAGTGTTACTGAATTTCCTCCTGGAGAATGAAGATTAGCAGATAGAAAATTATTTCCATGAAGGAGATTGTGGGGGACATCATTCATGGAAGGTAACAACAAATAAAATTTTGAGAGCAGGATTCTATTGGCCTTCACTATTTTCATATGTGTATAAAGAAACCACCAAATGTCATTAGTCCCAAATTTTTTATGGAAAGAGGAAAGTGGTTCCACTCCCTCTTAATCCCATATTAGTAGAAGCACCTTTCCAATAGTGGGGATTGGATTTCATTGGGGAAATAAATCCAAATTCCTCAGGTCAGCATAAGTGGATCTTAATAGCAACTAATTATTTTACAAAGTGGATTGAAGCAATACCTACTAGAAGAGCTATAGATGCAACGATAATAGATTTCCTGGAGAATAATATTTTGGATAGATTTATCTATCCTAAGAGGATTGTAACAGATAATGCAGTTTCTTTTAAGTCCAAGAAGATGATAAATTTATTTCATAAGTATCATATAATTCTAAATCATTCTACTGCATATTATCCACAGGGTAATGGATTGGCAAATCCTATAACAAAATCTTGGTAAGGATAATTAAGAAGTTGTTGGAAGATAATAAAAGAGCATGGAATACAAAGCTGAAATATGCTTTGTGGGCTGACGAAATCAGTACAAAGAGAGCTATTGGAATGTCACCATTCCAATTGGTGTATGGAGCTGAAGTGGTTTTCCCAGCATCTCTAGGAGTACCAGTTATGAAGTTATTGCATGAGTAGCAGGATGAACCTAATCATATGCAAAGGAGTATAAATCAAATAATTGAGCTAAATGAACTAAGGGATAAAACATATGATAAGGTACAGATACAACAGGAGAAAATGAAGAATACTTTTGACAAAAAGGTGAAAGAAGACACTTTCTAGGTTGATGATTTGGTGTTAAAATGAGATGCCCCACATGAAGATAAAGGAAAGCATGGTAAGTTTGATCATTTATGGGTAGGTCCATACATTATTACAGCACATAGGGGTAATGGTTAAGAACATGTGTTATCTCCTTGGAGGTCATAGTTTCAAAATCGGTAGGGTTCAGGGTTGTTCATTTGGCCCATTGTGACAAGGCTCGAAGGGTAGGCGACCCCTGGGATAGAGGCTCACCCCGGTGGTATTTGGGATGTCTCGGCCCCTGCTGAGTCACAAGTTACTGGTATATCTGGCTTGTGAGCTGTTGGATTTACCCTTGGGAGGTTGTTTTTCCCATGGTCTAAAAAAAACAATGGTTTTATTCTACAGTCTCATGATGGGTCTCAGTATGAAGGAGGTCCAGTAAATGGGAGATTTTCGAAGCATTATTTGGAATTAGGGGGAAGGAAATTCCATGTATTATAGTGTAAATATTTATTTTTACTTTCAATCAGTACATATGGTGAGCCAGAAGATTTGAAGCCCACAGAGAAGGCCCTAAGATCAGAAGGGGTAGACATATTTTATTTTTTACAATTCCTTCAGAAAGACAATTTTTGTTTTTAGATTGACAATGGATTTGGCAACTGGTCTATGGGATTATTTGCTACCTCGCAGGGAGGATAACATCCCTAGTGGAGCCAGCTTTTAGCACTATAGTTGAAAATTGTAGATTGTTTGATTAAAAGGTTTGAAAATGCTCATATGTTAAAACATTTGGTGGAAGTGCTCTTTAGGTTAATGGGTGAGCATGATATTTCATTATGGGTCGTCAGATGAAAATAAGGGGGTGATCTACAGTGGTAGATTGTTCCTATGATTAAACATGAAGGAGAAATTGAAATCATCTCATTGGCAGAATGGAGGTAAAAGGTGTTAAATAGTGATGACTCATATTTAAAGCGTTGCATATCAACAGTGATGAAGCATTCTGGAGATCAGAGATGCAAGGATAAAAGAAGCTTTGTAATTCATGGAATGAGTTAACAGGTGGAAATATTGGATGGACAAGACAAGAGTGGAGATAGATCTACGGTTGAGACCAATTCCACTGATTGAACTAGCGCAGAGAAAGTCTAAATTGAAATCCATGGAAATTGGTATGGGCCACGTTGATCAATGGTTTTGATAATGCTCAAGCTTTGATCGATGGATGAGGTGAATTTTACGAATGGAAGTTGCTCAATCTATTAGTTCTGAAATGATTTGCAGAATGTTAAAAGTTTCCACAGTTGGACAGTCCTGATGATGGCAGGTTGCAGATCAAGGGATAATATTGATTCCGCTGAATCAAGTTGTGCATGGTGTTAGTCTCAAGTATTGGTGTTGATATTTTGCACATGGATGGCTTAGATTTTGAAGAAGAGAAAATCTACTATGTAAATTATGGGAGGTGCACCATGCTTATGAAACATAAAAAATTATAAAACGAATCTTCATGGAGTTTCAAAAGTTTTTTTTTTGAGCTGTGGAATTGACGATAACTCTAACTGTGCACAAAGTGCCAATGTGGATGGAATCAGAACATTGTGCTAATTAAGAAGGTAGGAATACTGAAACTTCATAAATGCTTCTGAAAATGGATAAAATGGATGAGATAGAGGTAGTAGAAGTGGAATATAGTGAAGAATTAGGTGGTTTTTGTCAGAAGGATGAGAAGAGATTTGAAGACAAGAATGCTGAAAATTATGATATTATTTTGAGGAATGAAACAATTGAGACAGCTAAGAATAAGTTGAAAATTCATAAGGACCGGGGTAGTGACACCCATGGTGTTTTCAAATATTTATTTTACTTTTTCTTTGTCGACCAGAGCCCTAATTTCCCTGAATTTGTTGAGTGGTTTGTGAATAACTATTCTGCTGCTGAAGGAGTCATTATGAATAAACCTAAGACTAGGATCCTTTGCCTGGTTCAGGCCTTTGTTATCTGTAAAGCCCTATCTTTCCCAAATGATTTTATTTCTTTATCCCAAGAGTACAAAGAAGAAAATATCATACATTTCTTCCAAGAGTCTACAACTAAGAGTAAACAAGCCTTTTTAAAGTAATGTTTGAAGCCAGATAGTGACGTTAAAGGCTTATCTTACCCTATTAACCTAGTTCTATTTAATGAAAAAACCCAGTCTTATTTTACTTTAGTGAGTCAATTTTTTGCGTTAGACACTAAAGTAATGTTTGAAGCCAGATAGTGACGTTATAGTCTTATCTTACCCTATTGACCTAGTTCTATTTAATGAAAAATCCCAGTCTTATTTTACTTTAGCAAGTCAATTTTTTCGGTTAGACACTAATGGTTATGTTATAAAGTCATTATTGAGTCTGTTGTTTGTCTTAAGTACCTTCCAAATTGAGTCTGAACTTCCAGGTCAGTCCTTCAAGTCTTGTTGCCTTAAATTTGATGAGTTCCTAACTGAGAACATTCGTTCTCAGTTAGTCAAATTCCACGATACCAGATTTTTCAGATTTTAGTCCTTTTTACTGAAAATGTTCTTATCATATAATGTGGACAACTTATAGTCTCCTAGGTTGGTAATCACAGATGAAATGATCCAGAATTATTGCAAGTTTATGAATGGTTTGATGGAAAAAATTTACAGCATTTTGTTTCAGGAAATATTACCCAGAGTATTACCAGAGATGAAGGAAATATTGCAGCTTTCCCCTAGTAAAATGATAAGAGATTGGTTCCTTTCAAAATTTGAAACAATTATAATATTGTATGGATTTATGCATCGGCCTTATATTCTTCCAGCCTTTCTGACAACCAGGATCTTCTCTTTGGAATTTCTTAGGAAAAAGCTTACAATGGAAGAGGAACATATCTTAAACTTTAGGAAGAGTTTGGATATGAAATGTCCCTGGGAGGCAGGGCCATATGTTGTCAAAATTAGAGCTTCTTTACCAATAATTGATAATCTGCTCAAGAGCATGGGGTTTTCTTTGGGAACTGCAATCAACTATGATCCACGCTAGCTAATTTCCAAAAGAAGACAGGAAAATAACAATAATCCTTTTGAACATACTGAAGTAGTTGGACTCAAGGAGGCAGGTATTTGGGAAGATTATCTTGACAAAGCTCCAGATAATGTTAGCATGGAACAAGACTCTGTATCTTCCTTACCTGGAAATAATTCTACCCGAATGGATCTTTCTAATATAGTTGCAGTTGTTGGTAATATTTCATCCTTAATAAGTTTTTCAGGAACTTGAAAGAAGAGAGAGCATTCATATTTCATGGACACTAAAGAAACAAACACTGCTAGCACACCAAAGAAGCGGAAAATTGGATAAGAGGGACAAATGGTGCAGCTAAAGAAAAGTAGTATTAAAGGTAAAAAGAAACAAGAAAATCCCAAAGTACCTAGTCTGGAACTTCAAGAATATGAGTTTGATGGATTAACCCCAAATAATTATTCATCAAAGGAGGAATGGTTGAACGCCTACAGGGAAAAGGTTGATAAAACCTTTGATGAGACAGTGAAATTATATGAGGAAGTGAGACAGTTTCCCAAGCCAGATGTAACATTGAAAACTGTAAGGGATCATGCCAAATATACCCTGAGTTTGGCCATGACTATTGGCAATAAGTTATCAAAGGTGAATGTGAACTTAGAAAATATCCCTACCACATATATGATAGATTTTCATAGAGAAAGACGTGATATTTTATATACAAGACTGCTGAAATCTACATTGTAGGTATCTAAAATGGAGTCAAATAAAAAGAGAGATCAAGACCTCCTAAGGAAAGAAAATGTTGAGAACAAGGCCCTTAGAATCAAAATTAAAAATTTGCAGGATGATTTGTTGAAGGTTGATGGGAAGTCAGACAAAAAAATAGTGGATCAAAATCAAAAAATCCCCTAGGGGGTATACTATCCCGGAGCCACTAATTTATATTTCCCAGATCAAGGTACCCCTCCCAGAATGGGTAGTTTCTGTCCCCCACTACAGATGTACCCATACCTTCTGTATGGGTACTAGCATGCTTCCTATGGCTGTTACGGGGATAGCAATAGGGGTGTAGTGGGGGACAGAAACTACCCATTTTGGGAGGGGTACCTTGATATGGGAAATATAAATTAGTGACTCCGAGATAGTATATCCCCTAGGGAATTTTTTCCATTTGATGAAAAAGAGAAAGAGATTCAAGTGCTGGAAAATAAATTTAAAATTCCTTCCACTCAACTTATTCAAACTTCTGAATTGACAGAGTTTGAGAAGGAGAAAGAAGCATTGAACATTCAATTGACTGATTGTCCATCCAAGTTTTTAAATCTTGAAGAAAAATAAAAGCAATGGGAAAAATATGCTAAGCTTCTGGTAGAAAGTGAGAAGGGCCTAAAAGCTAAGCCGGTAGCAAAAGAAAAATAATTACAAGAAAAATCTAAAAGACTTAAAAATCAATCTACTGTTCCTTTTGTCAAAGTAGATACAACCTCTCTTTCTAAAGAAATGTCCTGGGTAAAGCTGAAAGATGTAGAGCTCACAGGGTTAAAACAGTAGAACTAGAATTTAGAAGAGATATCTCTAAAAAAAGAAGAAGAAAAGAAGAAACTCGAGCAGAAATGTCAAGAGCTAATAAATCAGAATACCAAGTTGACAAAGCATGTGATTGGCCAAATGGCCTTGCAAGGGGCTAGACATATGATTTGGGATGAAATTATTAAAGAAGCTAATAAATTTAGACCACATTTAGACTTTATTGCAGATAAGGAGAGTGCTCTAAAAACAACTAAACTGAATATTATGATAGTAAAACAAGAATTAAATAAGAAGCCAATTGAAGTAGCTCATATTTCTATCAACTTTCTAAGTACCTTATCAGAGGATCAAGTCAGAACGTTTAATATCAAATATATAGTTGTTATTATTTCTTGGGATAGGAAAGTGATCGGAAAATACAGAATGTCGAATACTGTACAGGTAAACGTTGATATCATAAGTCATAGAATCAAAGAAGTATTTAATTTATTCACTCCACTGGTAAGCAGAGGAGTTTCTTTCTTCTAGGAGGAAAAAGGACCATTATTGTCTCAAAAGGAGTATCTGGATAGATTAGTCAATTGCAGGAAAAATCACAGCATGTTTGAAGATATGCAGTAGGCTCTGTCTCGAAGAGTTGTATTTGATAAATTGGCTGTAGAATTTGAATTATTATTTGATTTTAAATTCATGTGTGCCAAAGTGCCTAATTTTTCATATGCAGACAAAATGGAGCTCAGAGTTATGGCACATGACATGGTTGTTGTAGATTTTCCTAAGCCTGAACATTGGAGAATAGTTTAGCAGTACGGATCAACAAAGTATAATATACATCCATGAAGACATCAAGCAGGACAGCGCAAGAGGAGTTCAGTGAAGGATATTTTATGAAAAAATGTTATTTTTTTAAAATTCATCAGTTAAGAAGTTTTGTTATCTCAGAACTATTTTGTAATAAATAAATAATTTGGCATATTTTAATAAATGGTTGAAACCGTTATGCGGTTAGGTTTATTGTTCATCTCAAGGAGAAATGTATAAGTAGTCATAATTTTGATGAAGCAAGGGTTGGAACATGTGAGATTTTGGAGAATTGTGTATTCAAGTTCTTTCTTTAATTTACAGAGCCAAAAGTCAGTGTTTTTTATAGATTCATGTGTTATTTCATGTTGCAGTCTATACTTTCCATTCTCATGTGAATTTTTTTCCATATTTATCTTTCCATTATGTTTTCCTTCATGTCTGAAATGAGTGTATAACAGTTTAGAATTCATATTTACTATGCTCTAGTTATTCTTTTCAAATGTCCACAAAATCTTTCTTCTAAAGTTGATACAGAATTCATTTTTGCAATGCTCTGTGTTAATGGTCTATTCATTTTCTTCCTTTTTCGCCAAACAATTAAATTTTGACTCTGACTGAGTAGCTACCTTGCCTCTATTTAAAATTTTCATGCAGAAGTTCTGTTTATCCACATTTATATCTTGACTCCATAGCCCAATGGTCATGTTCTCAGTTTCAACCAATCTTCCTAATTACAAACAGTTTCCCTTATACATATTTGGCCTTGTTAATATTTTGTGAGAGATCCCTCTCAGAAGAGGAAAAATGCAGTTTTCTCTTTAAAAGTGGTTTTTGTTGTTACCTGGGAATAGTCTTTACAACCTTTGGTAATGTTTTAGTGCTAACACCATGCATCTCTCAAAATGAGTCGTTTTGAGGTGTTGTATGGTAGGATATGTAAAGTACCTTTAATTTGGGGTAATTTGGAGGACAAGTTGGATTTAGGGCCAGATATGTTAGCACAAATGGAGGAATGGTACGACAAATTTAAAAAAAAAACCTTAAGAATGACGCAAGACAGATGAAGGAGTTATGCATACAAGAAGCGAATAGCTAAATAGTATAAAGTAGGAGACCATGTATTCTTGAGAGTCAAACCAAAGAAAAGCAAGCTAATATTAGGACTCTATGCAAAACTGGCACCCAAATATGTGGGACCTTTAGAAATCTTAGCTAGAATAGGGCCTGTAGCTTATCAATTGGCCTTACCCCCTTATTTACGAATCCATGATGTTTTCCATATTTCTTTGTTAAAAAAATATGTTGTTGATCAATATCATACTATTAACTACAATAATGTACATGTGGAACCAGAGGGCAACTTCCACATAGAACCAATGTGCATTCTCGATAGAAGAGAAATTCATCTTCGAAAGCAGGTTATTGTACAAGTTAAAGTACAATGGAAACATTATTCGGAGGAAGAATTTACTTGGGAGAGAGAATAAATTATGAGACAAAGTTTTCCTGATTAATTACCAAACTTTAGTAATACTGATTAAGCATTGAGGATAGTGCAAAGTTTTTAGGAGGGGAGCATTGTAATACCCTCTGGTTACTTTTGATATTTCATTGTTATTTACTTTTAAAGAAACAAGTAAATTAAATTTTATATGAATGTAATTTGGAATAGGGAGTTTTAACAGCTACACAATAAATTGACATAAACTTGGGTTTAAAAACAGTTATCAAACCTTCAACATTCTCTACGGAGACAAGTGGCCAGTATTAAGGGGAATTGGTTATTTTGCTATAAAAAGTCCTAGGCAAGGAAAAGAGAGGTATAATGAAGAAAAGAAATTCTAGATAGAGTTGTTAGGTATCACCATTGGTGAAGGATATATAATGAATTCATGAATTAGCAAAGATCTTCTACTGAACATCTTGCATATGTTAGGCTCTGTATCAAAACCGTCAGTGAAGCATAAGAGAAGGATAGGTTCTGGAATAATTTATTCTCTCTTGTACTGATGGCAACTTGAGGCTGCAGAAGAACTATTTTAAACCCAAGCGTCTGGGAAAGGGGGTGGAACCAAACAAACGTGTTTGCTACAAGGTTCTAGTGGCAGGGTGGTGTGTAGTTGTTGACACTACCATTTCCATATTTTGCAGATATGTCTCTTTAAACAAAATATTTTTTTCAATTATAGCTTTGAAGGTAACCTTGTTATTATTTTGTTTATATTTCTATATAGTCATGAACTAGATTTTATATTTTTCCTTGTCTATTATTATTTTATATATATTTATACCCTTGTTATTACTTGGTTTATATTTTCATACAGTCGTAGACTGGAGATTATTTCTTTACTGTCCATTCCTATTTTATTTGTATTTATGAACTTAAAGTAAATATTTTCTATGGTATTTTGTATTGTATTTACAATCATTGGAATGTGATTTGGGTATTATCTTTTCTTCTTAACAATCAATTTTTACGGTGAATATTGGCGAAATTAAAGGGAAAGTAATACAGTAAGGTATTATTACCAAGAAATTGTTAGACAATAGTAGAAATATTCTTTTTAGTATCGAAACAAGTATATTAAATTCTAATACAATAAAGAAACATTACTTAGGTTTTATTAACCTCTTCATTTTGCAGTAACCAATGACCTAAACAATCATAAAAACCATAACCCTAACTGTGGATGAATAAAAGCATAGAATGCAAATAGAGATTAAATTGGATGCCAGTAAAAAACCCTAAAAACACTTTTCATTACAGTAAACCCTAA
Source organism: Pseudotsuga menziesii (assembly GCA_001517045.1). Classification (NCBI taxonomy): domain Eukaryota; kingdom Viridiplantae; phylum Streptophyta; class Pinopsida; order Pinales; family Pinaceae; genus Pseudotsuga; species Pseudotsuga menziesii. The sequence continues at coordinate 208,217 of LPNX010275007.1, read as the reverse complement.
ATCCAACATGAAATAAACTCATTACGGCTATGAACAACAGAACTCATGTGAATGAAGGAAAACATTTAAAGAAAGAACTGAGTTAAGCAAAATACCCAAGATGAAAAAATACAGTTATAATCAAATCCTTAAACAACAAACTCAGAAACCCAACACGGAGTTTAAAGAAGAGTTCAACATTCATGGCATCTTAAGGCCTTGAACATTGATAAGTGCTCCAGAGATTACCATGAAGGTGAAAGCCACACGGATTTAGAATTTAAACCCCACCAGGAAATATTTAATAAATGACCAAGCCAAATCAAGACACGGGCTATACAAAGTATCCACTCATAACAGCGTATACAAATGAAATGATCGCAGAACCATAATTTATCTCCCTCGAAAATGCAGATTGAGAGAGAACTAAGGTTAAAACATAAAACTTACCTTGAAATTGAATCCCTTAACCTTGACGGCCAGACTTGCAACCACGAGGTTTTTTTGAAGAACTATTAGTCTATGTGTCAGGTTTTACTAATGAATAAAAATTTAATAAACAAGTTATTAAAGAAATTCCTTACCTGTGTGATGGCAGAGACGCTGGAATTCAGCAGGGTAGAGAACGCGTTGGATGCATAAAATAACTATTTTCTCCGAGTGCCAAGAATGTATCCAACTCCACAAGAGATAACTATGTATGATTCGACTAAGAAATCATTCCAACCCACTAAAACACTGATAGTTTGGAGTAAACCTGGTTCAAGTTTCCCAACAGAGTTTTAGCAGAGCCGCATCATAGCTAGAAGACTGACGAACCTCACCATCCAAGAGAGGGAAGAAAAAGTGTGAAACCTTGTTAAAACTCAACCCATTGATATTATTTTCTAGCTATATCCCACGTCATATTTGAAGAATTATAATTATCATTTAAATTTCTTAATGCCAACTTTGGCTATAGTTAGGAAGTGGGTGTTGGGCCAGGAAAGGGAAGTAGGAATAAAGTGCAGAAGAAATAAATCTGCAGAAGGAGGAAAGTGAAGCATAGGTGTAGGAAGGAAAAGCAAGCGCATGGTAGATAAACATAGGAAGGAAAGGAAGCACAGAATAGAGGAAATTGCGATGAGGATCAATGTGATGAAGAAAAAGAGAATCTACAGGCATGCAGAAAAGTAAAGGCTAGAAAGTGATAGGTCAGGAAGATCGTGGGTGCTAAAGTCGGCAGACGACGCACGTATGAAGCAATATTTGTAAGTCATGGTGATAGCACCTTGTGTCAGTCATGCCTATGACAGTTTGTAACTATTTTTTATGGCTGATTAAGACTTGTAACAAACACACTGAATGTAGTCAACCCTGCGCGGTCTTGTAAAACCTTTAAATATGAGAAACCCATTTTGTATAAGGGTTGGAAAAAGTTGAATGATTTCGAGAGCAAGTAGATAGTAGTGTTGTAGAAGGTTATTAATACGTGGAACCCATTTTGCAGAAGGGTTTCCAATTAGTAGTTTTGTAAGGAGCTATTATGTGGCTAAGTGCGCAGATAGTAGTTAGAAGATCCAATCCAGGATGTGTATGAATCAGTAGGAATAGTTAGAAGAAAAGCATAATAAAACTAGAAAGCATGAGATAGAGAAAGAGTATATGAGCCAAAAATACATATCTCAAAGTATGCAGTCAAGTCACTAACTAAAAGATGCATATATTTCTCATCCCTGATGAAGAGCACTTTTGTCGTTTTTACCCGGATGGGTTTCCACATTATTTCTTGTGTCGCTTGATTGTGTATGTTGAATGTTTGTAATTTATCTTACATTATTTACATTTATTGTTTTAGTGAATGTTGTGTTGTTAGTGGAAGGAACGAATGAATGAATGAGCAGTAACATTAACAGTATTTTATATCATTTCAAGTTCATTTGTTGATAAGTTGTTAATGGAAATAATGTGTCGTACGTTGTCTATGTTGCATTGTTGCACCACTGTCGATCTAGAAAATGACTCCATCATTCCTACTCTGTCGAGCACCTTGGTTATGCACTAGGGGACTTTAATCCCTCGCTGACTACAGAAACATGGTTCTGGAAATTACCTATTAAGATATCTCAGGTGAGATTGTGCCTGCGCTACATGTGTTTCTGACTGAGCTTGCTCTGTCAGGCCAATACATTTAGTTGTTTTGTTGGTGTTTGGTTGTTTGTTGAACCTAGGTCACGAGAGTGAGGAATAGTAGCCAACAAATGGTTTCGTTGCCGGGACCCTTAAGCATTTGATTCAGGGGAAATCTTGGGCATCCGACAAAGAATGAAATTGAGGATTGGATGGAGTCTAATACATTAGAATTTGTGCAAGGATAAAGCGCAAGGTCATTCTTGAGCCCAGAAGACTGATTGGATCAATACATATACACAGATATTCATGAAATATTATTTTTATAGTTTCTTATTGTGCTACATGAGTGGCTGTCAAGAATGGAAACTCGGCAGACAAACTTCCAGAGAAGGGGAGCATTCGAGTGGAGTTCTCAACTTGTCATGTCCCCACCCCTCTACTTGGCGGAGAGGACGTGACTAACATAGCTGATATCTATCTAATCCAGGAAGCTAGCCCCATATATGGAAATATAAAATGCATTGAACTTAAACATACACAGACACATAAATCATCAATATACAATGGAATAAAAATCCATTCATTCACAGCATTTAACATGTTCATATTAATCAATAAGCACATACAGTTGCAGAGATAAAATAGACAAGAGATACTTATCTTGAAATAATCTTGTCCTACAACCAGCTACGTCGCTTCAATGTTCCACCCAACCATAGGCCAGTGTGCTCATCAATCTCTCAGCAACACTACCACCCCCGAGTTGGGCATGATTCCCACAAGGAATAAGGGAACACTAGCAGACTCACACATAGCCAAGGATTTATCAAAATTCAGCCAAGCCAACACAGTTGGGTTTATCAGGCTACAAAGGAGATGGAAAGGTTGACTGCTAATCTAGTGAGATTAACCATAGAGCTATGGATACCTGCACTAGATCTAGCTTGGCTTCTAAAACATATTCACACCCAACACAAGGAGCATCCTCTTCTCTAATACATAGTCCCTCAGGCTATGCCTTCCTTTCTAGTGCTATTAAAGGTGTGCAAAGTAGAAAACCAGATCCCTAGATCTGTATGTGAGGTTCCTTCTAACACTAGTTTTATCAAGCTAGTTCAAACCCCATTTCCACTCCCAAATTGGTTCAGAGACCAAACAAAGATGTACACACTGCAATTACAATTCTGGGATTGAAGGAAAAACAGTTTTGGCAATAAAATGAGTTGGTAAAATTGGGAAATTGACCCACTAGGTTAGAAATTCGAATTCAACAACTATATAGGGAATTCTATGAGCCAAAACGACTTCTATGAACCTCAAAATCATGAATCCTTGATGGTTGTTTGCTCAGAAACACAAAACAAAATTTCCTAGGCATGGAAAATGAGGAAAACTACAGGAAAACGTGAGGAAGACAACCCAATCCTTGGGAATGACAAAAATGACCTCCCATCCATGGAAAAGATGAGATAAAAAACCAAAATCATGGATGGATACACATATGAAGCTCTAGTTTCCTGATAGAGCTCACGTGAATCAGAGAAAAAATGAAAAACATGAATGTAGAATGCCAGGATCTCCAAAAAATGTGGGGAAAGACAACCACCTCCATGCATGAGGGAATGGGCATCATTTTTGGGCACTAACTTTCCCCATAAGTCAAAATTGTGTTTCCCAAAAACTGATGGATTCTCCCATTCGAATTTGGACTGCCATACCTTTCCTACCCCATGCAATAACCAACTCAACCAACTTCTGGTAGTAATAAATGATTGGGTGAATAAGACAAGAAAGGTAGTTGATAGTTTGAGGGGTTCTCCCTTTGACATTTGGGTTTTCCCCATTGGCTCAAAGTTTTGAATATCTGCCCCCCCTTATCCTTAGGAAATGATGCCCCCATCTCATTAGTGTTGCATTGACATATATGGTTATGGGTTTTTTAATTAATTTGCATATTTACATGGTGTTCAAAATTATAATGTGCCAGCTAGCACAGGATTCCATCAGCAAGGATTTTTAATCGCCGAAACATAAAACGCTAAATCGATGGTGGGGATTTTTCCTTTAGCTCCACACCATGATTAAATACAATATTTACTTCATGTACATTTAATGCAAACGGGGTCAAAACCAGGGTGTTACACAGCTGATCCATGAGTTAAGCAGTGTAAGTAACCCCATCTCTACAGCTATTGATTTTTCGGTCAATTGCATTTTGAAAGGATATATTACTCATTTTGCAGTTGAGATGATAACTTCGTATAGTGAGGCGGAAATATATATTTTTTCCAAGGACCTCGAAGGAGGTACTTGTTATCTATAAATACATGGATAAAGATGCTCGTCTGTGAGAATGGAATCTTGCAACTGAGTAGTTGAGTCATATATCCAAAAGAAAGGATATGTTGCAGATGACCTGTAAAGAAAATGGGAAATAGCGAGTCGATATGTTCCTAGGAAGTATAGAACCTGAACTAGAAGATGGATTTAGGAGGAGTGGAAGAAGATCCTGTTCAGGAAAAAGAAGAAAGACAATAGGAGGTAGAGTATGGAATCCTAGTCTGTTCAAAGAAAGTGAGTATCACTACAACAAATCCTGGAATTAGCATCCCATTTAGCATCCTTTTTTAGTGTAACTATTTTTTACATTGAGTGGTCAATCTAGACGCTAAATGGGACATGTCATGGACAAAACTTAAAGCGTCTCAAAAAACATCTTTTTTTGCTTCCTAAATAGCATCCTTTATGATGTCCAAAATCACGTCTCTTTTTTTTCTTCCAGAATAGCGCCCAACTTTGATTCCTAAACAACGTCGAGGTTTTCTTCCAAAATAGCGTCCAACTTTGCTTCCTAAATAATGTCCTAGTTTGCTTCCTAGCGAGTGTCCACTTTTGCTTCTTATATGATATCCCTGTTAGTGTCATATTTGCATCCTTAATAGCACCATGTTAGCTCCCAATATTGCATCCATTTTTTCTACCACTTTAGCATCCCATTTTGCAAAATGTTTTACTTCCAAATATGTGTCAATTTTCGCTTCCAAATTTGCACCAATTTTTGCTTCCTTTTTTGCATCGTGTTTTGCTACCAAAATGACGCCAAATATTTCTTCTATTGTTGCACCATATTTTTCTTCCTATATAGCGACATGTTTTGCATCCAAAGTAATGTATTATTTAGCTACCATATCAAGCCATGTTTGGCTTCATCATTAGCGCCACGTGTTGCATCCTTTTTAATGCCTAGTTTCACATCTCTCATGTTTTGGTCACTAATTTAGTCGTTTTTAGTAATTTTATTTACGACTTTTGTCCATTTTGTTTGGTCACCTATCTCTTATTTTTTGCTTACTAATTTAGTTTTTTTTAACCGATATTATAATATCATTAGGGCATGGAGGAATTGAACCACCAACCTCCTGCTTGTAAGGTAGGCACTCTTCCATTGAGCTAGAACCCTTTAAGAATTTGGGAACCTAACTTACAAAGTCATGGTAAAAATGAGCAATACACAACTTTGAGTATCTAATGGTCGACAAAGGATGATAGATTGTATAAGTTCACAATATATGATCAAGCAAGTTATGAAATCCATAAACCTTTTATAGGAATTTTGAACAAAACTCAAGAAATTGGCTTAATGGGATTGGAAAAATCACTATTCCCTAACAACCATAAGTGTACCACTATATGAGACCTATCAACAACAATTATCTTAGTGTGGATACCAAGGATATAGTAGATAAGTATGATCATCCTAGAGCCATGTATAAGTGGAGCAATAAGGAGAATCAAAAGACCATGATCAACCCAATAGTTGGTGCTTCACATGGATCCTATCCACCATGGGATGAGCAAAGTTCCTTCTTCCTCCTTATGATAATGATGAAGTGATTAGAAATATCTTTCATTTATTAGTTCAACTTTATGTGGGATCTATAATATAAATTGTTCTTTAGTCCCTCATTTGGAAGGAGGGTGACCAGTTCAAAAAATAGTGTTAAAACCAGGTCATGTTATGATGTTGGACTTCAAATGTGAAGAATTAATCCTTGAAATCTTTCCCATGTTCTTCTATGTTGCTAGTGAATCCCATCCAAAATATATGGTTACCCAATCTAAGATATTATGATAGTTATGTTTGATAAGACTGAAGATATACCCGAGTAACTATTAGCCACCATGCTAGCACACATAGGGGAAGTGTTATACCAAAATCCTGTCACCATCATGCGATAAGACTCTTAACATATCTGCTTGCCTTGAATCCCAGCACTTGGAGTGGAAAATCATACGATTTGTCAATCTTTCACAAAAATTCTCAGCACCGCGCTTTCCCTATTGTCCAGGAGTGGTACCTTGTTCATACCGCCTATCCCTTGTTGTCCACAAGTGGTTCCACCGCTTATGACCCTTAGTCCATAAGCGTTTCTTACCAGAACCGCTCTGTCATTGAAGGAGAAACGTGGTACCCTGGGTAAAAGGGGAAAAAGAGAAGTTTCTCAAGGCTTCTAGATGATGAGCCTTGTGTCCTCCCTTATCCCTATCATTGTGGGTCAGTTGAGCTCGAGATCCCTCATCCTAGGATCTTAGAGGCCACCTCATCCACTAATCTCTCAACCATCCCTATCCATTGAGCCTTATAAATACAAGCTCATATCCATGGTTGAGGGGGAGAACTCTTAAGGTATTGTTATGTTGTTGGATTGATTACTTGGCCCAAGTCATTGGAGAGCATAGAGAGCTAGATTCGAAGCTTATGGGGATGAGAGTGCTTGGTTTCACAGAGATGCATGTCAACACTAAGGCTTGGTTGTAAACTTCTCAATTTTTATCTTAATGCAAGTTGATTTTCGTCCCACATTATTGTTTTTGTTTGATTTCACATGTATGTTGTTATATTCCTTAATCACTAACATGGATCAGTACATTATATTCTGGCAGCTTTGATGTGTTTTCATGTTTAAGCTGATTGCAGGTACACAGGGTTATTATCGAAGCATCACATTCCATGTATCTATAGCGTCCAAGGAGGGTATTCAACCTCTATCCTTCATTTGTTCTGGATCTGAACCATTCAGACTAGTGGAACACCTTACTGTCCGTAGAAGGTGAAATATTCCTTCTTACAAATATGGTGAATCCGTTGGGGAATGAATATACATATCAGTTGATATGATCTTCCTCAATTCTTCAACTCTTGTTCGAATCCAAGCTCCTTCTCCAACTCTCTTCAGTCAGATCTGCTATCTGACTCAGTGGATTTTGGTTTGAAACTTCCATATCTATTTAGATCTAAATTATTTTCGACCTTTTATGCTCTTTCTCACTTTCAATCTATCATTTTTTACCTTGATCTGGTCTTTTTCTGACTTGATCTGTCGTTCTCCTTTATGTTTTGGATTTATACAGGGAACTGCACATGTTCTGTTGGAAAGAAGTGGTGCCACCGCCTGAGTCAAGTTAGCCAGAATCGGTGCCACTGCCTGAATCTAGTGAGCAAGAAGCGTTTCTGCCTCAAAACCTCCTATCAGCAACTTCATCTACACGATGCCAGGTAGGCCCTGTTCCAGACTTTGTATTTTGATTTTTGTTTTTTTTTGGCTTACTTTTTGATGAAAATGAAGTGTATTTTTGAAAAAAAATGCAGTCGCTTTGATTGTTGTATTCTTTCTGCATTGAAAGAGAGTTTATGTTTCTTGCATTGGATTTTGTGTTCTTTTCTTCGCTTGAAACCTCTTTCCCTTTTCTATAGATATTATTCATTGGAATTCAAAATATACATTTCATTTTCATGTGTAGGCTTTGGTTTCTTTTGGACTTGGAATGCATGAGTGATCCATGTTGTTTTGATTTTTTCAGTGCTTGGTAGGAAAGAGTGGTTCTTCATTTCCTTATCTGTTTCAAAGAGAAGTTTTAGTTTTCTCTCTCCTTTACTTATATTCGCAAGCATGTTAATCGATTTTCTTCTTGTTTTGTGCATGATTGTTTGAAATTCTAGATCTTACTTTCATTGAGAAGGAATATATGTTTTTAGCTTTGCGTGCATTAGAGTTAGTTTTGTTTGGAAACGTTGGTGAAATCATCTTTCCGTTAAGTTTTTATGCATCTTTTTCAAGCATGAAAAGATAGGAAACATTTTTCGTTCATTTATGTTTGATGTTCTCTAGATCTCTTTTTTATTTTCCTTGAAGATTGTTTGGGGTGCATTGATATTTCACTTTTCGTTTGAAAAGATAGAATTGCATTTTCATTTGGGTGTGCATTTTTGGGAAGAAAAGTAAATCTCTCTCCCTCTTTTAGGTAGAATTTCATTGAAGAAGAAAACTTGCATTATCATATAGATCAGTGTGCATCTTATTTAATTTCAAGTTTTCACTCCATGGTTCCACCTAAATGCACAAGATAAATTAACGGTAGTACTAGGTTAAAAATTTTAGCAATTTGAGTGATAAGTTAGAGACGTGTTCGGGCATTGTTAAGCATAGGAGCTGTTGTTACTTGTCCGCATTACATCTTGGGACTCGCGCGGTTCTTCCACATACCGTCGTTATATCGAATGGCCTTCCACATACCCTTGAGGTATATAGAAAGGTACTTCACTTACTCGATTGTATATCGGAAGGCCCCTTGTGTACGGTTATGCATTAGACAACACTAATATCGATTTGAGCTCCCACGTACCTTGCATATATCGGGAGACCCTTTTAGGAATCCTCAAACCATCTGAGTTATCCTTTTGGCCTGTCTTGTGAGATTCTTGACTCTTATCCACTCCTTTCACATGTTTGCTTGTTGCTTTTAGTTTGAGTAGTACTTGCTTGTGCATGGTAGTTAAGAGGTTTTTAGAGAGTTTAGAGATGGCATCCTCATCTAGGACTACCACTCAAGAGGTCCCTTTCCAAGGTGTACCTTTTGTATTCCCTCCAAGTGAAGGTATTGGTCCTCCCTTTATTGCCACTCTAAATCTTCCTGGATTAACTATAGGATTACCGGTCTGGATTTTTAATCCAGTAACTCCTATTACACCTAATGTCTCAAATGTCACCTCTCCTTTGGGAGAGGATCGACCTCAACCTAATCCCTCTCCTTCTTTGTTGGTTTTTGCTTCATCCCTTCCTTCTTCTTCACTTGACCAAAGATCTATGGTTAGTAGTCATGTCGATAAGAAGAAGAAGAAAGGGAAGGGTAAAATGAAGAAGGATAAGAAAGAGCAAAAGAAGCAACCATCTTCTCTTGATGGTGCTCGTTCTGAGAGAACACTCGAAAAACCCAAGTTCCCTTGTATGCTTTGCAAGGGGGACCACCTTCTTAAGGAATGTCCTGGTCTCTCCCGTGTACAGGAAGAGTGGTCTAAAAGGTCCAAACCATCTGTGTCATCAACCTCTGATCATCATGTTGACGATACTCCCTCAACCAGTGACCCATTGGTAAAAGGTCGTAAGGGTAAAGTCTTGTATCCTTGTTTGATATGCAAAGCTATGCATCGTACTTTTCTTTGTCCAAGCATGGATGAAGCTTCGTGTTGGTTGGAAAATATTACTGATAATCAATAGGTGATTCCAACAAGTGATAGTAAGTTATCCCTTGATCCCCCATTAGTTGACCGAGTGGTTGATTCGGATTTATCTATGGTTGATCCCACTCTTCCTTTGGAGAGTGAAGTTAAAGTGGTCGAGTTGGTGTCATTTCCATCCAATCTCGCTCATTCATCAGAGAGTGTTAATACTGAAGTAGTATCTTTGACCAAATATTTGTCTTGTTCTTCTCTTCCAGTAGAGAATGAACCAAAACCTGCCGAAGTTTTTATGGTTCGTTCTGATTGTTCTCGACAAGAGGAAATTTTGTCTGTTTCGACATAACCCTCTCCGAGTAGTGAGGTTATTTCCTTTGACTGGAGTAACCTAACAGAGGCTCGTTTTCATTCGAGTGTTCCTTTCCAGATAGTTTTGAATGTTACTACTAGGAGATACTTCGTACTATTGTTCACGAAGGGGCTTCTGTTAGTATTCTATCCTTAACTGCTTGGCAAGCTTTAGGTTCTCCTCAGCTTGTGCTAGCCACTGATCAGATACTGGCTTTTCATCGAAGACCTACAACACCTTTAGGGATCCTTCCCTAGTTTCCTATTACTTTGGAAGAAAAAACTGTCTGTATTGATGTTATGGTGGTCCAAGGTCCTTTAGATTTTAATCTACTCCTTGGACGTGATTATGTTTATGCCATGAAGGCTGTTGTGTCCACACTCTTTAGAGTGATGCATTTTCCACATGACGGGAAGATTGTGACCATTGATCAGCTTTCCTTTGTTACACCTGACCATTGTATTACTCCTAGTAATCAGACTGCCCTGAATGTGCCACATGTTCCTATGGCTGATCCCCCTTCTTCTAGTTAGCTTCTTCCCATCATAGGTAAAATGGGGGGGCATGGCTCTAATATATGGACATCATAATGGGGCTAAGCTGCTAGCTTTTATGAAATGGGGGCAACCTACCAACCTTTGGATATCATGTTTGGTAGGAGCTTGTTTGAGAGCATAGTTTACTTTTGGTTTCAAGCTCGTTAAAAAATAAAACCACTCCTCAAGCATAGTTTACCCTTTTGGTTTCAAGCTTGCATAAAAATGAAACCATGTCGAGAGCATAGTTTATTTTTGGTTTCAAGCTCGTTAAAAATTAAAACAACTCCTCAAGCATAGTTTACCTTTTGGTTTCAAGCTTGCATAAAAATGAAAGCATTCCTGAGCATAGTTCATTTTCTATTTCAAGCTTGTTAAAAAATGAAGTAGGTTTCCTTAAGCATAGTTTACCTATTGGTTTCAAGCTTGCATAAAAATGAAACCATGTTCCAAGCATAGTTTACCTATTGGTTTCAAGCTTGCATAAAAATGAAACCATGTTCCAAGCATAGAGTTACCTTATGTTTCAAGCTTGCGTAAAAATTAAACATATCCCCTTCCCTTGATTTGAATCTTCCCTTTAGTGTTCGAACTTGAACCTTCTTTTCACCTGCCCGATTATCATTCTTCCTACCCCCCTGGTGAACATTTTCACATTAGTAACCATGTTTTTAGGTTGGGTATGGAATAATGATCGGCGTTAAACGAAACAAATATTGGGGGGCATGTCGAGCCCCTATCAACCATGTTAGGGGTAGGCTTCGCTAGCAATCATGCTAGGGAAAAGATTCCAACCTCTATATATCATGTTAATGGTATTTTTTAAGCATAGTTTACCCATTGGTTTCGAGCTTGTGTAAAAATGAAACCAATCTTCGAGCATTCTTTCAACTGATCTTCGAGCTCATTAAAAATAGTAAGATGGTGTTGAGCTTACTTTTCATTTTTCATGCTAACATGAAAAGTGGTTTGAGCTTAGTTTGTTACTTTTTCGTGCTCTAGATTCAAACATGAAATGGTTAATGGAGTCTTCTTTTCACCTCCTTTTCAGTCTCCTTAAACATGAAAAGATCATCGAGTCTGTTTCCAATTCGTTCCAGGCTCATAAAAAGTGACATTGTGTAAAGAAACCTCATGGAGTTCTCTTTAAACTCTTTTCAGGCTTCCTAAATACGAAAAGATCGTTGAGCAATATTGTCTTCTTCATGCTCGTTAAAGTATTTGAAGATTCGTCCATCCGACGGTAGTTATCTCTTTTTTTATTTGGATAGAACTATTTACGAAAAAGGAACACTCCAACCAATCATGACTGGAAGAGTTCTCAGAGGTATGATTTTACACTTTTCCAGGCCTTGGAGACTAAATCATATGAAAAAGGACCCCTTTGGAGTCTTCTTCCGTAATCATTCAGACTCTCTAAACATGAACGATACCGAGTTTTCTTTCAGTGGACTCATTAAATTAAACATTGAGAGACCCATTCTGGGAACGAACCCCTCCTCTCTCAGGTTCGTAAAACATATGAGTCTGGACTTGTCTTTCGACAAGCTATATCGAGTGTTTGTTACCCTCTTTGAACTCGCAAAACCAAAAAGAGGCACTCATCGATCATGATGGGGGAAATGGGAAGGGAATCATTTTTGCAAATAAATGGTAGTATTTTGTCGTTACCTTTGAACATGGCACTTGTCTGCACATCATGTCAATCAATTGGGTACTCAGCTGATCTCCATGATGATCCACTTTCATGAGTCATGCCACTCCTTTGAGTCTTTCAAAAGAATGCATTGTCCACTGTCGCATTGTGTGTTTGTACCGTTTAGTGACTAGTCATGCTGCCAAATCTTTTTGTCATGCCACCCGATGTTCAAAGGGGATTTGAAGAAGTTTTACCTCTGCAGTCCACACAGTCTTTGTGTTAGTATTTTTGAGTCTATCTTATGGTTACTACATTCACATCATTATAGAACTATGTTCTGAGTTTCATGTCGTTGATGTGGGACTCATCATGGCCCTCCTTCGACGAGACTTTTCCCGTCGACATCAGCTCATCATCCGGGAAATAGTCTTAGAAACAATATTTAGTACCTTGAGATCTATATGCCTTAATGACAGATTCTCTTTCTCTCGACATAGCTTCACATCATTGACCTTTGATCGATAGAATCGGCTAGGTGTTCGACATCAGGACATCTATTCGCACTCAGTAGATTGTACTAGAGTACCTTGGGAATCATTGACATAAATGGTGATCTCCCTTGCACTTGTTAACGGTTCACATCATTAGCCGGTAATCAAGTGGTTTCTACCATGTTCGACTTTAGATCATTGTAATCACATGGATAGAATCATACTTTGTGGAAGATGAGACGAAGATTCTGGGTATTTGTTTAAAGCACTCATTGCTTTTCCCCACGTTGCGAAGGATTTTTGTATGTCTAGCATGGATCCAACTTTGTATGGTCATGGCTATGCTCAAATTTGCATCTGTATGACATAGATCTACATTGTATGTCTGGTAGATATGTCCAAGTTTGAGTCCTCTATCACATGGATCTACGTTGTATTCTAGTAGCCATGCTTGTTTATTCCTCTCATGGATCTACCTTGTATTGGCCTATTGCCATGAGCTGGTTACTTGTGTCTATGAGTCAACATACTGATGTACTATAGATGCCTACTTGACAACATGCTCCGATCGAGCTGAAATTTTCACCTCATAGCAACGACTTGTTCTCTCAAAGCTCTCATTTATCATATCTGTAGCTAGGGTTTTACACCTAGCTTGTACGAATGAGTACCTACTAAGGACAATGGATTCCTTAGTAGCAGTTCAATGTTGTATGAATTAAAAGCTATAACTGAAATAAACAATTAAATCCAAACATGTATGAAGCACAAATAAGTAAAAGGTAAAGAATTATTTTATTGATCTTACCTCCAATGTGGAGGTTGGTGAAGCCTTTTTGCGATGATCCGAGTCGATGG
>LPNX010275007.1:125334-194453 GCA_001517045.1 Pseudotsuga menziesii | reverse complement strand
TGGTTTTATGGGTTTTTGATGGAAATATGGTAGGAAAATGGACAAATGAGCCATGTAATGGGGCAGATGAGGCAGTGAACCATTTTTAGGTGATAACAATATCCCTCTAAGACTCATGCTTTGGGGGGCATTCTGTTATACCAAAATCCTGTCACCATCATGTGATAAGACTCTTAACATACCTACTTGCCCTAAATCCCAGCACTTGGAGTGGAAACTCATACCATTTGTCAATCTTTCACAAAACTGCTCAGCACTCCACTTTCCCTGTTGTCCAAGAGCGGTACCTTTTTCGCACCACCTATCCCTTGTCGTCCACAAGCGATGCCACTGCTTATGACCCTTAGTCCATAAGAGTTTCTTACCAGAATCACTCTATTATTGAAGGAGAAACGTGGTACCATGGGTAAAAAGGGAAAAAGAGAAGTTTCTCAAGGCTTCCAGATGATGAGCCTCATGTCCTCCCTTATCCCTATCATTGTGGGTCAGTTGAGCTCGAGATCCCTCATCCTAGGATCTTAGAGGCCACCTCATCCACTAATCTCTTAACCATCCCTATCCATTGATCCTTATAAATACAAGCTCATATCCATCATTGAGGGGGAGAACTCTTAAGGTATTGTTATGATGCTGGATTGATTACTTGTCCCAAGTCATTGGAGAGCATAGAGAGCTAGAGTCGGAGCTTATGGGGATGAGAGTGCTTGGTTTCATGGAGATGCATGTCAACACTAATGCTTGGTTGTAAACTTCTCCATTTTTATCTTAATGTAAGTTGATTTCCATCCCACATTATTGTTGTTGTTAGATTCCTTAGTCACTAACATGGATCAATAGATTATATTCTGGCAGCTTTGATGTGTTTGCATGTTTAAGCTAATTGCAAGTACACAGGGTTACTATCGAAGCATCACATTCAAGGTATATATGGCGTCCAGGGAGGGTCTTCAACCTCAGTCCTTCATTTGTTCTGGATCTGAACCATTCAAACCAGTGGAACACCTTACTGTCTGCAAAAGGTGAAATATTCCTGCTTACAGGAGGGAAAAGACCGTGCTTCTCCAACTGGCCATGGACTTGCTAGAAATTTAATGGAGCAATGTGAAAACAAGCTTGAACCTTACATGAACCACCTTATCACCTCAACAATGTCCACCAAGGAGGTTACTAGAGGTTACCAGATGTCAGATCAAGCATGAAACACTTAACTTTTATCTTCACTGTGTACATCAAAGAAATAAATTCAAGAGATGACTATGGTTGTTAATGATATTTTCTGCAACAATTATGAACCTATACCAAAAGATGCAAGCATTGGCATGGTTGAAAACATCGTGCTTAATGACAAGAGTGATTCCACAGTTGAGATCCCTATGAGAGTTTATTTTAATGACTGCAAAACTTGGTACACCTATTTAAAAATTAAGAATGATGGAAATGTTGGTGAATGTCCCTGCAAGGTGGATTTATTGTCAGAATATCAGTTGCTGGAGAGGGATGAGGCAGTCAAATTAGGAAGAAATCCTGCTTCAAAGCACTTTTTCCACCATTTTCTAGATGAGAATATTTCAAAAGATTGAAATCATCTTTATTATTTCATGGAACATCATACAGTTGTTTCTGCCAAGTGAGATAATTACTGGATTTACAAATGACATGAAGCCCAGACCCACAACTAAAATTGCAGCTACACTACGGAGCCTAACTTAAACAATTTATGAAGCTTATCTCTAATGATGATAAGATTATAGATTACAGAAGCATTAGAGTCAATGAAAAATTTTAAGGTACTTAAAGGTGATTAAGGAACTTCACAGAAATGATTTGCATGACTTATCCAGAGAAGAAAAACTTTCATTCTACATCAACTTGTATAATATGGTGTAATTCATTCAAGTGTGCTGTGGGGTTACCCTGAAGGGCCTCTATATCAAAGAAGAATTTTCATGATTTTAAAAGTCATTCAAGGCTATTCTTATTCACTCAACCTTCCAAAATGGATATTTGAGTGGTACCAAAGACCCCCTTACAATTTTCTTAATCATTTTGACTTAAAAGCCAAACCCATGCAGGTTGTCTTTACAAATTCATAACCTTTGTTCATATTTCCTTACTGTGTGGCTCAAGATCAAGCAATGCCATCAGATGTAGTTCGTTGGGAAGTAATGATGAGGAATTAAGGCTAGTTGAAAGGATATTTTTTGACAATGGTGGAATCCTGTTCCTGTGGAAATCAATATTTCTTCACTTAACAAGATTTTGAGTTGGTATAGTGTGGAATTTGGCAAGAGTGAAATAAAAGTTATGAAGTTTGTTGCAAACTATGGGGAGCCCTCCAAGTCTGAAAACTTGTTGGGATTATTGAATAGTAATTGACTCAAGATAAATTTCCATAATTTAGCTTAAGGAGAAAAGAATGTCTCTGCTCTTAACAGGCATGTTATGCCAAGATCCTTCATCATTGAATTTATTACTGACAAAAAAGGGGAGTTCTTCAGTACATGGTTTCCCTGAAACACACCAACTGAGATGTGAAGGAAGAGATGGAACCTTTTATGGTAAAAAGAAGGTGGAAGTTGATGAATATTTGGACCTGATCCTGAAGCTTAAGTGAGGGCATATGTATTGATATAGAAATCGATATCTTGGAAAATTTTGAAAATCTACCTAATGTGTCTACCAAATCTAAAGATTTTTTACGTAGTACCAAATCTAAAGATGCATCTCATATGATGCAGTAAGCACAAATATCAATCATAAACTGTACAATTAATTTAAATCACCTTGAATATTCTCAACATGTATATCATGGATCCACAATAGTTGCAATGAGGACAGAAATAGAATATCAGTATCATCTAAAGAGGAACCCCGCCAAGTTCAAGATAAAATCAGGTAACATACTGATGATCTTCTATCCAATGAAAGTAATCTAACAGTTGAAGATATCCGTGCAACAAGAAGTCGTCAATCAACAACATCCACTACAATCATGCTTCAAAGGAAAAGCATCCTCAAAAGGGGAGGACTTTCAATGAACATAAGAGTTCATTACTTAATAATATTATTTATTAAGAATGGTGGGTTGGCCTTAGATAGGCCCATCCAGCCTGTGCCCAGTAGATGTGTATATGTAAATTTTAACCACATTCATGTACTTCTTTCACATTCATCATTCATATATTATCTTATAAGTTATTACTAGATACTTCATCTAAAATATCTGTTATAAATTATATATGCTTGAACTAGATTAATTTCTTTCTGGGTATGGGTCATATGTGTGAATGAGGGTTGTGTTGCTTACACTTTTGGATACTAGGGTGTAGACAACACAAACAACACAGGAAACCATGTACTTTCTTGGCATGAAAGGTACTTTACTTTTGTAAGCAGAGTTGATCTCTGAAACAACAATTGATCAATAGTAAGCCCATCTCAAAGCAATATTGGGTACAATTTCTTATAACCTAGAAGGAAATGATGAAACATAATATTATTATAAATGATGTAACACCTCACATTCGATTAGACTATAATACTAGGAAACCATTATTAAGACATAATTAATCTCTTTTTAATTTTGTCCTGTAATTAATGGAAAACACAATTATATATGAGGTAGAGCCATAAAATGGTTCACACAATATTTCCTTATCATTTGGATTATCTATCCTATCTACGAGTCTTCTGAATCCAACTAATTGTTTCCATCTCGCTCTTATCATTATGTGTGTGCATGTGAAATTTTTTGACAAAGAATCTCAAAATCTACAGGCAGATTATACTTGATTGATGAGCAAGAAGGAATAGGAGAGACATATTCCTTCTTCCTACCTTGGCAGTCCCTAACCCAAACCATGTTAGGGTTTCCCCTGCATAGTGATCCATGCATGGTAATGGCCATAAAAAGCAAGGAGGTACACTCATAAGTGGATAATGTCACCAGGATATTTTTAAGTAAAAATTCAATGTAGCATCACAAAACAACCCTAGATGAGCACGACTAGAAGAAACAATTAGAGACCACAAAAGCTATGTGGACATAAAGTAATGTATAGGATTGGACTAAACCTCAAATAATGAGATAAAGTTTTCAACATTAGTGCTAGTAATAAAACAGAGCCTCTATATAGGAATAAGAAAACTAATATCAATGAAAACTCGTAAAAGGATGAGAAGGGCAGTAGTTCAATAGTGAAATATTTTTGCTAAAGAAATTGGAATTATTTTTCCCAAGGAAATATAATTTTTTCTACTACATTAGATGAAAATTACTTTATCTATTCTAGGAAACCATTTAGATGCTAACCAAGTAATAGTGAAAGAAAAATTAAATGGAACTACAAAGGATTGGAAGTGCAGTAGTTCAATAGTAAAAGAGCTTTGTTGAAGAAACTGGAATTCTTTTGCTCAAGGAATTGGAATTTTTTCTACTAAATTACATGAAAATGACTAGCCATGCTAGGAAACCCTTGAGATTCCAACCAAACAGTAATGAAAGAAACATTTAATGAAACTATAGAAAGAAATCATTGGCAACTTCAAGGGAATGAAGACATTACACCATCAATAAGCTATGTTCAATAATGATCATGTAAGTACCTAAATCTTGTGTAGGCCTGATGGTGCATACGCAGGAGAGCATAATCGTTTTGTAAAAGTTTCTCATTTTTATTCTTTAAACATGGGCCCCATTACGAAAGTGTTCAAAATAGAATCTCAAAGTAGAAAGAAGTTAGAGAGGATGAATGAGAGGAGCTGATGCACTCATGGGGGCTATAACAATTGGAGGTTTAAGGACAAAAGAAGCCATTTTAGTGCACACAATTTTACAAATATAATATGCACAGTGTGTATCTCATACGTCTTCTACTTGTGTACTTGAAACTCTACTACAAACAATGTACGATTTTCAGATAAAATTTTAGCAGTAATTCAATTAAGGACATGAATTTATTATTAATAATTAGCATTCATATAAAATCATGACTACTCATAAATAAGAGGTCATGGGTTAAGTTCCTATAGGGTCTAATTTCATTCACCCAAAAACAGAGTAGAAGGGCATAATTAAAATCAAATACCCACAAAAAATGAAATTTTTCTTTGAATTCTAGCATAAACGCAGGTATTTGCATTATAAGGACATTAATCACTCATAGGACCTGGATGGTTTTATTGTCCCTTTTCTCTTATCATTCCTTCCAAAAATGTTTAAAACCCTCAAGTAGATTCATGGTGAAACAAAAAGTCCCTAACAGTTAATCTACCTACCTTACCTTCTAGGCATCACTTTTGTCACAAGCCTCCCTTAGACAATTTTGTAGCATTGAATGTCCTTCCTATGGATCTCTTTTCTCATGGCTTACTTTACTAAAGAGAAATTTTTCCTCATATTATATGAATTTTTCCCATGAAATCCCAAAAAATTAACCCCTCCTTAATGTCTAATATGATCTATGGTTTAAGCTCTGGAAACTGGTCTTCAATGTTGGTCTATTATAGTATTTCTTTGTATATATATAACTTAATTTATTCTAAACGAGGGGTATAGTTTTTGGAAAGCCCTAATTTGTTGAGCTTCTTGATATACTTTTAAGACTATCAGTGTTGTATACCATATTCTCCAAGATGGTAGTTTTGCACAAAATACATAAATCATTAAATATTACTTAGAAAAACAACAACAAAGAAGAGTAAAAAACAACTCATCAATAACCAGAAAGTACACTATCAACTTCCTTTAATGTTGCCTATACAAACTATTATATAGAACATATAATATGTCTCCTCCAGAGGGCACATAATTAAAGAATTATGAGTGAGATCTGACAATGATGTTGAGAGTTTAGACCAAAGAACATTAATTAAAAGAGCTAAAAGAAAGGGGTAACTTACATATTGCAGTTTGGTAGTCGTCCCAACATCTTGTGTACACCACATCTCAAAAACCTGTCAAAGAAAAAAAACACTAAAATTGCACCATTGCATGATCCCATTAGCCCCTTATTCCTTAAATTCTTCAGCAAAAACTTTCATAACTAGAAATGGACGGAGAAATCACTGCCAAAAACCTCTATTACTGGAAATAAAGAGCGAAATCGCTACCAAAAATATTTATTACTTGACAAAGATATGAAAATCACTCCCTGAAACATCTATTGCTCTAAATTAAGGGAAAAACCTCTACTACTAGAAATCAAGGGAAACTGAAAGCTTCAATTGAATGAGGGGGCGAATTGAAGATTCAAAGGCGAGTTTCAGAGGGAAAGTTCATTTTTATTTTCTCTTTATGGGATATCTAATCATTTTGTAGATATTATTTGTTGAATAAATAGTGTACAACTTTATTAAATTATAAAAAATTAGGTCTATTAAAAAATGGCCCATTAGATTTTCCAAACCCTCTCGATTTGACGGTTAAATGTCGCTCCTAAAATTTTCCATATCTCGTCCTTTAATGAACCTTCTTCGTCATCTAATGATGTTGGTTTTGTATCATCAAACCCAAGCCCCTATGAATTTTTCTGATCAAATATTCTGATGAAGAAATCCTCAAAGCACTTACAGCACCAACAATACCATAATCTTCATAGCTCAATTATTGCAGTTTGAAACAGAACCTTAGACTGAAGCGATGAGATTATTGTTGACATGGAAGGGGCCCCAGCTCAATAATAAATGATCCCAGCATAATCAAATCATCCCAGCCAGCTTGAAGCTCTAGGCTCCTCTGCCGAATCCAATTAGGCAAAGGCGAACTGGAGAAACTTTGTCACAATGCCTTCATGCTCAGCCCCTCCAATGCATTTTCATCCAACATGCAGGTGTAGATACAAAATAAGTCCCATGCTTGTAGCAAAGGGAAACAAACCCCAAAAATAAAGAACAAATAAAGAGTTGCAGACAATGCAATCTCTGCTTTGAATGAAACCTTCAATGCAAAAACATAGGGTTAGGTGATTAACCCTTATCTAATGAAGAGTTGTTCCTTACCAATACCTCAAAATAGAGTGCCAAAAAATTCTTATCAGGTATTGCACCAATGAAGACCCAGATGATTTAAAATCCTGCATTGATTATCTGGAGTGAGTGCAGGCATGGAATCGCATTGCTTCCTATTGAAATGAAATCACATGCAGACACATATCCCAACATAACATG
This sequence comes from Pseudotsuga menziesii, assembly GCA_001517045.1. Lineage (NCBI taxonomy): Eukaryota > Viridiplantae > Streptophyta > Pinopsida > Pinales > Pinaceae > Pseudotsuga > Pseudotsuga menziesii. Next base: position 187,286 of record LPNX010275007.1, on the reverse strand, counting down.
GTTAGGACAAGATTCAGGAATACAATACCTTCAGTTGCAGGAGGGCCATCATCTGAATCTACAGTCTCTGCCTGCAAAGCTCAAAATAGAAGACACAAGAGGATAGGGGGGCCTCATAGTTTAGCTCACAAAACTACCCGAATCCATGCATAATAAATCACCCTTCTTCTTAATTCCCAATTTGCATTAAAGTAAGAAACTATGTTTAAGAATGGAGTTGTACCTTGATCTCAAGAAGCTCGATCACATCCTCCTCTCATCCCATGTCTGCACAACAATAGCAATGTCATTAGACAGATCCTTTACTTCTATCACATAAATATTAGCCTCTAACGCTATTTGGGTGAGTGCTAACATTCCATGATACACTCCTAAAATGATAAGATTTGTGACATTCTGTTATTATTATTATTATTATTATTATTAGCATGGAAATACCTAATATATATGCTTATCACCTTTCTCTTGCAAGGTTTTCAACTTGCACTAATGACTCTCTCTCTCCAGATACAACTCATCAAGAGTGTTGTGAACTAGGTTGATTACTTCCTTGTTTCAACCTTCTCACAAATTGAGTAAGAACATACCCTCTTACTAGCTTCTTGGATCAAGTGCTAGGTTCACGAGATGTCATAGATCTAGGGGTACCATTGGCCTCAATTCCATCACTTAAATTTTTGCAACCTTGAATGTTATAAGCGGTTCTCAACGTAATATATGGTTTATCCAAAACAACTTGGAAAATCTCATTTTCATCAGAATCCAACAAAGTCAAACAATCCATAGAGGGCATACTTCCATGACATTTTAGGATTTTTCAAGGTTCTGCATTGCTTTAAAGATTCCCAAAACCTTTAGGGGCATGAAGGAACTATGCCATTGAACTTTTGACCTAAGGAACTATGTCAATCAACTAAATTTGTATTTAATTTTTGAATCATTTTTATCCTATACCATGTTTCTCCACTACAATAAAATTGTTTATTTTTTATGTGACTTTCTTCTTCATGAATAATCATGTTTTCAGATACATTAGTTCTTAATTAGAAACTCATACATATATGCTAAAATGAAAAAGCATATATCTTGAAATCTTTGATAGCTCTTCCCTGTCAATACCAAAGGATCAAAAACCAGAGAAACCTTCATACAAAAATGCATGAAATCCTGAAAAACCCCACACAATCTTCACTCAATGCAAAAAAACTTCTACACCCTTTTTGGAGCCATATGATACGTATCTATGTATATGGGTCAGTCCAAAAAAACCTCGCACACTCTTCGTATCCCTCTCGGATTCCAAAAAATGTCATACAACCTTCTTGGAGTCCAAAAAGAATCCCACACAATCTTCTACAGACTTGTTGGAGTTAAAAAAAATGCCTGCATAATTTTCATTCCTTCACAATCCCAAAAAATGCTTGTATAGTCTTTTGCATCCTTCTTGGAGTCCAAAAAATTCCTGCACAACCTCCTTGGAGTCAAAAAATGCTTGTACAACCTCCTTAGAGTCCAAAAAATGCCCTCACAATCTTCACTCCTTCAGAATCCAAAAAATGCTCGCAAAGTCCAAAAATGTTTGCACAACCTTCTTAGAGTCCTGCATAGTCTTTTATAACCTTCTTGTAATCCACAAAAATGCCCACACAATCATCACTCCTTCAGAATCCAAAACATCATGTTAATAGCAATTGAAAATTTTGAATTATGTACTCATATCTATAATCTAACAAATAAACTAAGTAGATAAAAATAATTCTCTTTGAAATCCATGAACTTATCATCGATCAATTTCAAAAGTTTTTGAAAATTTAATATTTTCATTTTAATAATATATTAATGTAAGTACTAAAATGTATTACAACATAGTTGTACTTACAATGAAAATGACCATGGTAAAGAAAACATTGATGTAAAAAAAATTAAATATTTTGGTTATAATAAAATATTAATATAGTTTTAAAAATATTACTTCATCTTTTCTTCTTCTTTTAAAAGTGGATAAAATTTATTTAACTTAGTAGAAACTTACAATGAAAATGACTAATAATATTTGTATGATTTAAAAAATATAAGCTCTGTTTTTCTTCTTTTTCTTTTTTAAAAGGTGGAAAAATTTATTAAACTTAATTGTAAACTAACAATGAAAATGACTAATGACTATGTAAAAAATGACATTTATGTAAAATAGATTGGTTCATCTAAAGGAAAAAGAGATTGGTTCATATACATAGAAATTGGTTCATCCTCTCTATACATAGATGGACTCTTTTGATGGAAAATTTGTTGTGTTGTGGATTTTATAGACCAAATATTTGTCATCTCTGTTTTGATGGATCGGAATCTATGTATCACTTATTATTTTCTTGTTCATTTGTGAAACAGGTTTGGGCCTCAATATTTTATTTTTGTAAGATTCATTGTGATTAGACAAACACTTCTCTTGCAGACTGTTTGCTTTTTTGGTTTAGATCGACGCCCAAATGGGGTTATCTATCTGTTTTCTCTATTTGGACAATATGGAATGCCAGGAACAAAAAAAAATTGAAAACATCTCTCCTTCAATTGGCCAAGTTGTTAGCAATGGAATCTCATCTTTTTTGGAGCATAAAGGATGTTGACATGATCAATCATTTTTTAACAAGCCAACTCATCCCCCTCCATGTCTACCACATGGTGTTTGGGCTCAGTTTGATGGGGCTTCTCGGGATGGGGGTTCCCAATGTTGTGTCAGTGTTGTCATTCATATGAACGAGGACTGTCATATAAATACTTGGCTCAATTGTGGCCCATGATCAAATACTAGAGGCAATTTGTTGGGTTTATAGCTAGTTAATTTCCTTTGAAACTGAGACACAACACTTGTCCAAGATCCATTCGCTAATCCAGCGTGACACCTGTCAAATTGTTAATGGCAAGGGAGATGAGGAATCTTTTGAGACTACGTCTCCATAGGGAAAACACCTTCAGCGTAAATATTAATGAATAACACCAAATTCAAACTTTTATTTGGAGAACATGGGGTAACACGATGAAGCAAATCCTAAACTTGAATTTCAAAATTTGGGAGCAACAAATCTCTAGGGTGAATGTAAAATCTTATTAGATCATCTTTGAATATTGTAGACAAAAATTAGGCTTTACACATTAAAAATGGTAGACTTAAATAAAATATGGAGGTGACCTTAGGTTTTTAATATAGTTATACAAGTCATTGTGTCTTGGTGTTATAAGTTCAATTCATATCTCTAAATGCCTTGGTGATTAACTTAAAGTGCAAAGTAAAATTCACTCTCGAACAGTACATAGAGACAAGCTTAGATATGAAATGTGTGTTTTCATGTGAAATCCCATCCTCTAGTACTATAAGTTGGGCATTTACCTATATGTTTTCAATCACTCTTTTACTATGTAAAATAAATCCCATGGGAATCAAACCTTGGTAAATAGTATAGCGTAATGTTGGAAGATTTGATAGGGGCCATAAAACTTGAGCAACTAATTGTTTTTTTCTTGATAGATGTCCATTTATAAGGCCAAATATGTAAAAACATTTGATTGAATTCTTCAAATTAACAATATGAGCATTATTGAAATGCTTGTTGCTTCATTCCATTTTAAACCAAGACCAAAATGTCCTTAAGAGTACAAATAAAGTTAGCTTTTGTGTTAAAATTGATATCCACTTCTCGTGCCTTGTATGTTCTTGATAAAAATATGGGTATGGATGGGGAGGTTTTCCAAAACAACCTTGTAGGGTGACATTTTGGTAGCACCATGATAGGTGGTATTGTACTACCTTTATGCAAGGGGGGTGTAGAGTGGGGGGGGGGTACTACTAAACTCAATGGTCATATCAGTCAATGTAAAACCCAATGGCTAACAATATTTTTATGGTCAACGCATCACAACCTCTATTACTTGTTATTAAGTCCAATATCTCAAGTCCTGCAATATCCATAAGTATTATGACATGCATCATCATCGTGGACATCGACATTGTCATCATCAATGTCATATGGTGCATCAACATCATCTTGATCATCATCCTAATTATCATCATCGTCGTCAGTATTAAGTACATTATCAACAAAATCATCTTCATCATTGTCATTATGGTAACTCATATTCCATTGGTGTTCTTAATCACTCATCAACATTAGGATTAATGCCATGCAATTGTTAAGTTAATTTATATGTTGTTACATTAATTTCGATGGTAATAGGATTGTTTAGATGTCATTATAAACATTTAGGAGCCATTAGAATCAATTAGGATCCAAAATTGATACCACATGCATAATCATTGTTGACATCCACATCGTCATCATCATCATACAATAAATCAACATCATTGTCGTTGTCATAGTCATCATCAATATGATTGCGATAATAATGAGCAAGGAGCCCTACTGCCTCACAAGAATGGACGATATAGTCTTATACTTATCAAATCATATCCATACACTCCATCACAATTATCATAATGCATCATCGTCATGTTGTTAGGGTCAATTAGATGCCATTAGGGTCTATTAAATGTTGTTTGGGACACTCAAATGCCATTAGAGAAATTTAGGTGACATTAAGGTAATTTACCCCTCATTAGGATTAATCAAGATCTAAAAGTGCCACGATTATGATCATTTACGTGTCACTATGATAAATCAAGATCCAAAAGTACTAGCACATGAATCATGATCATTGACATTGAAATTGATATATCTGACGTTATGTCATACATTTTTCGAACACAATTCCTAGCTCTAAACCTAGTGCAATTCCTAGCGCAGTTCCTTTCAAAATTTATGGCATTATTCCAGGTGCTATACCTGGATCTATACTTGGCACTATGCTGGATGTTTTCTAGGCACAATTCCTGACTCTATACTTGGAGCTACGTTGGATTTTTTTCCTGTCGAAATTCATGGCACAATTCCTATCGCTAACCCTGGATTAATATATGGTGTTATGCTATTCAAGATGTTTTTTTGGAGGCTATTCTTGGCATTATATGGGATGTTTTTTTGGACGCTAATTGGGATGTTAACTTGGATGCTAATTGGGATGATAATTCTGATGCTAATTGGGATGCTAATTGGGATGTTAATTGGGATGCTAATTAGCATCCAAAATAGCATCAACTTTTTAAAATGGACGCTAATTGGGATGCTAATTGGGACGTTATTTGGGACGATAATTGGGACAATAATTGGGATGCTAATTAGCATCCAAAATAGCACCATATTTTTAAAAGGGACACAAATAATTCCATTAAAAGAACCATCCCATGTAAAAGCATCCACTTTGTCCAAAAAATGATGAAAAATACACTAAAAGTGATAGTGGACGCTAAAAAGGAAGCTAAAAGAGATGCTAATAACAAGGTTTTCTTGTAGTGTATGAAGTTGAGTTGCGGCTGGAAGAAGGGTCTTGCGATGAAGAGGAGGAGTATCAGCCAATTTGTGAATTAGAAGAGTCAGAGGAATATGTGGAGACACCATGTGACTACACCACACTAGGAGTATCTCCAGAGGTGAGGTCTAGAGCCTCATCTCCTTAAAGTATTGTCAATACTAGTAGTACTAGTGTTGCAACTAGTGCACAAGGAATTCTACATTCATTAAATTGTTCACTGAAAATCCCCAATGCCAACTCAATGGATGGGGTAGATATTCGGTTACCTACATTCAATGGGAATGGAGAACAAGATCCAGAGCAGCATTGGTTCCTCTGTGAAGTTTTTTGGACGGTTCGCCAAGTTCAAAACATGGACATAAGGAAAGAGAAGATGGTTATGACTATGTGGGGTTGTGTGCTGGGCTGTTTTATGAAGTTTTGCATAGTACTAGCAGGAGACCCATAGAACACCCTTGATGAGATCCAATTCACGATTATTTATGAGTTTAGAAAACCTAAATCTCAGTCGCAGTGTATCACCGAAATAAAGGAGCTAAAGAAGTTACTGACGGAGACCGTATGGGACTTTGACCAGCGGTTTAAAACCCTGATGGACAAAGTAAGTTTCCAAATGTTTGATGTACAACACAAAGAGTGGTTTATTACTGCACTCTTACCACACATCTAATGGTTTTTGATGCAACAGAAGATTGTGTCACAGACGGAAGCCCTAGAAATAGAAATGAAGATGGAATCCTCGCTGATCGAAGATGGTAGCGTAGGGATGATGCAAATGCAGTCGTAGTTTTCTAATATGATGGTGCGGCTTTAGGATATCAATAAGGGAAGATAATTCTAGGAGGACTTATGGTGTAAAATATGTAGAACAAATGGACACCACAAGGATAATTGTTCGGTGTACATGAACTATGTCTCGTCATGCGTTCCTAACTCATTCCATACACAAGGACTACCCGGGTGCATAGTATGCTAGACTAGAGGACATCGCAACGAAGAATGTCTGTACCTATAGAAGATTGTAAGTAACCCATCCAAACTTTATTGTAAATTTCATAATTCAGTAGGGAATGAAGAGAAATATTGCAGAGCATATCAACTCTTGAAGGAGAAAATGGTAGACACCTACCTAATGAAGAACGATGAGCAGATTCATGCTGAATAGGCACAAGCGTAGTACCAACTTGCACATTATCAACAATATCAGCCTCAGTACTAGCAGAATCAGTATCCACTGCAGCAGTATCACCCTCAGGGTAGGGGGGGTGGAAATTTCAGAGGCAGAGGACATATCCAAGGAGGATTTGGCAGAGGGATAGGTCAAATCGTGTGCTATAATTGTGGCCAACGGGGCCATTATGATAGATATTATCATGAACCTATAAAGACATGTTCATATTGCAAAGTACAGGATCATAACGTAGAATAGTGTCCCCGGTTGATTGCAAAGTGGCAAGCTTGGACCATGGGAGTTCCTAAACCCGCACAGAATCCCAACCTAAATCCTAACACGAATATTCAAATGATTGTTTTTGAGCCGAGAGACGCAAATGTTGTTTTCATAATATGAGGAGGTGCTACGACTGGAGTGGATCAAAATATACAAAGGGACAACCACAGGTGCAACCCATGGTGCCAAAGAAAGTGTCATTTGATTTTCAGAAATAGAAGCGAGTATTTTTGGACATGCGACCGGAGTTTTTGGATGCACAGCAACCGTAGAACTCATGCAACATCAGGGAGATGCTTGAAAATTCCAATATATATTCTAGAAGAAAGCTACAAACAAGGTTAGTAACCTCAAGATATTTATTTCAAGTTTATTAGTGCTAATCCACGATAAAGATGCCGCCGTAGAATTACAAGTGCTTATAGAAGAAACCCCATTAGAGTCGCAACCTGAAAGAAGAGTTAACAAGGTTAGAAATAAATTTAAGACTGACCACGAGTTAAGAATGACTATGTAGATAGGAGACTATGACATGGACTATATTATCCTAGATCTGGGTTCAGACGTCAATATTCTGATGCGACAAACTTGGGAAAGCATGAACAGGTCACGCTTGGACTGTTCCATTGTCCATTTAATGCCTGCATATCAAGCGAAGGTCCTACCAATTGGTAGGTTAAGTCAAGTTCCAGTCGATGTTGAGGGGCTATGAACATTTGCAGATTTTGAGGTCATCGACATTGTCGATGATATGAACCCATATCCCACGCTTCTGTGGATAGATTGAGCAACAGACAATCATACCATCATAAACTTCAAGAAAAGAATCCTCTCACTCGAGGATGACAAGATGACGGTAGTGTCCCCCATTGACCCACTGGAGGGGAAAACATATGTCGAACCAGTCTATAGTGAAGGACAAGGTGATCGCCTGGATGATATTTATAATGTCACTTCCTTAAAATAAGATTACATAAATGCTACCACGGATGGGAACTTGAGCTGGAGGAGTAATAGCTCATGCACATCAGATTCAGGAGAGGCACTAGAGAATTGGAAAAATAGACTGCATGAAGTGTCTATGAGGAGATGCGCTAGGATTACTAGGTTAGTGCAATGGGTGGAATTTCATTCAAGGGAATTACCCACCTATGAAGGATTACCTAATATTGTGACTTTTATAAGTGAATTTAAAGGAATGGTGACATAACCACAACACTTGCATGCATTAGACTATGTCCTGAACGCTACGCCCACTAGGTGGTGGGGTATGCATAAGCAATATATATTTGAATGGCCATAATGCAAAAGATTGTTGGAAGTCATATTCAGCAAAGAATTCACAATGTTGGATCAGAATTATATAGGGTTATCAATCCCTATTGAACACCTCAGTCAGTGTCGTACAACATTTGCAGAATACCCGCGACAAGAATGGGTCCATCATTTCATACACACATTGGAAATGACACCTAGGATCTGGTACAAATACATTGAGTTATGACAAAGAACTTAGGATTGGGATGAGGTAGTTGAACAATTCACGCACACCTTTGAATGTGTTGATGAGCAGCCGATAGTCGATGTTGCGCTTCAAATGATAAATGAGAAAATATTTGTTGAAATCCATGTCAAAGTGGAAAACTCTCTCCAGTGTAGTGTGACGATCCAGCAATGGATGGATTGTTACAATATGGTTGAAGAACCAGATGATGATCCAACCAAACTTAAGATACCAGAGTCATAGGGTATGCATGAGGTGGAAAGAAGTTGTATTTCTAGTGAATAGCTCCTCAAGCCACTCAAAATTAAGAAAGTCAACATTGGTTCACCAAAAAGCCAAAGTTCGCCAACATTGAATATTATTGGGATGAGGAAACAATAGAAAAAATCACAGAATTGTTGCATGAATTTTAGGACCTATTCCCAACTAACTTCTTAGAGATGAAGGGAATAGTAGGAGATCTGGGGGAGATGAAAATACCACTGAACCCAGATTCTAAACCAGTTAAACAATGACCATATAGGTTGAATCCAAGGTATAAATAAAGGGTGAAAGATGAGTTAGACCAAATGTTAGATGCAGGAATCATTGAACCTGTCGAAGAATCTAATCGATCAGTCTTATAGTAATTCAGGATAAGAAGAAAACAGGTGAAGTCAATATCTGTGTCGACCTAAGGAAACTGAATGATGCATGCTTGCATGATTCATTCCCAATGACATTCACAGATGAAGTACTTGAAATCATCGAAGGAAGGGAGATGTATTTGTTTATTGATGGATTTTCTGGTTATCACCAAGTCAGAATCGCAAAGTAGGATTGACACAAAATGACCTTCGTGACAGAATGGGGCTGCAATCAGTATACGGTAATGCCCTTTGGACTCAAGAATGCTTCTCCTATTTTTTCTAGAATAGTAGTTTCTTCTTTTAAATATTTCATACATAAATTTCTTGAAGCCTACTTTGATGATTAGACTTTGTTTGGACTAGTAAGAAACCATATTGAAAGTCCCCTTGTGATGATGGAGCATTGTCGTCAGTATCAGATCACATTAAATTCAAATAAATGTATTGTTTGCACACCATTTGGTGTATTGTTAGGACATTTAGTGTGTCACGACAAAATTTCGGTCGACCCAATGAAAGTTGAGATTATTTTTGACTTACCACCACCTACATCAATCACACAACTCATATCAACTCTAGGACACACTAGGTATTATAGAAAATTTATCAAAGGATATGCAGAGATAACTGCTCCAATGGAGAAAAATTTGAAAAAAGATGCAAAGTTACAGTGGACAGAATCTTGTCAGGAAAGTTTAGACAAGTTAAAGAGCAAGATGGCTACTGCGCCAATACTGGTTTATACCGACTAGAAGCAGAAGTTCCATGTTCATGTCGGAGTATTATCTGTCGTGCTTGGCATAGTTCTGATGCAACCAGATGAGGGCATGATTGATCACCCTATTTCTTTTTCCAACAATAAACTATCGATGGTAGAGAAAAATTAGACTATGACAGAAAGATAAGGACTCGCCATGGTATATGCGTTGCAGAAGTTCTAACACTATTTGTTGGGTTGCCATTTTAAAATGTACACTGATCACTCGACATTAAAATGCCTAGTCAACAAGCCAATGTTGGGAGAAAATATCTATCGATGGCTCCTCCTTTTTCAAGAATTTTATTTTGAAGTCATTGTTAAACCTAGTCGACTAAATGTGGGGCCTGATCACTTGTCAAGGATAGAAAGTGGGGAAGAACCGAATAGCCTGGAGGATGACTTGCCCGATGTGCAACTATTTGCGGTCACAATGGTCGATAAAAAGTTTCAGACTATGATTCACCTATTAAGTACAGTTTATGCTCCTGAAGGGTTCACCACTACGTAGCATAAATAGTTGGTCATCAAAGCCGTTGATTTTACGTTGATCGTTGGACAACTATACAATATGGGCCCTGATAAAATATTGCGTCGATGTGTTTTCGAAAACAAACGACATTCGATAATGAGTGAAGCACATGCTGGTGTCGCAGGAGGACACTACATTGGAAAGGAAACAGTGCGCAAGATATTGCAAGCTTGATTATAATGGCCAACTATACATATGGATACTAAGATATTTTTTCGAAGCTGTGATGTTTTCCACAGAATAGAAAAACTGTCAAGACATGATGAAATGTTGCTAGCGCCACAGATAACCCTATAAGCATTTGATAAATGGGTCGTTGAATTTTTTGTTCCTATCAGTCCACCAGGAAAAAGGACTGACGTGCGTTATATTATCAGAGTGACAGATTACTTAACCAGTGTTGATGTATTTGTAACTTCGAAATGTATTCACTTATATATCTTATGTCTTGTACTTCGATGTTTATTCCGGGAAGTGTCTATAATGTATTTGAGTCATGTCATGCCCCGATGTTCCTATCGAGAGGTTCTGTAATGTAAAAAAGTCATCTCAAGTCATTGTGAGTAATCCTCCTATTGTTCAAGGGTTAAAGTCCCCGCAGTTCTGTGGCACTAGGGTTATTAGACTATCCTAGAGAAGTCGGCCCTAGTGAGTCATTTTCAAGTCAGGAATTAGTATAAATAGAGAGTGAGCCTCTCTATTTGTCACACACTCACTCACACTCAGTTGTAGCGCATAGCTGAGGAAGAAGAAGACACTAGGGCTAGGAAGAAAGAGGTTACTACTGTTGGGAGATCATCTTAGTATTTTTTGGGGCTTTGGTATTTGGTATTGATTCTATCTCTGAGGAAGTTGTGGGGTTTTCTCCATTTATGGTTTCCCTGAGGAAAAACACTGTGTTCATTCTCTCTTGTGTTTGATTGATGTGCTTGTTATTCTCTCAGTTAAATATCCTAATATAATGCTAGCTTAATGTCAAAAACCTAACATGGTATCAGAGCTAACCTGAGAAGAAGACATTGTGCAGCTGGGGGAACTAGGGATTCCTAATTTTTGGATATCTCTCCATATATTTTTAGTAAAATAAGGTTGGACTAACTCTCCTCCCCAGGGCGCATCTTTTTATCGAAGCAAAATCCAAGTCTGAGCTTTTTCAGTTTTGGACACAAGACTACTACCGAAAATTAGGGCTTTCCACAGAAGTGGAATTTTTCAGTGAGCCCAGGCCTAGATTGATCTCCTCCTCAAAATCAAAGTTTAGAGATCAAGATCAAAGCATTTGGTTGGACAGGACTCTAGAAAAGCAAAACCCTAATCTGCTCCTGAACCAGCCCTGCAGAAATTTAGCTCTAGATCTAGATCTGAAAACTTAACCTGGTAAGATATAAATATTTTGTATTTCCATTTGAGGTTCTTAGTTAATATGTCTCATCATACCAAGCTTGATGAAAATCTTGAGGGAGCTGATAACTTCTGAATCTAGAAGTATAGGATCTTCCTGGTCCTGGAAGAAAATGAGTTGGACTCCTACATCAATGAGGAGACTCTAGTTCTAGAGGGAGATGAGGCTAAGGCCTTACACAAGAAGAAGTTGGTTATGGATAAGAGGATTATTGCTGATTTAAACAGGATCACCTCATACCATAGGTGTCCTCCCTAAAGACACCTAAAGCTATGTTTGATTCCCTAACCAAATTGTTTGAAGGAAAGAACATAAACCAGAAGATGACCTTGAGGAACCAGTTGAAGAATGTGAAGATCCAGAATGCGGAGACCATACAGTCATACTTCATAAGGGTCTCCCAGATCAAAGAACAACTTGAAGCAGTAGATGAAGAAGTGGAGAATGCAGAGATTGTGATGGCCACCTTGAATGGCCTCCCTAGGACATGGGACTCTTTCATTCAAGGGATCTGTTCCAGAAAGAATTTAGTCAAGTTCAGCAGACTATGGGAAGAATGATCTCAAGAAGAAGCTTAGATAGCAGCTTGAGAAGAAAAGATGGAAAGTGAAGATCAAGATCTCACAATACAATCCAAGAAAACTAGATTTAGCCACCACAGAAGTAAGTACTCTCATCAAAGGAATAACTTTAGAAATCCTAGAGATAAGTCTAAGTTCATTTTCTATACATGTGATGAAAGAGGACACTTTGCTAGAGATTTTCCTAGAAAAAAAAGTAGCTCTCACAAGAATAAGGGAAACAAGAGAAGACATCATGCTCATGATGCATAGGATGATGAACCTTCCACAAATAGAAGCAGACAAGTCAGTGATGATTCTTCAAGTGATGAAGAATATGTTCTGATTTCTGCTCTCACGAGAACTATCACACATGGCAGAAATGATTGGCTTATAGAAAGTGGTGCTTCCAAACATATGATAGGATTCAAGGAATCCTTTGTGAAATTATCTGAACATGAGTCACCTCACAAGGTGAAACTCAAAGATGACTACCAGTATCCAATAAAAGGTAGTGATGAATCCTCATACAAGCTAGACTCTGGAAAGTCTATCAATATGAAAGATGTATTGTTTGTACCTGGGCTAAAGAAGAACCTCCTCTCCATATCTGCATTAGATGCAAAAGGAATGAGGGTTGCATTTGTAGATGGCCAAGTTCTCATGTGACCAAAGGGAAAGTCTATTGATGATGCAGTAGTGATTGGGGAACAAGAAGGAGGTCTATACAAATTGAAGGGCCAACTAGAACAAGCTTTGGTTCATGACTCGGTAGAACCAAATGAGCTTTGGCATAGAAGGCTTACACATGTGCATTACAAAGCACTACCAATTGCAAGCAAAGTTGTTGAAGGTCTCCCAGAAATGCAGACAAAACATGAAGGTGTATGCAAAGGATGTGCGAAAGGGAAGAACACAAAGAAGACATTTCCAAGTAGTGAGAGCAAGGAAAAAGGAATCTTGGAAATCATCCACTCTGATGTATGCGGTCCAATGTCATCTAGTTCAGTAAGTGGGTATGTATAATATGTTTCTTTTATTGATTCTTTTTCTAGAAAGACATGGATTTACTTCATGAAGAACAAAGATGAAGTATTCAGCAAGTTCAAGGAATTCAAAGCCTTGATTGAGAACCACACTGAAAAGAAGATTAAGACTTTTTTATCAGATAATGGAAAAGAATTCACACCAAATGAATTCAAAGAGCTATGCAAAGACTCAAGGATTAAGAGGGATTTATCCACTCCATATAATCCATAATAGAATGGGATTGCAGAAAGAAAGAATAGAATGATCATGGAAGCAGCAAGGGCCATGCTTCATGATCAAGATCTTCCCATGCATCTATGGGTCGAAGCTGCCAGAACATCGATGTATGTACAGAACTGTACTCCTCATAGAGTACTCAAAAACAAGACTCCTGGAGAATTCTTCTCTGCCAAGAAACCAGAAGTCATCCATCTCAAAATATTCGACTATCCTGTATACATACACATTCCGAAAGAGAAGAGGACGAAGTTAGATCCTTCAGGAAAGAAGAGTATATTTGTGGGATACTCTGAAAGCTTGAAGGCTTACAAAATATACTTCCCAGGGTTCAAAAAGATTGACATTAGTAGAGATGTAACATTTGATGAATACTCAGCCTACATCAAATTCAGGAAGAGACCGGCTGAAGAACCTGAAGAAACAAGAACACCCAGAATTCATGATACAACCATGAATAAAGAAATTCAAGAAGAAGATTGAGAATTAGAAGAACCTCAAGAACCTATAGATCCACCTCAGGAGAAGAATCCTTATAAGAGGAAACCTGCTTAGGTACGTCAAATTATCCAAGGTGCAGAAAGATATGGAGCTTCAGAAGAAACACCCAGAGGAAGAAAGAGAACTAGGTCCTACTCCAGTTATGTAGCCTTGCTATGTGACATTATTGATAAAGAACCTTCGAACTATGAAGAAGCGGCAGAAAGGAAAGAATGGAAGGAGGCTATGATTGAAGAGTATCAATCGATCAGGAAGAATGATGTTTGGGATGTTTTTCCAAGACCAGAAGGGAAGTCCATTGTAACTTCCAAATATATCTACACGATCAAACATGCTGCAGATGGCAGCATAGAGAAATATAAAGCAAGATTCATGGCTCGTGGTTTCTCCTAGAAAGAAGGAATAGATTATGAAGAAACCTTTGCACCTGTATCCAAATACACTTCCATCATATCAGTACTTTCTCTGGCTACAATGATGAAATGGAAAATACACTAGATGGATGTCAAGACTTCTTTCTTGAATGGTGTAGTAGAAGAAGAAGTTTATGTGGAGCAGCCACTCGGTTTTGAGACACATGATAGGGAGTCTCATGTGTGTAGATTGAAGAAAGACCTGTACGATTTGAAATAGGCGCCCAGGACATGGTACAGAATAATTGATGGTTTCCTGTCCAGTTTGGGCTTTACCAAGAGTAAAGTAGATTCCAACCTTTACTACAATGTTGAAGATGGAAATCTAGTGATACTCCTACTATATGTGGATGATCTGTTTGTAACAGGTGTGGATGGGTTGATTCCTGATACGAAGAGGAAACTTGCTGCCGAGTTTGAAATGAAATACTTGGGTATGATGCACTATTTCTTAGACATGGATGTGTGGAATAATGCGGATGGAATCTTCCTTGGACAAGGGAAGTATGCAGTAGAGATTTTGAAAAGATTCAGGATGATGGACTGCAAGGCCATAACCACACCTATGGCATCGAACCTAAAGCTAGTGAGCGATGCTTCATCAGAAGCCGTTGATGCTACGATGTATCGTCATATGATTGGGTTCTTGATGTACCTAATGAACACGAGACCAGATATTTGCTTTGCTGTGAACACCTGGAGTCAGTTCCTGACAGATCCGAGACATGTTCACTTGATTGCTGCAAAGCATATTCTGAGGTACCTGAAGGGTACAGTTGATTATGGGATCAAGTACGAGGAAAATAAAAAGATTAACCTAGAGGGTTATTTTGATTCAGATTGGGTAGGAAGTGCCATCGATAGGAAGAGCACTTTAGGATGCTGCTTCAGTGTGGGATCAGGTATGATTTCTTGGTTTAGCAGGAAGCAGTCCTGTGTGGCACTGAGTACAGCTAAAGCAGAATATGTCGCAGCTTGTTCAACTAGTTACAAGGTAGTGTGACTGAGAAATATACTGTCTGATTTATTTGATCTCCAGTTGGATGCTACTTGTATATATTGCAACAACCAGAGTTGTGTGGAGTTTTCAGAGAACCCAGTGTTCCATGATAAGTCGAAGCATATCAAGATCAAGTATCACTATATTAGGGATATGGTGCAGAGAGGAGTAGTGAAGCTCCAATATGTTGCAATGGACGAACAGATAGCTGATGTGTTGATGAAGCCATTGGCTAGAGTGAAGTTTGAGTACTTCAGGAAGAAGCTTGGTGTCTCCAAATCGAGGTTCCCTCCAAGGGGAAATGATGATACCTAGAGCCATTCTGACATGGTGAGAGGATTAGGTTTCTTCCATGGTCAGATGTAAGGGCTGAGCCATTCTATCATGGTGAGAGGTTTTATTCCTTCCATGTCAGATGTCAGTGCTGAGCCATTCTGATGTGACTGTAGGATTGGTTCCTACATGATCAGATGTAAGGGTTGAATGCCATTCTTGGAATGGAGGCACCTGGTCAGTTACCAAGAATACTCAGTCTGGGACTGAGGGCCATTCTGATATGACTGTAGGATGTAGTCTTACATGATTAGATGTGAGTGCATGTCCATTCTGATGTGATTGAGGGATGTGTTCCCACTTGATCAGATATAAGGGCTGATGCTATTCTCTGGGAGAATGGAGGCACCTAGTCAGTTACCAAGAATCCTCAGTATGGGACTAAGAGCCCTTTTGATGCAATGTGTTTAGACATGGTCGAATGTAAGTGCAGAGCCTTTCTGACAAGATGAGGTCGAATGTAAGTGCTGAGCCATTCTGGCGTGATGTGTTTACACATGGTTAGATGTGAGTGTTATGCCTTTTTGACAAGATGGGATCAGATGTAAGTGCAGAGTCTTTTCGACAAGATGAGGTCAAATGTAAGTGTTGAGCCATTCTGGCACAATGTGTTTACACATGGTCAGATGTCAGTGTTGGGCCTTTCTAACAAGATGAGGTAAGATGTGAGTGTTGGGTGTGCCTTTCTAATAAGATGAGGTCAGATGTAAGAATTGGGAAAGCCATTCTGACTTAGGGTCAGATATAAGTGCTAAATACCTACATGAAGGGTATGCCTACAACTAACATGAAAAAGGGTTGGCTCTGTAGAACTTCCTGTGACGAGAAGAATCAAGAGATAGCACCGATGATGATGATCTAGACTTGATGATGATCCAGATCAAGTGATGATCTAGATGTGATGATGATCCAAACTTGATCATGATCCAGATCAAGTGATGATCTAGATGTGATGATGATCCAGACTTGATGATGATCTCAATCAAGTGATGATCCAGATTTAATGATGATACAGTGATGATCCAGTAGTCGTGATGATCCAGATCCCGTGATGAAGACACGATGAAGAAGACTTGAAGAAGAAGATGACTTAGAAGAATACTTGAAGAAGAAGGTGACTTGAAGATGAAGAAGAATTGAATACTTGAAGATGGAGAAGATGAAGAAGACAAAGAAGATGAAGACAACTTGAAGATGAAGATGACGAGATGATCTAATCGATACAAAGAAGAAGACTAGTGCTGAAAATTGTTTCAAAAGAATACCTTCTTAGTTAAGAGGGAGTGTTGATGTATTTGTAACTTCGGAATGTATTCACTTATATATCTTATGTCTTGTACTCCAATGTTTATTCTGGGAAGTGTCTATAATGTATTTGAGACATGTCATGCCTCAATGTTCCTATTGGGAGGTTCTATAATGTAAATAAGTCATGTCAAGTCATTGTGGGTAACCCTCCTATTGTTCAAGGGTTAAAGTCCTCACAGTTCCAGGGCACTAGGGTTATTAGACTCTCCTAGAGAAGTAGGCCCTAGTGAGTCATTGTCAAGTCTAGAATTAGTATAAATAGAGAGTGAGCCTCTCTATTTATCACACACTCACTCACACTCAGTTGTATAGCATAGCTGAGGAAGAAGAAGACACTAGGGCTAGGAAGAAAGAGGTTACTGTTGTCAGGAGATAATCTTACTATTTTTTGGGGCTTTGCTATTTGGTGTTGATTCTATCTCTGAGGAAGTTGTGGGGTTTTCTCCATTTATGGTTTCCTCGAGAAAAAACATTGTGTTCATTGTCTCTTGTGTTTGATTGTTGTGCTTGTTATTCTCTTAGTTAAAGATCCTAACATAATGCTAGCTTAATGTCAAAAATCTAACAACCAGATGGGAAGAAGCAGCACCTGTAAAAGATTGTACTGCTACAACTACGACAAAGTTTCTATTTGAAAATGTGGTGACAAGGTTTGGCTTCCCAAAAATTCTCCTAAGTGATCAAGGTACGCATTTTGTTAACAAGTTGATTGATGAGCTTACTACAGAGTTTCATATTCAGCATAGGAAAATGACACCCTATCATCCTCAGGTGAATGGAACGGTTGAAGCATTCAACAAAATTTTGGAAAATGCATTAACCAATGTATGCAACATGCGCAGATCTGATTGGGATCAAAAAAATTTAGCTATGCTATGGGCATATCGCACAACTTGCAAGAGACTAACAGGGCACACTCCATTTAGATTGGTATATGGACAAGAAGTTGTTGTGTCAATGGAATATATTGTGTCAAGCCTAAGAATTGTTGTGCTAAGTGAAATGACTTATGTGGATGTTATCAAGCAAAGACTATTGTAGCTCATTCAAATGGAGGAGGAACGCTTCGTCCCAGGGTTTTATCAAAACACAGAAAACAAAATACAGAAAGCATGGCATGATCACCATATTAAGACTAATCATTTCAAAGTTTGAGGACTTGTTTTGATGTATGACAACAAATTTTTGAAGCATCCAGGTAAACTGAAGATGCATTGGATAGGGCCATATGTGATCACGCACATCACTGAAGCAGGTGCGTTAAAATTACATAAGATGGATGGAACACCAGTCACAGGAATGATAAATGGAAGCCGTCTGAAACCTTACCATGATGGTAGCGACGCGGTTGGGTAAGAAAGAGAAAGCTTAAAAAAAACAAAAAGTGTTATGTCGCATGTATGCGATGCGAATATGCAAATCCCACAATAAGAGAGGGAATGAAAGATGGATGCCATTAAAGAGTAGATACCCGAAAAGATTTAGGCAGTTATGAAAGAAAAGTGTCATTAATTCGCTAAGTCCAAGAAAAATGGCGACGTGTTTTTTGGTCCCATCCGTCGTCCTCGCCATAACTGTCCTGATAGGTACAGGTCAGCTTTCAAGCGTGCAAAGTAAATTTTGGAATGTGTCGAATGGAAAGCCCATGTGATTGATGAGACACATCTCTGCCATAGAATGATTACATGCAGGATGAGCACCTACATATAGATATGTTCCTTCATCGTTAAGATTCATTTTACTTGCATAGAGAGAAGAAGAGTGCACCAGTGTCTGCAAGTGTGAAGACCCAAAGGTGATGGTTATTTTGATTTCCAGTACTGGCGAACAATATATCATTACCAGTGCATCACCTTTCCCGATAATTGAAGAAGTTATATCACCAGAAGCACAACAAGTGTAGGAAGAACCAAAAACAATGGTCTGGTCAGCTCCACAAACTATTCCTGCTGCTACTTTAGCCCCAGTTCAGAATCCATCGGTTAATACACCAGTTTTTGGTTCATGACAGTATGTACCAACAAGATTTTTGAGCGCAGACCTTCCAGGAACATTAGTGCCTCAAGTAAGGGAGCCGAATATTACAAAGAAGTGCAAGTTCACCAAGGAAACACCAGCCCCACCACCAAGAACCAACAGGAATGCTACCCTAGAGGAGAGGAATATTCTACCACCATAAATCCCACCAAGACAACTAGAGGCACCAGAAGTAAAGCTTCAAATGAAATCCTACTCCTCCCTAGTTGCACCAAGGATCCCCGCGAGAGTCTAGCTGCTGAAATATATCATATCGAAGCTAGCACGTCTAAAATTTGAAGATAATGATATGTGTAAATAGGTGGACCTGGAAAGAAACAAGTACATGGTCACTCTTCCAGCTCTACCACCTGCGCCACAGCTTGTATTTCCAATGGAGTGGGCTCAAGGTATAGAACATGTGGGGCTAGTTAATTGACTACATATGCCACATTTTGGTTGAAGTAAAGAAGTGAGCATATATGTGCACCAACTCCTATTATGCTTCCATGGAGTCTTTTTGTGGCTCGACAGACCTTATTCTGTTGATGTTGAGATGATTGCATCCATCATGGGTCTCCTGCACGTAGGAATCGATCATGCACCATATATGTGCAAGGATAGGGATACGACAAAGATGAGGGAGAAGTATGACCTCATCCACACCAACAGAGGATTCTTGATTTCCTCTATAACCGACAATGCAGTGAGGTTCACTGCAAAATTTTTATCTTGCAAGTTGCTGCGCAAGATGCGACCCACTGAGTGCACTGTGGGGAAAGTTAAACTCTGTGTTGAAGGGGTGCAAATCAATTGGTCCCAATATTTGTTGAATGAGTTGCTCGAATATGCATCCCAAGCACATGAAGAAGTTAAAACGAAATTCTACTACTCATGGTTCCTCATGTTGATTTCATTCGTAGTTTTGTCTGATCCACCACACTACCAGCTACTGGATGTCCCATTATTATGTCAAGGCATGAAATATCATAACCTATGGTTCGATAAGGAAGACAAGATCTGATAGAAAGATAACAACATAGATTTCTTTTTGCACACGGAAGCACAATTAGTGCGACACCAGCATAGACTGCTCACTGCAATAGTCCAGAAATATGCGCCTTTTATAACTTTCTAGGATGGTGTCCATAATATCATCTTGCAGCCCATGGCAGGACCCAATGAAGCAAGTGCAACCAACGCACTTCATGATTGTTGACTAGGATGTTGAAAATTTCATCCAAGATTGGCCTCAAGAATGGTGCATCCCAGTCGACGAGGAGATGGACCAAGGTAATGGAGGGAGAGATGCACAAGACAACCAGTCGTAGGATTTAAATGAATAAAATGAATATTGTGATGAGGACTCTGATAAAAATGATTCAGAGGGAACAACAACTAACGAGGATGTGTAGAACCTACAAAAAGAGTAGATAAAGGAGCAGCATGAGTCGCGGCATAAGAAGCACAAAGATGAAAAAATGGCTAATATAATTAGCTTAGAGGAGGAATACATCACAATAATCACAGAATTCATTGTGGAGGTAGCACAGACCACCATCCAGAGCATAAGTAAAAAACATACATGCATAATGAACAAAATCATAGCGCATATTAATAGGCTTAATGAAGCCATCATGGAAGTACAGGTGCATTCGAAGCTAAGACGCACACGAATGACCCTGCGGATACATTGGTAACACCAATACTGTTGTCACCACTCAAAGTAGAGCTAGCAGCGCACTCACTAGAAATAAGGATGAAAGAATTTGATGATGTTTCCCATGAGTTGGGGACATTTTCTATTGATTTATCAAAGTTAACAATGTTCAAGGTATATGTTGTTCAACATGTGGCTGTGACAGAGATCGGGATCTATGAAAGTGCTCTCGCGTATCAAGCTCAAAAGGTGACAAGGAAGGCACAAAAGCGCAAGTCCCTCCTTAGGCAAAAGGAGAAAGAAGTTTAGGCACATGAAAAAAGTAGGATCATACTTAATGAATCCATTAGCAGCATAGTCGCAGAGTTCCCCGCAAAAGAAGGAAAGGAAGAAGTAGTTGCAGCGGCCAAGGTATCTTGCTTGTCCAAGATTGTGGTGAACTTGAAAAAGCGGGTTGAAGAGCTTAGAGCGCAGTAGAGACCAAGTACACCTCCTGAGGTGCTAGAAGAACACAAGAAAACAACATATGAGGATGTTGACATAATTAAGGAAGGGGATAATCTCTGTAATGAAGCAATCGACACAGTATCTGCGCTGTGGGAATTGCTCCTAGACGATGAAACAACGGAGAAAATAAAAGAGGATTTGCGCCAAACTAAGTTAAAAGTAATAGCGGTTAAGGCAGACATGAAGAAGCTGCATATAAAAGAAACTTTATAGCAAAGGTAGCCGAGCTGAAACAGTTGCATCATCAAGTAAAAACTCTCCACGACCAGGAGAAAATCAGGAATGAAAAAGTTGTAGCACAACAGTCAGAAGTCGAACGAGTTACATGGCTCATCCATCATGTACAGCAGAAGCTCCAGCACATAACTCAGGCACTATAAGATGTATTGTTGGAACACATTGGTTCCAACCGTGTTGAGTAGTTGGAAAAGCAAGCAAAGGAGGTGTGAAAAGAAGTTTCCCTGGTAGAAGGAATTCTCAAAGAATTTTAGTCTAAGGTCATAACCATGGTACAGTGACCGTCTGAGCCATAAACCCTTCTCAGTGGCTCGGGACGAGCCACATGTGAGTGTTGGGGGCCTATTAGGCTAGGAAAGGGTAGTAGGAATAAAGTGCAGAAGAAACAAATCTACACAAGGAGGAAAGTGAAGCACAGGCGCAGGAAAGAAAAGCAAGTGCGTGGCAAAGAAGCAAAGGAAAGAAAGGAAGTGTAGAAGAGAGGAAGTTGCAACAAGGATCAATGCGATGGAGGAAAAGAGAATCTATAGGAATGTATAAAAGTAACTGCTAGAAAGTGACAAGTCAGGAAGATCATGGGTGCTAAAGTCGGCGTAAGCCAGCAGACGGTGCACGTATGAAGGAATATTTGTAATTCAAGCCAATAGCACCTTATGTCAGTCATGCCTATGATAGTTTGTAACCATTTTTTACGGTTGATTACGAATCGTAACAAACACACTGAATGTGGTCAATCCTGCGGGGTCTTGTAAAACCTATAAATATAAGAAATCTATTTTGTATAAGGGTTGGAAAAAAGTTGAATGATTTAGAGAGCAAGTACATAGTAGTGTTGTAGAAGGTTGTTGAGCCGTGGAACCCATTTTGCAAAAGGGTTGTCGATTAGTAGTTTTGTAAGGAGTTATTCTGCAGCTGAGTGCGCAGATAGTAGTTAGAATATTCGATCGAGTATGTGTGTGGATCAATAGGAGTAGCTAAAAGAAAAGCATAATAAAACGAGAGAGCAGGAGATAGAGAAAGAGTCTATGAGCCAAAAAGACAAAGTCCCAAAATATGCAGTCAATTCACAGACTAAAAGGTGCATATATTTCTCATACCAGATGAAGAGAACCTTTGTGGTTTTTACCAAGATGGGTTTCCATGTTATTTCTTGTGTCACTTGAATGTGTATGTTGAATGTTTGTAAGTTATCTTGCATTATTTACACTTATTGTTTCAGTGAATGTCACACTGTTAGTAGAAGGAATGAATGAATGAATGAGCAATAACATTAACAGTATCTTATATCCTTTCAATTTCATTTGCTGATAAGTTGTTAAGGGAAATTTTGTGTCACCCGTTGGTTGTGCCACACATTAACTGTGTCGCTCTGTTGTGCCACTATCGAGTTAGAAAAGGACTCCATGCTTCTGACTCTGTCAAGCACCTTGGTTGTGCGCCAAGGGATTGTGATCCATCACCGACTGCAGAAACATGGTTATGGCAGTTACCTATTAAGATATCTCGGGTGAGAATATGCCTACATTGCAGGTGTTACTAACTGAGCTTAGTCTATCGAGTCGATATCTTTGGTATTTTTGTTGGTGTTTGGTTGTTTGTTGAACCTGGGTCGCAAGAGTGAGGAAAAGCAGCCAATAGCGGTAGTGCATGCTTTAACCTTGTTGGATCTAGTACTTTGGAGGAATGTCCTTTGTTTAGCTCTATGATAGGTAGAATACCTGCAAGAAAGAGTGAGGTTAGCCACAGGGCTAAGTAAGTTTTATATTTAAACTTAGGTATCTTTCCGAGACCTTCTCTAAAGGAGTCATTTCACGAAGAAGAACTTTAAGTGTAAGAAACATTTCTTAGACCCAGAGGGTTTAAGTTATCAAGCCAAGGGCTTATGCAAATAATAAGCTTTTAAGGTTACAACCAGCAATAGAATATTTCTTTAAAAAAAATATGGTAAATGTTGAATATTATTTTGGGTACGTTACATATCCAAATGGTAAACAAATGTACACCTCAAGAAATTGGATCCATGTTAGTTTAAGTCAGCTCTATTTTAGGGTTTGTAAGTTTCTGTTTATTCATTTATTCTTTCTTATAAGATTAGAAATTTCTCATCTCTTACTCATTTTTGAATCACATTAAATTGTTCTAAAATGTTAAATTAAACCAGGGTAGATCCAAATCCTAGGCTCTATCAAGCACCAAGATGGATCAAATCTCTCGAGGTGCAAACCTCTTCTTAGGTATCCATTGATTTGATTCAAACCAAAAGACAGGTCTTTTTATTTAAGGTCCACATATAGTTTTATTATTATTAATATTTAATATTATTTATGGCCGACATATAATATTTTTTATTATTTTTTATTTTGTTAGGAACAAACATTGCATCATTTCCCCACACATGGTTTTAAAACCATGTGCAAAGCCTCCTAAACCATGTACAATAAAACCATGGGTTGTTTAGAATTCCTTGCACATGGTTTTAAAACCATGTGCAAGGCCAACATTTTTTTGGCGGATAATTCAATTTTGTATTTTTTTCTTGACCCACATATTTTTTTTACGGATAATTAATTTTTTACTTTTTTATTGTTTTGTTAAGTTGGAAGATTACAACATCTCCCGCATATTAGATTGTTTTTGTGGCCAACATTTATTTTGGCCTATTAGAAAATTTATTTTTTATTAATAAAAATAGCGTTACTAAAGTGATAGTATTTTTTATTTTGTGTTACAAGATCTCTCCCATAATATTCACTATCACTATTATTTTTTGCAGACATGTTACAAACGTTACATCACGTTACAAGATCTCTCCCATAATATTCACTATCACTATTATTTTTTGCCCACATGTTACAAACGTTACATCATGTTACAAGATCTCTCCCATAATATTCACTATCACTATTATTTTTTGCCCACATGTTACAAACGTTACATCATGTTACAAGATCTACCCCATACTCGGCTGTAGAGAGCTGGCCCAACAATAAATTTATACAATGAATTCATAATTTTTAGTAGTGTATTATAATATTTATATTGAATAGTTGTTTGCATATCTATATGTGGCGGTCACATTAAATAAATTTATACAATAGATTCATAATTTTTAATAGTATATTATATTATTTTTATTGAATAGTTGCTTGCATATCTATATGTGGTAGTCATAGTTAAGATAAATTTATGGTGGTTATACAATCTTTCCTAAAATTGCAATTTTGGATGGATATAATTGTTATTTTAATAAAAATATAAATTGATCACTCTCAAATACTCCTAAATAACATTTGATATTTACAATTCTATTAAATTTAGAATATTTATTATCTCAAAGTTAGAATATTTATTACATAATTTTAAATTAAATTAAATTCCCTAATCATAAATAAATTCAGCATCCTTAAATATGCATAGGACATCCAGATTACTTTTTATAATATTTTTATTTTTTATAAAAGACACTTGTTACATGAGCACTAAAAGAGTTGCACATCTCCTCCCTATATATGAGCACGAAAAGAGTTACACATCTTCTCCCTGCCAGGTTATAGAATATGTCTCTTTTACAATAAACCATTAGATCTGATCCAACTATAAATGCCATATTCAAACTCACATTTATTCTCTGCACCACTGTCTGTCAGTGCGGGGTCATTGGAACCCTAACTGCCAACGCGAACCCTAACTCTTCGGGCGATTAATATGAACCCAACAGTGCCGGTGGGGCTGGGATGTAGACCCTTGCATCTGAAGGTACAGCCTATTCTGGTTATATTCCAATTTCTCTCAGAAAGTAACAGTGGCCTTGTGACGCTATTTAATGTCTTGACCATGTCAGTCATTCATGCTGGCATGAAGTTCGCAAATGCATTCCATTGGCACCGTTGATAGTTTGTAATGATTCCCATTAGGTGTCAGAGAGTTTTTATGAAGACTCTGTCTTTTTCTAGTGTGTGCTCTTATGTCACTGGGGCCAGCCAGTAAAACTTCCCTTGGCAGATTTTCGTAGATGACTGGTGGGAACTCTCCCATTGCTTATGACGGTTGTCATTGAAATGTTCTTGCACCTTTGATCTGGAATGATCTAGCTGCCTGCGCACCCTCAAAGGTTCTCAATTTTCAAACTTCCTGTCAAACCATGGTGCACATTGAGTCGGACCTGCTCTTTCAAAACATATTTTCCTCTGTTTACATTGTATATCATCGACCTTAACTTCTTTAAAGTCATTGAACTTCACCCCTCTCGAAGAATTACTCTGTAACTTCATCAATGGTCGTGGGGAAACCCGTTATGAATTCCACACTCGAAAGCTAGCAAGCTCGCATCATAAATATCTCACAGCTAAGTTCTTAACAACCTCAAGATTAATCTCTCTTTTTTTTATTTAATGTAGAGTTGTATTTCTGAGAAATAGATATATTTCAGAATGATGGAACTTGGAAAATGTCTATCGAACATGTCAGTCTCAAAGAATGAGGAACATATGGAGAATGAGGAAACATATGGAGATTATTTATTGCGCCGAGAGGCGCTCTACAGCCCAGTATGGGGGAGATCTTGTCACGTGATGTAACGTTACTAACATGTCGGCAAAAAATAATAGTGAAAGTGAATATTATGGGGGAGATCTTGTCACGTGATGTAACGTTACTAACATGTCGGCAAAAAATAATAGTGAATCCAAGTTCTCCACCACCTTTAATTGAATATCATTGCTGGGTTTCAAGTTCTCCACCCAGTTCCCTAAGGAATACACTTGCCTTCTAATCGACCGCTGCAGTCGGTCACAAATGACATGCAGTATCAAGCAGAACAACAAATTGATCTTGCTATAAAGCCACTTGCGCAATAATGTGGCGAACTCCATTACTGCCGCAATAAAGCTGATCGATATAGGAATAGGCCGGTAAACTTGTTTGGTTGTCAAGAACAATCCCACCAAGTTTAAAAGCTTTCAGCACTTTCTCGTCTCACAAAGACAAATTTACAAGCAAAATCAAATCATTGTCTAAAACCATGATAGTGTGGTTGTCTAGAATTAAATGATCCAACACTTGTGATAAGCTCATCGCTCCTCCTGTGGCTACTTGTTGCCAAAATTCTTTATAGCCTTCTAGAAATACTGTCTTGGGGGCGGCCTCTCCCATTTTTAGCAGAGAGTACCAGATTGAATCCGTTGTGTAATATGTCATTTGCCCATTTAGTAGAAGCATGTTTTTTCCCCTCCTCTCCATATGGAAATCCACGCCCAAATACGACGATTCTCTCTGATCCAATATCTCATCACTCATCATTTGCCTTGTTAGTTTTGGCTGTGGTTGATCTGATGGGTTGGTCACATGGCACCGCACCTCTTTGTAGACACGACCTGGGAAACATTTCAGTCGAGAGTAGGGTTTGGACAACCCCAAAGGTTGCAGCAACCATCATGTTAGGCATTGTATGAACGCCCCAAAAGGTGTCAGCTTTACGATCTGCCAAAAGGCAAGGCAGAGTTGTAAAACCATCACTGCGCTACTCAAAATTGACTTTGCTTCCATACTACCTCCACGAACAAACGTACTCTTCTTCTCCTCCTTCCCAGTAGCACAGTCTGTTAATCTTTCTCCTACTCCTCAATAGCCGTGTCTGTTAATCTTTCTCCTAATCCACGCCCAAATACGACGATTCTATCTGATCCGATATCTCACCACTCATCATTTGCCTTGTCAGTTTTGGCTGTGGTTGATCTGATGGGTTGGTCACATGGCACCACACCTCTTTGTAGACACGACCTGGGAAACATTTCAGTCGAGAGTAGGGTTTGGACAACCCCAAAGGTTGCAGCAACCATCCCGTTAGGCATTGTATGAATGCCCCAAAAGGTGTCAGCTTTACGATCTGCCAAAAGGCAAGGCAGAGTTGTAAAACCATCACTGCGCTACTCAAAATTGACTTTGCTTCCATACTACCTCCACGAACAAACGTACTCTTCTTCTCCTCCTTCCCAGTATCACAGTCTGTTAATCTTTCTCCTACTCCTCAATAGCCGAGTAGCTTTGCTTATGAACGCAAGCAGTTTTCCTGAGGCATCTTCTTCGTTTTCTTTTTCTTTGCCTTCATCTTCAGTCTTCCATCGACGTGACCCAGAAAAAGCAGTTTGTTCGGTGAAAGAGAAGGGCATCGTTTGGGTGGCCAAGATTATACAGCCATGAAAAGAGTATGTTATAAATATATTGAGGTGTGACAGGTCACCGGTAAGAACTACGCAAATGGATCCTAAAAAAAAATCTAGAATATTGACAAACCTTCAACGATCCTAGGTTAAACTTTAAAATCACCATAAATTCATGGTAACAAGTATTTAAAGGATTAAATCTATCTAATTACAATATTGAAGAAATGTGAACTAAATGTGTATGGTTTTAATTGTAATTATATAGACTTTTTTATTTGAAATTTGGATAGACTAAGGCTTATGTTTTTTCATTGAGCCGAGAGGCGCTCTACAGCCCAGTATGGGGGAGTTCTTGATAGTGATAGTGAATATTATGGGGAAGATGTTGTAATCTTCCGACCTAACAAAATAATAAAAAAGTAAAAATTTAATTATCCTTCAAGAAAAAAACACAAAAACATGTTGGCCTTGCACATGGTTTTAAGACTATGTGCACATGGTTTTAAAACCATGTGCAAGGCATTCTAAACAACTCATGGTTTTATTGTACATGGTTTAGGAGGATTTGCACATGGTTTTTAAACCATGTGCAAGGTCTCGTGAACAACCCATGGTTTTATTGTACATGGTTTAGGAGGATCTTGCAAATGGTTTTAAGACCATGTGCAACCCCTCCTAAACAACCCATGATTGTAGGAGGGCCTTGCATATGGTTTTTAAACCATGTGTGGGAAAATGATGCAATGTATGGATATCTAAGAAGAGGTTTGCACCTCAAGAGATTTGATCCATCTCGGCGCTTGATAGAGCCTAGGATTTGGATCTACGTTGGTTGATTATAGAGTTTTAAAAATATCATTCTTAATAATCATTATCTGTTTCTTGCATAGAATGACTTGTTGAAGTAATTGCAACATGCACTATACTTCACTCATCTCAAATTGAGATACAACCAAAGACACTTTGAATACCACCTAGAAAAGGTCTTTATTAATGGATGGTAATTCTAATTTCTTTTGGTTTATGCAATGCTTTATCTACATTTATGCTCTTAAGAAGACACTTTGAATCATCACTAGAAAAGGTCTTTATTAATGGATGGTATTTCTAATTTCTTTTGGTTTATGCAATGCTTTGTCTATATTTATGCTCTTGAGAAATGATAAATTGCATTCTTTTTTAAGCTCATTAGTGTATGTGGAGAAATGCAATGCTTTGTTTACATTTATGCTCTTGAGAAATGATAAATTGCATTATTTTCTACCTTTATTAGTGTATGTGGGGAATTTTATTAGTGGGGAGAACTCACGATTGTTTATGGATAGATGGTGGTCACCATCAATTTGTCAATTCTCACTAATGTTAATTAAGTAAGAATATTTATGGAAAAAACATGTTATGTACTTTAATGGTAGAATACAAAATTCAAAGAAGAAATAACATAATAAAGCAAGAATTTGGGATGAAAAAATAGAATTACCACATCAATAGATAATTGTAGATAACCCAATATCATAATAGCAATTCATTTATTAATGAAATAAATGTTCACTTGCCTCTTCAAGGAGGCAATGTCTAGATGAGTAGAACTCCAATTATAGTATACTTCGCAATGCATCTTATTACATTGCTTCCACTCTTTTACATTATTTCTAGTGAAGGACTTTCTAGTAGGTTGAACCTTCTAGTAAGCCTTCTTAGTAAAAAAACGTTATAGTAGGAAAAACCTTCTAGTAACTCTTCTTACAAATATTGATTCCACTTTGTATATACTTTATAGGACTTATTTAATGTATATTACATTAATGCATAACAACCTTTATATTTAAGGGAGTAAGCGTAGAACCCTATGTTATAGCATTAATTTACTCAGTGACGCTAAAATTCCTTGTACATTCTCCTCATACACCAAATTATGAGAAAAATCATTCAAAACCTTCATTTTGGCATGCATATATGCTTAGTCAGTATATATGCGTGTTACCCTTCAGCAACATGCATACACCTCTAAAAATTGAAAAAATAAAAGGAAAATGAATTCTCACGTGTAGTTAGAGTAGTTGGAATTATTTCTAGTCTCGGTTATACAATAATCGACTCCCTAAACCACATATCTCATTGTATAAATACAAGCCTCAAATTGAAGCAAGATGGACTAGATTCTAAGAAAGCAAGTACATGTTGCAAGAATAGAATCAGGAGTTTATGCCTCAAGGTTTTTATAGCACCCTTCCCCTCAGTCCTCTATATAGGATGAGCCTTCATATATTTCTCTAGAGTTAATGGGGACTACCCTAGTTGATACCTTTTACTTATAGTTCAAAGAAGTTCGTGGAATAAGATATGTCAATGGTCTATGTATAGAGAATCCAGACTGGTGACAGAGACACCTCACTGAAGATTCAAGTACAACTTGGTGTTTCAATCGTCTCTTTATTAATATAAGATAACTTTTATTTCCCTCCCCAAAACAAGTTTGATCATGATATGGTTGTTTCATGCATAATGTTTTGTGGTTTGAATTGATGTTGTTCCATGTAAGTCAATTTGCTTAGCTTAACCTAGAATTCTATCATTATTTTCATTGTTATTACCTATGAGTTGAAAATTTCTTGAGAAAGGTATTTGGTTGCCATGTGTGGAGGTGCATAGGAACTTCAATATTGATCAAAGGGAAATAGTTGGGACTATCTTCTTACAAACTATTTGACCATCCAGATCCAAGTAAGTATATAATACTCCTTCTTTGAGTTCAATTTGGGTTATCGAAGTAGGATCTTAGAGTAGGATCTCTCTATGATTTGTTGGTAGTTTTAAGCATAGCTATTAGGTGATTATTTTCTGTAACACTCTAACCTAATCCCCCCCCCCCCACCCCCACCCCTAAAAAGAACATTGTCCTCAAGGCAACAGATGTGGAATTTGTTGAAATATATAGGTTTCCTCCCATGCAGAATCCTTAGGATATGTATATTTCCATTAAATCAAGACCTCTTGGATCTGCAATGGTGGAGATGGTGTTTCCATTTTCTAAGGATGGCCTCGAGCTGCAACAAAGCGGAACCTTGTTCATCTAATTCTGGAAGGCTAGTTTGAATACGACAACGAGGGATAACGAATTTCTTCAAGAACGAGCCATGAAATATGAGATGAATCTTGGAGTGGTCAGGTGGCTCCAATTTCCAATCCATAGGGCCCACACATTTGACGACCTTATAAGACCCACAAAACGTGGGAGTAAGTCTCTGGTGGTTATTTCCATAAGTGGGTGTTGTTTATAGGGTTGTAGGTGGAGAAACACCTCTTCCCCTTAGAAAAACTAGTTTAATGAATGATGTTGATCAGTGTGTTTATTCATCCTATTCTAAGCCATTACCATATAATCCTTGAGAGTCTTGAGAATTTCAACCTAAGTTATAAGTATTTTTTTGACCTCTTGTACTTGAGAGATGATTGGTAAGTAGGATAGTACTAGTAATATGATAAGTTGTATTATACCACCATTCTACTTAAGTTGATCACTAATCCAATTAAGATGGCCATGCCACAAATACACTGCCATAAATTTATTGATAGCTTCAATTTCACCATAAGTTTGGGGGTGATAGGTAATGTTGAGGTTCACTTTAGTTCCTTGGAGCTAAAACATTTATTACCAAAAATTGCTAGTGAAAGTGGGGTCATGGTCCATGATAATAGACTCTGGCATATCATAGAGTTTGAAAATATTATCCATAAAGACTTGAGCTACCGTAGATCTCTTGAAAGGGTGTTGTAGAGCATCATTGAAAATAAGCATATTTTGAAAGGAAAACAACCACAACTATGATTACAAATGTAATGTTATATTTTGGTAACCCCACAAAGAACTCCATAGAAATGTCAATCTAGACTATGGCATACCATGGAGTTTGAAAATATTATCCATAAAGACTTGAGATACCATAGAGGCCTTGAAAGGGTGTTGTAGGGAACAAAACTGAGCATATTTGGAAAGGTAATCAACCACAACCATGATTACATACTTAATGCCAGATTTTGGTAAACCCCAAAGTGAAATCCATAGAGATTTTAGTCCATACTACAATTGGAATTAGAAGTGGTTGAAGTTCACTTGGAATTTTCAATGTCTCAACTTTATGTATTTGGAAGGTGTCATAATCTACCATAAATGTATGTATGTTATTCTTCATACCTTTCTAGAAAAAAATTGTTTAATCCTTTCATAAGTTTTATGAAATCCTAAATGATCGTCCATGGGCAATGTAGCTTAAATAATTGTCATGATTTTAGTGTTGATTTCTTATGCAAAATATAGATGTCGTTTATAATGAATCTCTCATTGTGCCAAGTGTATCCTGGATATGCACGGGGTTCATGTTGAAGTTGTTGGTTCAAGGTTGCAAGTGTGGGATCTGTCAACTAGTCATTACAGATGTCATTCAAATAGAGTGCGGTGATGAAGGAGAGGGAAAAGAAGGAACCTTATTCTTCAAGCAATCAATAGAGAGCATATGCTACCCCACTCTCCTTACCCTTTCGATACATTATCTCATAAATATATCTCAACATTTTGATGAACCATTTTTGTTACTCAAGGGAGGAAGTTACTTGTTCTAGAGTTCATGCTACAATGGTTGGTTTTAATCTAGCAATGTTTCCCAAGAAGGTACGAATGCTAGATGTCTACATCATGTAATATGTACATCATCTCTTTTCCATAAGTTTCTTTTCCCAAGTGCCAATCATAAATTTGTTTTCTAATAAAAGGAAACATTGTACCTTTGTGCATGAGGACTACTCTAAGGCCTTTAGTTGAGGCACCACATTCTAGGACACGGGTTTTAGTGAAGTCAAGAAAATAAAGTATTAGAGTGGTACATATATCCACTTTAAAAGTCCTATAAATCCTTTTTTGCGGCATCATTCCAATTGAAATAATTTTTTTAGCAAAATTATGAGTGGAGCTACAATCTTAACAGTGTTCCAGATGAAATTTTTATAATACAATTTGAGACCCATAAAACCTATGAGGCTTTTCACTTTTTTAAGATGAGGCTAATCTTTCATCACTAGAATTTTATTTGAGTCCACATGCACACCCTTTTTGTAACATCCCCGATTCTTTGACCGGTGAAGAGGACACTACCAAACCATCATAAATCTCCGGGCAACTAGCCCCATGAACACAAACATGCATAAATGCTGATATAAAATGCTTAGAACATAAAACATGCTAAGATGCATAAAACATACAAGGACGCATAGTTACTCAACATACAGTGGAAGCAAACATAAACATTCCAGCATCAACATGTTCATCATTATGATTCATTAGACATTTAGACAATAATGTAAATGTAGAAGCAAAATGGAAAAGAATGCTTATCTTATGAATATCTCATCCCATAACCAGCTACGTCGCTGCAACGTTCCACCCAACCATAGGCCAGCGTGTTCATCAATCTCTCAGCGACACTGCCACCCCCGAGATGGGCATGATTCCCCAAGGAATAAGGGACTAAGCAGGCTTACACATAGCCAAGGTACACAAGTCAACCAAGCCCACATAGTAGGGCTTATCAGGCTATCAAGGAGATGGGAGAAGCTAAATGCTAAGCTGGTGAGCTCATGGAAGAGCTAAGGATGCCTACACCAGATTTAGCCTGACCTCTAAGACACCCACACACACTCGACACCAGGAATCAATCCCTTCTTTGCTTCATAGTCCCTCAGGCGCTGACTTCCCTTGCCAATGCTCTTCCGGGGTTGTGGAGAAGAAATCCATCCATCTAACTCTGTCTGTGTGGCTCCCCAAACCCAGTTTTCTCAAGCATACCCAGTCTTCAATCCCACTCCATACAATCTGAAGACCAACCACTGCATGCATGCAGCAAACCAGCAATTAAAGCTTGACAGGGGAAGACAAATCCCTAAATCGTTCTTGGCCCTATCATGGCCAAAACGATTCCACAACAACCTACAGCCGCCCAAATCTCAAAGGCAACTCATCCAACCAATGTGGGGAAACAACACCCAATGAATAACAAGTGAGAACCACAGTCCACGATCAACAGTGAAATGTCTAAACAACTACCCAGTCCAAACAGGGACGCAAGCAAGAAAAACGATCCCTAGCATAGATAAGAGGAAAACATCTCACCAAGGAAACCACAGAAAACATCTCACGGTGAAAAACCATGGAAACATTTCAAAATCCGACAATGGAAGAAGGGAAAAATGATCCCTTGCATGAACGGGAGGAAGAACATATTCCCAGACCAACAATCATGAGAGAAGGGAGAACCAACCCCCACACACAGAATCGTGGATCCTTTTATCTCAGCTCGGCATGAGGGAAAATGAGTAGCCCCTGCATCAGCGAGAGTGGGCAGAAGGATTAGTATCCCAACAACGCTTGAGGAAACGAGTCCCCAGCTTGTGTATGTGACTGAACCAGCTAGTGGAGAGTGCGTGGGGGAAGCCTGCCACCCACCACTACCCAGTATTAACTTCCTTCAACTAGCATAGGAGCTTAAGTGGCTGACACATAGATTTTCCCCAATGGCTCCCACGAGTTAGATAATCCCCCCCCACCCCCCTTAACCTTAGGAAATCATGCCCTTTTCATTTAACATTGCACCGTCGTAGCTAGATGTAGGTTTATTTTAATGAATGTGCATATTTACATGATGAAAAACTATTATGTGCCGGATAGCATGATATACCATCGGCAACGATCCCAATTGCCAAAACATAACACAACCAAATTGATGGTGGGGCTTTTGCCTTTAGCTCCTCATCATGATTAATTACAATATATACATCATGTACCTTTAATGCAAACGGGGTCAAAACTAGGGTGTTACAATCCCCTCCCCCTTGGAATAACACCGTCCTCAGTGTTCCAATACATAGGAATACATATACCATTTGCACATCAAAATTTTGCAGATCTGTCCCACATTCAATTATTTACTTGAACTTTCAGGACCAAGCCCCTCGGCTTCCATGGGCTTCTATTGCTAGTTCTCAGCTTTCGGTTCATCCCCAAGTCTAGGGACTTTTCTGTATCTTAAGCATCTCTCCAAGATTTTCTTGGGTCTTGGCAATTGTTTGAAGAAGACTTCCAGCCAAGTCCAGTAGCGTTTGGTCTGCTGCCATGATCAATGTGCACACTGGACTTCACTTTTCTCACTTGTGAAATGCATCCTTGAAATTCTGTTAGACCAAGCATAATATAGGCATTAAAATTAGTCAATTTATTGCCCAATTGGCATGATAGTCCAAGTCTCATCAAGGAGACTTTCATAATTTTCATGCCTTCCCAACAAGCATGTGAGCTCATTCATGTCCATTCTTGGGCAGGGATTTAACTATTCCAGCATTCATAATTATTTTAAGTAAATAAACACATTCTATTTTCAGCCATACATGCATTCAACAATCTTCTGTTTTCACAATGCATAAGTATATATATATATATATAATTAAAAGGAAAGAGAGAGCAGCAAGAGTTTTTCCCCTCTTTGTCTTGTTCCACCCTGGAACCCACACCACCGCTATGGATTTTCATGTTCTCAGCCTCTTTCACTTCACCGTGAATGCTGGACCAATCCCCCTCGGTCATGACACTTAGTGTCTCTGGTCTATTTCAGACCTCTTAACCATGGGGCCTCCCCACATGGTTTGTCTCGGCTACTAGGAACTTCACAGTCTCCCTAACACCTTTTTCATTACTGCTCATTCTGAGCTCTTCAGGACAGTCACATGTCCACATGCACCCCTAGGATTCTCTTGTAGTCCTCGCTTCCAATGATACCTATATTCAAACATTGAATAAATTCACATGTTTAGTTTACTTTCATCAGTTTTTATCTCTTAAGCAAGAGCTTAAAACATCATGACCAAATCATATACAAATGCATATTCATAAGCAAGAATTGCAAAATAATCCAATGCTTATCTGTATTATACATTTCCTCGTTGGTCCACAGGATCCTGCTTCACTTTGCAAGCCTTGGGATCGCCTATGGACTTGCATGTTAGGTCAGCATGAAGGCTACTTCACAACATCCTTTTATATATATATCAGGCACAATCAAGCCAACCTTCAGTGGTTTATCAGACCGTCAACAAATCTCCTGTACTTATCTCAACAATACACTTATATCAACAACCAATCATCAACCAAGCCAACATAGTTGGGTTTATCAGGCCATCAACAATAACACATGCACTTATATCAACAATAAACGACCATTTCTAGGTTTCATTTCCAATAGTGAGATCTAATTCCACTACCCCATATCACACAAGAGACCACTCCCTTCTCTAAGTTAACAGTCCCTCGGGAATGTCTCCTTCTCTGTGCTCTTTAGTAGAAGGTAGGATGAGCTCAAGCCATTATCCATTTAGTGTACAATACTAGACTACATATGTTTAGCCTGATAACACAAGCAATATAAGCATATTCATTAGCGTTATTGCTCTAAAATTGTAATCATATTTCATGTCATTCACTATCAAGTATTGAGACACCAGGAGTGCATCCACTCCCTAGGGTGTAATCAATATTGCAAAAACCCTTTAATGATTTGACATCGAAAAAGTGTACACCCTTTTCTGGTGTGTGCCATGTAGGCCCTATTCATACTCAAGCAATCGGTCATAATGGAAATAACATCAAAACATGCTCTGCATATTGAATTTAACAATTTGACATGCATATTCTTAGCTAGGGTCACAAAACACTTATCCATTTGCTGAGACAGTATTCCTTCATTAAGGAGGAATGGGGGCTCCCTTCTCTAAGTTGACAATCCCTCGGTTTTCCATCCCAATTCCTCTTTACATTTCGTATCCACACATGTCTTACCGACATAACCTATACCATCTCACTCATGTTGCTTTTACCAAACATGTAGTTTAGATGAGACATTTCCAAAATGTCCAATGGAGTTTCACCCAAAACCCATTTCCAAGATAAGGGAAAACCTTACCATGAAGTTTGGCTCCTTCAGGTCATCACACATGGTCTTCCTGCTTGTTTACCCATGACACATTCATCAGGTAGCCAAATAGTCCATCATTATCTAATAATACAATCCAAATTTGATTGTTCCATAACCAAACAATGACATTAGTAATTCAAATCAATAGGAATTTGCAACTCTGCCTACTACATAAATTGATTTGCTTGGCAATGAGGTGATCCTTAATTGTGGGTCTATTGTAAGAAGCACCACTATGCCCATTATAATTTTGTGCTTATTAGCATAACATGAATACCCACTTACAATGTGTTCCTGACACAGTCTTATGCAAGCCAATAGTGATTAGTGGTAAGCAATTTCTTATATCTGAAATTCACAAATTCAAATTTAACAACTCATTATGCATACAAACTATTTTCACAGCCATGAGACTCTTCTCATAAGGTTTGGCTCTTTCACATGGTAGATTCTGGCGTTTGTCATGGTCTTACTCTCATTTCCATGCTCCAAACAATCTATGTGAAACCTGAACTTCAATCGGCCAAACACTTGGTAAGTCTTGATGCATATAACTTTTTCCATTGTTGCAACAAGCACTGAAGCATTTGCAGTCCAGTTGTTAGCATATCAATATTACCCAAAACCCATTCACTTCACGCAATCATTATCATACTTTAAATTACAGGGTACAGCCACATCATTTATGGAATTTAAATGAAATGTTTAGATACTCCTTACTTCACAAGCGTATCATTTGTACCCCCTTGCCCTTCCATAGAGCATTTTCGACAGCCAATTGATCATGACTACCTTCTTCATGCACTTACTATCCTGCATTCACATCAGCTCTTGAAATGGTTCCAGAATTGTCATCAATTCATCATTTCAACCATTAGTTATTCATAATGACACATGCACTCTCTCTATGCATTCATGCATTGCATCACAACATTTGCACCCATACTTATGTATGCATATCTACAACATTTACTCATACTTTTCATATGCATCCATTCAATGCATAACTACAAGATTTATAATATTGTCCATTCAATCCATTCAATGCATGACTACCTTCTTCATGCACTTACTCTAATGCATTCACATCAGCTCTTGAAATGGCTCCAGAATTGTCATCAATTTATCATTTCAACCATTAGTTATTCATAATGACACATGCACTATCTCTATGCATTTATGCATTGCATCACAACATTTGCACCCATACTTATGTATGCATATCTACAACATTTACTCATACTTTTCATATGCATCCATTCAATGCATAACTACAAGATTTATAAAATCTTTTAATGCATACCCCCTCAATGCTACCTTGCATTGATTCAGGAATACTATGCATTCAAACATACCATGCATGGTCCAACCATGACTACTTCATATAGGATGCATGACTATAATCAAGATTATCAGTGCTTACTTTCCTTGGGCTACTAAGTTCATAACAACATAATACATGCATGACACATTTCTCTATGAATGTAGTATAAAATTCAAATACCCACATGGTATGAGACCTCTTGCTTTTACCACTCCATGCAATTGTCATAATTAAATTCTTACCTTCATGGGTCCTACTTACACCCTTGACATTACCAGTTTGGTTGGTCCTTTGCAGGAGATTGCAAAATTTGCTCACCAACTTTTGATTCTGGACTTGTTGCCTTATCCCTTTCTTCGTAGGGTTGCTGGTCACATTCATCAGCATCAACAACATATTCAGCCATGTCCAGGTTGTCGTTGGTTTTCCCACTAATGCCAACACCAATGCAATAATTACCATTAGTGGTTCATTATAAAAGTATAATTCTCACTACTCTTACCAACATGTAATATCCTATGCATGCAAGGCATATCCTCATACATTTCATGTATGAAACTTATAAATGTAATTATAATTAGCAAGACAGGTTTTAAGGAATTTTCCCTTTTCAAATCCCTCATCTTTGCATGGAACTCCCCTTCCACACAACAGCTGGTTTGTCCATACCGATAGCCACTAGTACTTTGCAACACTACATTCAAACTCTGGAAATTCCCCCTTGTTCCCTGCTGGATAAGCTTTCTAATGCCTATCCACATGCTTCATTCTGACCTCAGGTGTGAAAACCACACCACTTCTAACATGATGATTTTCATCAAATTTAGGCAAAACACACAACTATATTTTGGTCTAAATTGCCAACTTCAGCCACCTAGAATTCTTCTTCCTTTTTAGCCTTGGAACTACTAAAAAATCCACTGAAAAACAGTTGAAAACTGCTTGAAAAATCCACTTCGAAAAAAAACCCCAAATTTCCTTGTACAGGATCGGGTCTCATCCCAACTAATGTTCCGATGTTTCGGCGACCAAAACCACTAATTTTTGTCGCTGCTCATCGGCAGTCTGTTCATCTATCTTTTTTCGACATATCGGACCTGTAGTGGTCTAAGCTTTTGAATTTCATCGACGAGTTGCTCTTCTATTTCCTTCCGCTGTAATCATCTAACCTTCCAAACTGAATCGGCGATGAAACCAACTTATGCGTTGCATCGGCGGTTGGATGCTTTATGCATCAGGTGGATAGTCATCTTGGCTTCCACAACAGCGGCCAACGAACCTTCTAGGGTTTCCGCGATTCACAATCTATTGGCGATCGGATCCTCTACCCGTCGGGCGGCTAGTTCTCTAAGATTCTGTAACAACGGGAAGCAAACTAACTGGAGTTTCTGTGGCCATAACTCTGTCGGAGGTCGAAACCACTAATTTTCTCTGCGGCATTGGTGATCCAAATCACTAAAATTCCCGTCGTTGTTGTGATCAGACAGCAACTTGCCTTCGATGTGTCGGTAATCTTTAACTTAAACACTCCGCGGCATTGGCGACCTGAGCACTATCAGTAGCCAAAAGATCTAACCGTCGGAGTGATAGTCCCATTGACAGCCGCAACGGAGAACTCACAATCGACTAACTCTTCTGAGTTCCATCGGCGCTCAAGACCACTAAGCGCTATGTGTCGGCGATCAAAAGTTGAAAGTTCTAATCATTGGAATGCTAGTCCACATGGCAACCACAACAGCGGTTCTCCATCCACTAACTTTTCCCGATCAGTGGTCGGATCAACTAAAAATTTTTGATTGGAGGTTGGAACAACTATCCATCGGAGGGGTAGTCTACTAAACAGCCGCAATGACGGACACTCGATCAACTATCTTCTGCCGATTAGCGCTCTAATCATCTATCATTCGTCAATCGCCGATGGGTTCAACACTTAGAAAAAAATTGTTGAAATTTTTCTTCTTTGCATCGGCTCTTCCTTCAACTAAGTTTCACCGATCTACTTCACTAGACCTCGGCAACTTCATCTTCTATCTGTCGGCGATCTCATCCTCTAGTCATCGGCGATCCCAACAACTAAACTTTTTCGATCGCCGATGATCTCATGCCTTAGAAAAAAATTTGGAAATTTTTCCACTGCATTAGCTGTCACAGCGACTAGAAACTGCTGCATTGGATAGTTAGTCTCATAGTCACCCGCAACGATGGCAATCCAATCAACTATGGGTTCCGCGACCACGCACCCTGTCGACAGTTAAAACCTCTAACCGTCAGGAGGATAGTTCACATGACAGCCACAACGGTGGATGCCTGAACACCTAAATCCTTCTGATGATGTTCATCAGCGGTTCAATCTTCTAACATTTTCCGATGTTTTCTTCACTTAGGAAAAATTTCGGAAAAGTCTCCCTCTTCGCATCGGCTCTCCAAAGAACTAGGTTTTGCCGACATTTCGGCGGTATTCGAAAGATCTCTGCCGAAACTGTGGCTCTTCCTTCAATTAATAATCACTGATCCCTCATCAAACCTTCACCAATGGT
Organism: Pseudotsuga menziesii; assembly: GCA_001517045.1. Taxonomy (NCBI): domain Eukaryota; kingdom Viridiplantae; phylum Streptophyta; class Pinopsida; order Pinales; family Pinaceae; genus Pseudotsuga; species Pseudotsuga menziesii. The sequence continues at coordinate 146,757 of LPNX010275007.1, read as the reverse complement.
CAAAAGAGTATGTCGGCTCTACCTTCCTCTAATCATCGCCGACGTTTCGGCGTTTTCCTTATCTAATTTTCACCAACGTATCATCGGCGCTTTCGTCATCTAATCATCGGTGATCAAAACAACTAATCTTTGCCGATCGTCGATGGTCTCAACCCTTAGGTGAATTTTCAGGGAATTCCTTCTCTTTCCTCCGCCGTATCGGCGCTCCAATCTAATAATTTTCGTCGACATTGCGGCGTCTCCATCATCTATTTTTCTCCGTCATTTCGGCAGTCCTCAAGGGATCTCCGTCGATGTGTCGGCTCTCCCAATGTCTAATCATCGGCGATGGAATCAACAAACTTCCACCGATCGCCAATGATCGGACTTAGAAAATTTTTCCAAAATTCTCTTTCCTTCGTCTTTTCTCCGCCGACGGCATCAGCGATTCGAACAACTACTCATCGCCGCCGTTTCGGTGATTTCATCTTCTATTCTCCTCCGATGTGTCGACGGCTCAAACATCAAAATTTTCCCACCACATTGGCGACCCAAATCTCTAAATTTCGCTGATGGTTCCATCACTTAGAAATTTCAGAAAATTTCTTCCCTTGCATCGGCTCCTCAAACAACTAAGTTTTGTCGACGTTTCGGCGGTCTTCGGGAGATCTCCGCTGAAACTGCGACTCCGCCTTCAACTATTTTTCGACGAAACTTCCTTTATCCTCTGTCGACGATTGTCGCTTCATCGGCTGTGCGATCAGATAATTGGCACCGATCCAAACAACAAAACTTTTCCAATGGCCAGGGTTTGTATCGGACGATTGATAGACTAATTGGTCCGCTGCATCGTAAGGGCTTCCCACTAAGTCTTCCAATGCGCTGATGGTCTGTCACTTAGAAAAAAAAATTAAAATTTCTCTTCCGTCTGCCCCTCGTCAGATGGCCTTTCGACTACGCTTTCTGACATATCAGGGAAGCTTCCCACTTAGTTCTCCGATGACCTGATGGCTCGGAACTTAGACAAATCTTTGTGAATTTCCTGTCTTTCATCGATTTTCTTCAAGGCAGAAGGCAACCTGCCTCTGCTAACTGGTTCTTCATGGCCCTCTGAGGCCCAATGCTGTAATGATGGATTTGTCACTACATATTCACGGCCCATTTAGGCCCATGCTGCAACCTTTTCTCTGATACCATACTGTAACGTCCCCAACCCTCTGACCGGCAAAGAGGACGCTACCAAACCATCATAAATCTCTGGGAAACTAGCCCCATGAACACAAACATGCATAAATGCTGATATAAAATGCTTAGAACATAAAACATGCTAAGATGTGTAAAACATAAAAGGATGCATAGTTACTCAACATACAGCAGAAGCAAACATAAACATTCCAGCATCAACATGTTCATCATTATGATTCATTAGACATTTAGACAGTAACGTAAATGTAGAAGCAAAATGGAAAAGAATGCTTATCTTATGAATATCTCGTCTCACAACCAGCTACGTCACTACAATGTTCCACCCAACCATAGGCCAGTGTGCTCATCAATCTCTCAGCAACACTGCCACCCCCGAGCTGGGCATAATTCCCCAAGGAATAAGGGACTAAGTAGGCTTACACATAGCCAAGGTACACAAGTCAGCTAAGCCCACACAGTAGAGCTTATCAGGCTATCAAGGAGCTAGGAGAAGCTAAATGCTAAGCTGGTGAGCTCATGGAAGAGCTAAGGACACCTACACCAGAGCTATCCTAACCTCTAAGACACCCACACACACCCGACACTAGGAATCAGTCCCTTCTCTGCTTCATAGTCCCTAAGGCCCTGACTTCCCTTGCCAGTGCTCTTCTAGGATTGTGGAGAAGAAATCCAGCCATCTAACTCTGTCTGTGTGGCTCCCCAAACTCAGGTTTCTCAAGCATACCCAATCTTCAATCCCACTCCACACAGTCTGAATACCAACCACTGCATGCATGCAGCAAACCAACATATAAAGGTTGACAGGGGAAGAAAAATCCCTGAATCGTTCTTGGCCCTATCGTGGCCAAAACAATTCCACAGCAACCTACAGCTGCCCAAATCCCAAAGGCAACTTAGCCAACCAATGTGGGGAAACAACAACAAACGAACAACAAGTGAGAACCATAGTCCATGATCAACAGTGAAATGTCTGGACAACTACCCAGTCCGAACAGGGACGTGAGCAGGAAAGACGATCCCCAACATAGACAGGAGGAAAACATCTCACCAAGGAAACCACGAAAAACATCTCACAGTGAAAAACCACGACAACATTTCACAGTTCGACAATGGAAGAAGGGAAAAACGATCCCCTGCATGAATGAGAGGAAGAAAATATTCCCAAACCAATAATCGTGAGAGAAGGCAGAACCAAGCCCCACACATAGAATCATGGATCCTTTTATCTCAGCTCGGTGTGAGGGAAAATGAACAGCCCTCGCATCAACGAGAGTGGGCAGAACAATTAGTATCCCAACAACGCGTGAGGAAACCACTCCCCAGCCTGTGCGTATGACCGAACTAGCTGGTGGAGAGTGCATGGGGGCAGCCTACCACCCACCACTACCCAGTATTAACTGCCTTCAACTAGCATAGGAGCTTAAGTGGCTGACACACGGCTTTTCCCCAATGGTTCCCACGTGTTAGACAATCCCCCCCCCCCTTAACCTTAGGAAATCATGCCCTTTTCATTTAACATTGCACCATCGTAGCTGGCTATAGGTTTATTTTAATGAATGTGCATATTTACATGATGCAAAACTATTATGTGCCGGATAGCACGATTTACCATCGGCAACGAACCCAATTGCCGAAACATAACACAACCAAATCGATGGTGAGGCTTTTGCCTTTAGCTCCTCACCATGATTAATTACAATATATGTACATCATGTACCTTTAATGCAAACGGGGTCAAAACCAGGGTGTTACACTTTTGAATGACAATATGGCCCAAGTATTCCACTTCAGATGCACCAAAGGCACATTTGGAACTTGAAGAAATAGTTGATGATGCTCAAGTAGTGTATGACGTAATCCACATGGGATAGATAGGATTGCTAAGTTTTATTGTAGATCATGATGTCATTAAAAAAAACAAGGACACATTTATGCAGAAAGGGTTTAAATAAGGTTTTCATGAGACTTTTGAAGGTGGAGGGTCCATTGAAAACACAGGGGATTCACTTGCTGACCTATATCCTATCACGTTAGTTCATATTGTGGGTTTTAAAATTATCAAAAATTGAACCAATATATTGCAGGTATTGGGGGGGTTGAGGGGTTTAAGGTGGGGTGGGTAGGGTGGTTTATAAGGATTAAGTTATAAAAAGGAGTGGGGAGGAGGTTTTAAGTATTAGGAGGGGGTTTCAACAAAAAGAGTTTGGGTCAATATCTCTGGAAATTAAGGGTATTCTTTAATATCTCACGATTGCACGTGCTATGTGAGAGATTCACTAAGTGAAATCCCCGTGATTGAAAATGACAAAGGACATCATCAAAAACTCATAATGGCCTTCATGAATGTGAAATTAGTCTTTGGAATATCCACCTCCATGCGAATTTGATGATAGAATGAGAATAGATAAAATTTGATGAAGAATTAAGCACCCTTGGGATCAACTAAAAGACTGATATCAATGACATGAATGTAAAACCTACGTTTTATGGTCAACTTGTTTAAAGCCCAAAAGTTAGGATACATGCACTAAGAACCTTCTTTCTCAAGGACAATAATAATTGGGGAAGAATAGGGGTTGGTGCTAGGGTGGATGACACTAGTAGCTACCAACTCCTGAATGATCATTCAATTTGATTTCTCTAGGAAATGGACGGTTATATGGGTGTACGTTGGGTGGGAGGATACCAAATACAAGTGGAATGAAATGATCATTCTCACCATGGAAATGGGGTATTCATTTGGGAGTGTTGAATATAGATTGGCGTTTTTCCAAGACTAACCACATGTTAGAAGGAATGGGTTGAGAAGGGGTCTCAAAAGCTTGAATTGCATGGAATTGAGACATAATATCTGAATGGCCTTTTTTAAGAATATTTTCCATATGGCACAAACTAATAATAACTGGAGATATGATTGTAATTAATTTGAGACTGTAGTTATAAAATGCTTATTAGGAATTCATGTTTAAGGTAGCAGAAAACCATGGTGATAGGGCCTAATTTGTTTGTAACCATCCAACACCCAATATAATATCACAACCACCCATACCAATATCAAACATGTGTACATGTTTTGAGGGAATAAGCACCCATTTGAAGCCACACATTTTCATAAAAAAACACCACATTTTATAGCTCCTCCATTTGTAATCATGATTTGGAATTTGTTCACAACTTGGATATAGTATTGTGTTTCTTGGGCTACCCAAAGATGATGGCCTTGCAATTTTTGAGGTAGCCATTCAATTTAATAGTTTGGGGAGGAAAAAGACTAGTCAAGTTATGCAAAGAGATCTGGGGTTCCTCCTCTAGCATATTATACTAAGAATGTATTCCATAGGTGGATGAGGGACTTCATGGGTGTTGGAATCAAATTCTTTATCAAAATTCCTTTGAAATGGCCATAAATATTTTTTCCTCATTACATTTATGGCCAAGGGAATATTTTTCATCATATTTGTAGTAGAGACCTTTGATTTGGCACTCTAGTACCATTTTAGCTTGGGTTCAATTTTAGATCTTGAGAGGTGAAGAGGATACAGAGGGATTAATGGAAGGGAAGGTAGGTGTATGAGGATGATGAATAAATGGGGTCCTTTTTATTTGAATATTCATCACCTTTTGGGATTCTCTAACTCTTTTAGTGGCATCCAAACAAGTAATAGGATGATCCATTAATATCTATGCACATAAATCTTATTTCAAACCATTGATGAAACATTCCTTATAGAAAGTGTTATACATGCCTTTAGTGCCGATGGCTAGATACTCTAAAGATGAGATGAAATCTTTGAATGTGAATGATTGTTTGAGCTTGGTCAATTCCCTAAACAATGAATGTTTATTTCAAAATGTTCATAGAGAGATAAAACATATTATGTCCAAGAAATATAATCATTGTAGGATTTGTTGTGCCATTGCCACCATTGCCAATATTTAGGATCTAAATATAAGACACCCAATCTAAGTTTCATCATATTAGTTATGATTCCATCCAAGGAAAAGTAATGTATTATATGAGTGACCCATTATGTGGGGTTTGACCCATTGAATTTGGTGATATCAACTTCAGGAAGTCGATGTTTCATTTGGGTCATCGAATCATTGATAAGTGGAGTAGAAAAAGGTTTAATGGTATTGTATGACTCAACCCATTTCTTGTGAGAATGTTGGTCAGAGTAGCTCAACGATGATAAAGAAAACTTGAGTCATGAAGTGGGTTATCTGGTTAAAAAGTGATTCCAATTTGGTAATCTTTCCACATATGTCATCAAGATTTTGTTGAGTGAAGGAGTGGTTGTATTCTAAATTGTTTTGCAAGTCATCATATAGTTTTTCCAGTTAGAGAATTTTATGGGAGAGCTCATCTCCTTGACTTCTATCCATATAGGAAATGTTTCCACAAAAGGGGTACATAAGAGTAGTACCATTGTGATCAACTAAGTGAGAACTTTAGGGAAGATATTTCAATAGTTGGAAGGTCAAGCTCAAGAAGAAGAAGACAACGCATATCTCCAATATGGGTTACTCTAAAGTTGGAAAGTTGTGTTTGCTCTTAAAATAAAATTAAGCAACTTATTAGAGAGGCTCATATTTCTAAAGTTTACAATCAATTTGATGTTGGAAAAATACAAGAAAATGTAGTTTCTGAGAAGACCTAATGGTCAACAGTTGACTAAAGAAAAGAAAAAGCATGTGAATACTTCCTAGTGATCCATAGATAATAAACAAGGTAAATTAGTAATTATAAAGCGGAACACCAAGGGAATCAAGAGTGGAATCTATGACCTTACCTGCTTTAAGAGGTGAGCAGATTTGGCCATAACCACGTGAACTAACTCTTAGAATTAAAACACATTTTATACATTAAAATATATAAAATAACAAAAAAAATTAATATAATCATATTAATAAACATATTTTCTATATATTATATTAATGAACATATTTTCTATATATTATATGATTGTTATACTAAAAATATCATCCATTATCATCATAACTTATTCGGAATAGTTCGATCATTCATAATTATTATAGAATAATAATAATGAGTGTATCTAAATAGGTGCACTCATTGAAAAGTCAAAATGATACAAATTTTGAGACATAAATGGCATTTGTAATCATCTTAACATATTTAGTTATCTGCACAATTAAATAGTCCAAATAACGAAATAACAATATAATAATATTGTTTGGCCCATCCACAAAGGATTTGCGACACATATTAACCCACTTTTGACCTTGGTAAATTTAATTTGTATTTAAGCAAATGCTTTTATCCAATCATCAAGGTAAGTTAGTATTACTTTTATCCTTTATTAAAATTAATTAATTTTTAATTATAATAATTCTAATAAATAGTTTAATAAATAAAATAGATGTTTAATTTAATATTTTAATATTTTTATTTATTTTTAAAATTCTCAATATCATTCTAGATAGATTTTGGTTGTCTCTTTTCAATCAACTCATCAAATCATCTCAAAAAAAATGGAATCCAAATAGCCCATAAAACCCACTCTTCAACCCAATAACTTAACAAAATTTCACAATTTAAATATTTTATCCAACCATAAAATAATTATATATATATATTTATTATAATTAATCAATTAATATCTTTTAATAATTCTAATAAATAAATAAATTTAATTTTAAAATAAAATTTACTCGGTTAAACGTAATTGCTATTATTTCTAATAACATTAGATCTAAACAAATAATATTTAATTCAAAAGTTTCTAATTTTTTAATATAATTGAACATTGAATAAAATGGGATTTAAACTAAAGACATGAAGGGTAAAGTCACTTAAAAGGATATCGACTTTTTCTCTTACCTGGCCAAATAACTTTATAAATAAAAATAAGAAATCAATTAATTATAAGATATATGTATTAATATTAGAATATTGTATTATATAAATATTTCAATAAAAATGCATCTTTATATTAAAATATTGTTTCAGGTTTTATAAATATAATATAAATTATATTTTGATTTTGGAATAAAATTTAAAATTAATTTTGATTCTCTAACGATTCGTCATTTAGAAGGCAAGTAAAGAAATTAGTTAATATTCAAAGCATAAGTTATAGCATGAGGATACTCTGGCAGAAGCGGAGATCAAGGGACCACCAAGAAACAAGTTATTTCAAGTAAGGTGATGTGTCAATTCATATTTAATTAATAATAATGACTGTTTTACTATTAATAATGACTGCCTTACTATTAAGTTGACAATTAAATTATAATAAATTTATTATAATTAACAATAAATAAAATATTTATTTATTTTGAAATGTGAACCAATCTGAAAATACAAGTAATGATTGCCTTACTATGATCTTGAAAACTAAATTATAATAAATTTATTATAAATAAAATATTTATTTTATGTGAACCAACCTGAAAGTATTCCATATCCTTGGGAAATTGTTATCAAAGTTTAGATTTTGTTTAATCTCTGGCCATTTCGTAATAGTCGATTTGTCTAAACAGGGAAGCTTTTCCTCTTTTTTTTTCTATTGTTTTTTGAAAGTTTTTAGTAATGGCGATATCATAATAGTCAATTTGTCTAAACACGGGACCTTTTTTCCTTTTTTTTCTATTGTCTTTTGCAAGTTTTTAGTAATGAATCTTCAAAAAAATTTCAAAACGTATAAAAACACTGCCAAATCTTATAGTAGAATGTAAGTGTTGAGAGTTTTTGTATAGCATGATCTCATTTATATGCTTAAAATGACAACACGAACAAACGCCAAAAAAAACTTTAAATTTTGAACCCAAAATTCATCAGATTCGGACAAAAATATCGGCCAACAAAATCAAAATCGCCCTATCTAATTTCAGCGCTGACTACAACTTACCATACTAATCCACATGTACTTCACAACTTACGTAGATCAAATAATACAAATCTTCGTCATTAATTTCTTTATTATAATCTTATGTTTACAATCAGCACTGGTTGAGAGCGAAACCAACGAGAGAGTTGACAGAATCGAAAGATACACGAATGCCCTGCTGCTGAATATTCCCAATGATAGATAGATCGGAGGCGGCCGGCGCGAAGGCAAAGCAAAATGTCCCAACTATATCCACGGGTATCATATAGTTTTTAGCCGGGAGAATTAAGCTGGCCCCGTTGGAAAAATAGAAGCCGACGGTAGGAACAATCACTAATTGTCGGCCCGACAGATCGTAGCATGTGTCGAAGATGGAGATTCCTTCGGCTCTAGGAAGTTGTTGGGTGCGCGCGATGAAGGCATCCCTAACGGTGTCGTAGACGGTTGTCTGGAGGCGCGTGACGGCGGTGCCGCAGTCGACGACGACTCCCCCGCGGCCGGACGTCGGGTCGATGTGGAAGACGTCGGGCGGGATGGAGTCGAGGAGAACGCCGCCGACGCTGATGGCGGTAAGGGAGAGATAGTAGAAGGTGGGCAGATATGGATTCGTCTGCAGAGGGGTTAAAATCGACTCGGCGGGGACGGACTCCGGTCCGAATTCAAGGCTGCCGGAGGACTCCGAAAGCCGGTCGACAAGGCAGTAGGAGAAAGCGTGGCCCGTTTGAGTACCGATCTGCGTAGTAAACGAAGGCGTCCCAGCGCCGAGGCCCAGTAGCCCAGCGGCGGCAACGAAGAGGCCGACGTTGTCGTGGCCACAGCCGATGGCCACGTTGCGGACGGACATCATGCCGAACGTCAGTGTTTCGGTCGCGAAGCTCCCGGCCGAGTAGGAACCGTCGCCGTAAGAGGCCTCGTAGAGGCAGGCCCCGTTGTGGCAATCGTAGGCGTCGAGCTGACTGCAGACGACGGAATCACAACCGACGGTGGAGAAGGAAGCGGAGAAAGAAGGGTTGAAGATGGGATCTACCTGTGAGTAGCAATCTTGGCACGGCTCGCACTGAATCCAGACAACGTCGCTGCCCGTGTCAAGCACCATGTATTGCTCGCTCATCGGCGTTCCAACCCCTACCCGCGTGAAGTACTCGCCGCTCCCCTGCTCCATTCCTGACACGACCTTGCCCCCGAACTCGGCAGCGACCTCGGCCACGTTTCCGTAGTTGTTCGGCGCCGATTTCTTGAATCTGAGTCTCCTCTCTACCCGCCAGTCAAGCCCGCGAACCCGTGCGGCATCGCGTCTCAGTTTTTCCTCCAACCGTTGCTCGTAGGACGCTACGGTAGCGTTTGCGGTGCCCTTGAGCAAAAGACTATCTCTGTGCACCACTTGCACGCTCCAGGCCGTCTGTTTGAGCTTCGTTTCTCTGTTATATTGAACTGATCCGCCGGTCGTGGTCTCGGTTTCTCTAAGCAACGCTACGACATCCAGAGCTTGATAGGGAGACACCTCGGGGGAAGAGATCGATCTGGACTGCGCATATTGGAGAAACAGAAGCATCCCAACACACAACAACACCGAAAACGGAACGACGGGAACAGCGAACTGTAGGTGCTCCATCTCCTCATAGTTCGGCCAGAACAATAGGGTAATGGGTTTAGTTATTACTGAATAACCCGGGCCAACCGATCATCGGGTAGCGTGTCAGATGTATGATTGCTGAATAAACTACGGAACTGCCTTTAATGTATTGAGCGAGACAAACGAGACATGCGGAACATCCAAAAAGCGTTCTGACACTTTACTGTCCTGGTCTATACCTTACTTCACGGCGTCAGATTTCTAGTGAATAACCTGATTCCTATATTACCTTTCCAACAATAATTGTAACATGTTTATTTAAGTCAACAATAATTGCAACAACAAGTTCCTAAAGTCTAAATACTTCAACATCGACATTGACTCTAATAAGGGAGAAATATTAAAAAGGAGAGGTGTAATGGAGAAATATTAAAAAGCGGAGGTGAAGTAATTTACTCGAGGCTATGTTAGGAAACTGTAATTCCATAAAGTAAGATAGTATGTCCTTGTAATAGGATTGAGATGTTACCTAAAGCCGAGACTTAAAAACTAGTCTCCTTTATTTTATTCTCACGGCTAAATGAATGTGAAAGTTACACAAGTACATTTAAAGAAAAGAGGACTTCGAAGATGCTAGAGGGACATCTATAGGGAACATAATTTATGTTATGGAGTTCTTCAGGTTTTAGAGGGAGTACTTTATTTTGGGAAATTTTTAGATAAAGACACACCTAATGTTCTTCAGGTTTTAGAGGGAGTACTTTATTTTGGGAAATTTTTAGATAAAGACATACCTAATGTTTTTCAGCATTACTTATAGTTTGATATATTAGTTTCTTGGTAGTGGAGGATTGTTATGTTGGGTTGCTTATATGAGCCACTTTTTTATTTTGTTGTTTAGTGTAGCTACATGTTTTGAATTTCACTATTTGTATTATTTTGATAATTTGACCATTTACCAAATGTACATTATTATCTTTTCATTATTCATTTTTCACATTCCTTTACATGAAGGTGGGTAGGGGTATTTTTTTCATGGTCATGAAAAACATGAACTAAAAATATGCATTTGTGGGGTTGTGGAAGTTATACACTTCTATTTTTATTGTTATTTTTTAACCATATATATTTTTCATTATTTATTATCATCATCTTTATAAAGGTAAAGATAGAAAATATAGATGGGACTAAAGATGTACTTTTGTCATAAATATAGCATGTCTTTTCACTTTGGGATAAGAAGAAAGTCTTTTTTTTCACTTTGGGATAAGAAGAAAGTCTTTTTTTGAGACTCTCGCCACTCTTGTTATTCTCTTATTATCTTATATCCCTCTCAAATCAAAATCATAAAGGATAGAAAAAATCCAAAAGCATTTATAACATATAGAAAAAATCCAAAAGCATTTATAACATATAATCTCAAAATTAAAGGAAAGACACTATATCCTATTATATTTTTTCCCTATTAAAAGCATGGGTAGGGCTAGGTGCTTAATGTACAAGAATAGGATAAAAAACATGGGAGACAAGATGCTTCCTAAGATTGCTTCATACTCTAGTCAAAACAACATACAACTTAAGTGAGGTTAAAGACATGCCATTTTTTGCTAAATCATTAGGATTAGAGGGAGAGGTTGCTTTACAAAATAATAAGAACAAACTCTCATGAGCTTCATGGTGAGACAGGATATTGGACAATTCCTAAAACACTATATTATCATGTTTGTGATAGTAAAAGGGTTGAAAATGAAAATCACTTTCTCATAAAATGTCATGTGTGTACACCCAGGTTAGAGTGCTATTTCAAAATACTTGTTTACAATACTAACCTTCCTAACCTTTTAACTCATCTTAACTATGGTGATATAAGGCTACTTCTATTAAAACTTTTCAATTAGATAATTAAAATTCTGAAAAGAACAAATGATTCTTTAATTTTTTTAAAGTGTGATACACCAAAATTTGGTTTTCTTGAATAGTAATAACCACCACCACCACCACCACCACCATCATATACTTTTTTTTTAATTAAAAATTATCAAAAAATTACAACTGAAATATAAATATAGAATTCACATAACCATTTTACCCATAAATATTATATTTTTCAAATAAAATGTATAATTATTATAAATGTATATATTCATTTCTTATTTTCTTTTATTAATGAAATTTAATGAACAAATTACCACATTTTAATTGTAAAACATAATTACGAATCCACCACACTCATGATTAGTTTAATAAAATAACCAAATACAATTTAAACCATCAAATATAATTCACATAACCATTTTACCCATAAATATTATATTTTTCAAATAAAATGTATAATTGTTATAAATACATATTCATTTCTTATTTGCTTTTACTAATGAAATTTAATCCACAAATTACCACGTTTCGATCATAAAACATAATTATGAATCCACCACACTCATGATTAGAGTTTAATAAAATAAACAAATACAATTTAAACCATCAAATTTGTTTTTAAATTTTTACCTTGCTTCCGTCTAAAAATGGAAATAACAATGAAAAACATATATTAGTCAGAAATGTACACTTTCACTTCAAGCGTCTTCACTTTAAACTGTGTAAAATTTTCAAATACAAAATCTAGAAATGCATATTTAGTATATAAACATCAGTTGAAAATTGACAATACATATACATTGTACCCTTCCTTTTATAAGGTTGCATACATTTTGATTCCTTGAAAATCTTGAATGCATTTGTAAATAGTTAAAGTTCACTTAAAAAAATAGTCGACATCTAATCGAAAATGACAATACATATATCGAATATATTTCTAAAAGTTAAAAGTTATTTGCCCAAGTTTACTGGCTAATAATTGATATACACTGGGACTCTATGTACACGTGTCATTTTTAAAATATTACGTCATTTTGTTTTCTTTAAGAATTTCAAAAGTCATCTTTAAATAGTTAAAGTTATGATGGACCTACAATTGGCTTTAAAATGGATATAATATACTTTTTATTATATATAATTATAATAAATTAAAAGTTTGTATTAAATAAAATTAAATGGATATTGAGTAGTAATAAATTACAATTATAAGAATATAATAATAAATTAATGAAAAATAATAAATAATAATAAATTATGATAAAGTAATATTTTTGAAAAGATAAGGAATTACTTGTTTTTTATTTTTTATTTTGTGTTTGAATATATTTAAGAGAAGCATTTTTAAATCACCATAATTGTGATGAGTTAAAAGATTAGCAAAGTTAGTTTCATGATAAATATTTTGAAATTACACAATAATGCGGGTATACTTCATACATTCTATAAGAGTGATTTTCATCTTCAAGCTTTCTAGTATCACAAAGGATGACAAATTCTTTTCTTTCACAACCTTTTAAGAATTTTCTAATGCCATGTTTTAATATAGAGCTCATGAGAGATTGTTTATTTATTCATTTTGAATGTGTTGTTTTTCTTCTTTATAGTAATTAAAACATAGATATATTTTTTTTACTTTCTAAATTAGTGTTGTTTTCCTTCTTTATTGTAATTAAAACACACACACACACACACACACACACACACACATATATATATATATATATATTTTCTAAATTAGTGTTGATCATCTCTTTATAGATTTCTGCTCTAACATGGGTATGACTGTTAACACTGACAAGACTAAAGTTATGATTATCAAATCCAAGAATGATACATACGCTAATTTTATGTATGACAATAGCAACTTGGAGGAAGTGTCTTCTTACAAGTACTTAGGAATTGATATTCATCACAAGCTCAACTGGACTATAGCATTAAGAAAAGGATTAACGGAGGGTGGAAAGCTTACTTTGGTCTCGAAAATAACTGTAAAGTTGCAAACCTCATGATGTGGGATAAAAAGAAGTTCCTTTTTGAAACTCTAGTCACTCCTGTCATCTTGTAGGGGTGTGAGGTCTGGGGTTGCAGCATCTCTAGAGAATCCTGGAGAAAGATCGAGCAAATCCAGAAGCATTTTATAACTTATAACCTCAAAATAAAAAACAATACACCCTATCCTATTCTCCTCATAGAAGTGGGTCTTTCCCCCATCGAGAGCCTAGCTATGACTAGACTCCTGTTATACAAGAACAAAATGAATAACATGGGAGACCATAGACTCCCTAAGATAGCTTTAAACTCCAGCCAAAACCACTTAAGGCTCAAGCGTGGGTGGTATAAAGATACGAGGTCTTGGCTTAATCACTGGGAGATCGATGAAAATGTTGCTTTGCAGAATATTAATAACATTAAAAATATTATTTCTTCTAAGTTTAAAGAAAAATTGTGGTGTGAGAAAGATCTCGAGGCTAAAAGAAAATTAAGATATTATAAGGAGGTCATCAACCCTACTTTGGAAGATCAAAAGTATCTCTGTTTTGTTCAGTACTAAGAAAAAAATGAACATAGCTAAGATAAGAATGAACTCGCATGAGCTCCATAGTGAAACTGGTCGTTGGACAGTCCCTAAAACACCATGGGTAGAAAGGATCTGCCACCTTTGTGAGAGTAAGAACATTGAAGATGAAAATCACTTCCTCTTAGAGTGCCCTGCGTACACCCACATTAGATCCCAGTTTCATAATCTTTATGGCAATACCGACTTTCCTAGCCTTTTAGCCTATCAAAATTATAGTAAGCTCGGGACGCTTCTTTCCAAGCTCTTTGAGCATAGAAATATAACTTTAAAGCAAACTAATTAATTCTCTTCTTTAGGTCCGATAGACCAAAGTTTGGTCTCAGGGGACGTTAACCATCATCATCATCATCATCAATATCTAAATTTTCTCTAGTCCTTTAATTCTTTATCACACCACAACTTCTCTTTGAATTTAGATGCAATAATACTTTTAATTATATCATCACTATTCTCCAAAGTGATCCCTTCCTAAAAGTATTAATAATTTAGCCAAGACTTGCTATTCTCCTTCAATTTAGATGTAACAATACTTTTAGTTATGTTATTGCTATTATGCAAAGTAACATATCATTTGATTTAAGTACGAGAAGAAATCTTGGAGAACCTCTTGTCTTTAATATAATTTCTTAATAATAGACATTATTAATAAATTAATTAAATATTTGTTATAATTATAAACAAATTATAATTTAAAAACATAGTTAATAAATAAATAATAATAATTTTTAAGTGTTTTTTTATAGTGATAGACATAACTTTTTGACTTTCTATTCATGATGTTGGTAATAAGTGTAAAGTAGATTACCATAAATTTAATGTGTCACAGGGAGGAGGCTGTAGATTTCAACTAGCTAGGGTTTGGTAGCTAATCACTAGCTCTTGGACATGGAATCAAAATTCCAATTGGCGGACTATTCTAAACACTTGTTATCGGAAGTGGATATTTTTGTGTATGATGTGGAGTTTAAATTACATTGTGGATCTTTTGGTGTCGATGGCTCATACACTAAAGGACAAGTGGAAAACTGTACTTTGGTGAGTGAAGAGATATGATCCTCAATCATCCTTCATTTAATGCATCTGTGGTAGTTTACAGTGTGGTAGTTTATAGTTATGTACCTGGAATAAAGATTACAATGGCACATGAGTGTGGGAAATTGGGAAGTCTGGAAGACTTGCTTGTGATAAGCATGCAAATGGTAATGGCCCTATAGGTAAATTCCATCAAGGGGAAGCTACTCAATTTAGTCCACTAGATTTTGGAGTTTCAAGGTTTTGTGTAGATGGGTTTATTGGAAGTTGAATAGATTTGGTTGAGTTGTGTAGTCTCAAACCACAGTTTAATGAGATTTTTCCTTGCAAAAAAAGGAGGGTTATTTGCTCTTGAGGGGGTGGTTTATCCTTGGTGGTGGGTAAGGATATTTTGGTAATGGAGATCCTAAATTTTGAGGGATGTACCCTTGTTGAAAAGTTATGTGGGCTTAAAATAATGTTGAACCAGTTGGAAGAGTGGACGTTGGAATCTTTGAAGCTTGCAATTAGGTATCTTCCTAGGTTACAACTCATAGATCTCATATGGATGGGGTTTAGTTTTAGGTCTGAGGAGGACTTGTGTAATATCTTGTACATGTGTTGGATGACGAAAAGAATATGATAGGACCCTTAAAAAATGGCATCCTATATCCAAATTGCAAAAAGAGTTTATGGATACCACTCCAGTTTATATAAAACTTCCTTGCTTTCCTATAGAAAATTGGCCACAAGAAGGACTGAAAGACATTGGCAATTCAATGGAGAAATTTGTGGCCATCGATGACGGTATCATCCTTTCACAGTCTCATACCCATGCCCATATATTAGTCGAAGTTGACTTAAGGCTTGGCTTGTATGAGTCATTGCACTTGGTAATTAGTAAAAAATCATTCCCTCAGTCACTAGATTATATTAATATTCCTTTCATATGTGTGTAATACCACTTTTATAGACACGTTATTACTGACTGTAACAAGCAATTCAATAAGTAGGTATTGAGAAAGAAGGACCCTGAGCCAGGATTTGGAGACACTGAGAAGGGTTTTGCTAAAAAACCCAATTCTAGGTCCTCTATAGGTAGCAGAAGGAGACAGAGGCCAAATTTCAGGTGATGGTGAAGGGGAAGCCAAGAATGAGTGGTGATAAGTGACATCAAAGTCTCTATGGGTGCAAATCTTAAGTCAAAAGGGGAGTTCCAATCTCCAACTTGAGACTTTCTAGGTGAACTTGACTTGTCTTTGAGCCAATTCAAGCATTTGGAATGACTATGGACTCAAGGAAAGTCAAAATTCTCTCTTCTAGGTAAGCTTGGTGATTCTTTTCCTAATATTCCTCTACTTTTGGACTTAAGCCTAGACCCTTTATCAATAGTGAGGTTGATTGAAATTCTTAGTTCTTCCCCTTCTGTAGAGAAATATTTTGGGGGGAACACAAGGGGTTTTGAGCCTTTGGAGGTGGCCTTATATAAGGAATAAGATTATACTCAATTATAGTGAATTCAACTTTAAAATGTTGAACAAGTCAGTCAACATTTGGAAGGGGGAATGGAGCATTTATGCTTTGCTTTAAGACTATATTCTTTGTGGAATAGGGGGGTTTGGGTTATGATGACTTGGAAGAAGTTATGATCATAGTAGGAAGACAATAAATGATATACCTTGAGAATGAAAAGGCTAAACATGAAATCAGCTAAGGTAGACAGCTGCAAATCATTGGAGTTTTAATAGTAGTGAAAAATGAAGGTAGTGGTGTATAATGAGGCTCATATCCGTTAATGTGTGAGGCCTGAGAGGGAATCTTAAAATTCCTTCCCTCGAGAATTTAGTGGAGCAGGATAGTGGGTAAGGAAGGCCAATTGATCTTGGATACATAAAAAGTTTGTAAATTGGAGATTTTTGGGGGTGGATTTTGAGGGTCAATTCGGTGGAATTATACATGTCTAAATTCCAATATGTTGCTGGTGAATTCTTTTGTGATCAATCGAGGTTGTGTGTTGGGGTTTTTGGTAAAACCTCGAATTGTTCCTTCAGAATTATGAATATCTAATGGTTGTTTGAAAACATTCAAGTATTTTGGGAAAGTCTCTATTGTTTGAAATGTCATTAGGTGAATAATTTGATCTTGGGTGGAGATATTAACTTTGATGCTTAATAGTAATAAAGTATATGGTGGCTTAGTTAGAGAGGACCATCTTTCTCATCTCTTCTTAGGAAAGTTTAAATAAGTTGCAAGGAAAATTTTAAGAACGGCCTAAATTTATATGTATAATAAATGGGTGAATCCCCATTATATATAGGAAAATATGAAGGCTATTTTATCAAGTTTATATTATGTATATAATTTTTTTGGGTGAATCTCTCATTGAATTATATAGTCTTGTAAAATATTGGCAAATATTTCACTAAATTATAAAACATTGTAAAGTCTTGGTGAATCTTTTACTAAATTAAAAATTGTTGCAAAGTCTTGGTCAATTTTTTGATAAAGTATAAAACTATATGTAGTAATAGGATAAACAAAACAAGAAACATGTCAAAATACTTAACAATGCCGAAATAAAAAGTAGCAAAGAAAATGGGATTCCAGGTTGCTCCACCCATGGCTTGTCCTAGAAAGGGGAGCACAAACACAAGTATTAGAAACAAAATGGAAGTGGTTATAAGAAGCATCATGGACTCCCTACCTTCCCAAATATGAGGCTATGAATGAATTCCCAGCCCCTAGGCATGATGCCCAAAACACCCACAAAAACATTATTACTGCATCATCGATCACGAGCTTCATAATCCCCATGTTTCTTGGGGAAACTTTGGATCCAAGGTGATGGGATTGAAACTCTCCCAAATAAAAATGGGTCTTTAAAAGACCTGATAGTAAATATCAAATAACCTTCTCGTGTGTACATTAAGAAACTTGCAAAATGAGATTCAACTCATAAAATTTATAGGAATTTAACTCTAACTTCGATTTCCATGATTGATAGAAGGCGAAAAGAGCCCCTAACAATTGTTATTTCTGGAAATCAAGGATGAATGGGAACCTCCTATCATATTTTCATGGGTGAATAGAGGTTCAAATCCATTGTTAGAGGGGGGGAATTGCTTTATCTTATCTTGCAATTTTGAATTCGATGAGGCTAACTTCATATTAATTATAAATAAATAAATAAATTGTGGGATAATCATACCTAATGGGTGTTTAATAAAAAAATTGGCCCTTCAAAATTTTAAAAAGCCTAAATTTAGTCCAAGGGATAATATTAGCCCCCAAAATTTTCCATGATAAGTTGGATGGATCATTGTCAAACCAACTCAGTTGCGTTCAACATGGTGTAACAATATAGATGGTTTATAGGCTATATTAGAAAGGCTATATAATTTTCTTATAGCAGAGCATTTAATGGAGTCCTTTGGGAATTTAAGATCATGGGTGGGAAACAAAATCTTTTTAGGTCATTTCCTGATTTATTTAGAGAACACAAAATTTGAAGCAAAGTTGGTAGCACCATTTAAGTATAATTCTAGTTGATCTTTAGAAGTTTTTATACAAACAATAGTTCGAGAGACTTGGATTCATGTTTCAGAGACATTCAAGGTGGGTATGAATGAGAATTTGCATGTTCTCTGTGTTGTATTAAAGAGAATGTGGTATCTTGGGGAAGAAAACGTCACTTAAAAATGGATGAGCATATTGTTGCAGTGGAAGAATAGATAACACATGTGTTCAATTTCAATTACGATGGGTTTCTTTCCTCGGAGGATAGACGATGTGTTGTTGAATTGGAACACCATAGGAATAAATTATGAAGGGATCATGAAATGGAATGGCACCTTAAAACTAGGGCATTGTGGTTGGATCTAGGTTGTTGAACAAAATACCATATATTTTCATTATTTCACAAAACATAATAAGAACCTCAATATGATTTGGGAATTGAAGGCTGAGGAAGGAGGTTTAGTAAGTGGTTTTAATAATATAGCAGAGTTGGGTGTTTTCCATTTCAAATCACTATTCCAGGATCCCATGCATGAAAATCTTGTGGATATGTTGATTTGATAAGTAAATTATGTCGTTTAACAAAGGAGGAAGATAATTTGGAACTCTTATGGCTAGTTTCTAAAGAGGAATTATTGGAGGTCCTTCGTATTTTTCAAAAGGATGAAAGTCTCAAGCCTAACAGATGGTTAGATGATTCCTTCGTTGAATTTTTTTTATTCCTTGGGTGAGGATTCGTTACAGGTGATAAATGAGATCTGTGATTCATGGAGGATTCTAGGTTGCTTTAATTCAACTTTCTTGGCTCTTGTCCCTAAGTTGAAATTTCCAAGCTACTTTGGGGATTTTTGTCCCATCTCACTATGTGATAACATTTATTAAATCATTTCCAAAGTAATTGCGGTTAGGTTAAATCCATTTCTGTCCAAGGTGATATTGCTTGAATTATTTGGCTTCTTATAGGGACATTTGATTCATGAGGCAATAAGATCCACACAAGAAGGTATGAATATGATCAAAATGGAGGAAATTCAAGAAATTATTATAACAATCGACTTGTCTAAGGAATATGATAGAGTTTCATGGATGCTATTGAGGTTTTTACTTCTTCACATTGGATTTAGCTTTGAATTGGTAATTTGGACCATGGGATGTGTTATTTATTCCTCTTTTGTTGTCTTAATCAATGGTTTTGGTTTCCAATTTTTGAAGCCTAATCGAGGTTTGCAACAAGGATATCCCTTGTCCCTATACCTATTTCTCTTAATTGTTGAATATTTCAATAGAGAAATCCATGAAGGTAGATGTTGTAATAAGGTTTAGGGAATTTATTTTGCTAATAGAGAGAAGCTCATAAACCTCCTATTTTAGATGATATTATTTTGTGTTGTCATAAGTCAGTGGGGTATGTGAGAAATTTAGAGAAGTGTTAGACCTATTTTTGTTTAGGTGGAGGTATGGAATTAAATTTCAAAAGTATTCCCTAATCTATATGAATGCATTGGATGATCAAAGAAATTTATGGGCATGTTTTCCCCTTTTAAACTACATAACTTGGAAGATGGAGTAAAATATTGGGGTTTAATTTGAAATCCAATAAGTATGGTAAGGTGGATTGGAGATGGTTGGTATCCAAAGTAGAGAAAAGGATTGGTGGTTGATGTAATTGTTGGATCTCCTGAGGGAGGCCAATACTCATCAAATCTATATTGGAGGTTATTCCAGTCTATTTGGATTTAATGGCTCATATCCCAAAGGGGGTTCTAGAGAATATTTGACAACTATGTTTTAATTATTTATGGAAAGGTTTTGGGGAATATCTAGGTGAAAACCTACACAAGTGGAAAATTATTGCAACCCCTAAGGGATGTGGAGGATGGAGTTTAAAAAACTGTTTCACATTTAATTAGGTTCCGACAGTAAAATCCCTTTGGAATTTTATTACCAAGACGAATTTATAGAATACAATCTTAAAATAAAAATACATTTCCTTCGGCATTGTCGTGGATTGGATTTGATTGAGATAAAAACAAAATATTATGGTTTCAAACTAGTGGAAGACACTAATGAATTCTTTTCCAGTAATCAGTCATCATTTTTCTTGGATGTTTGGTTCGAGAACTGAGGTGTGTGGTGGGGTGAACACAATCATGGGGTGTAAGATGGATATGGGACTACTAAAGGAAAATTATAGTTTCTCTACAAAATCCAGGGCGGTGTACACTTGATAAACTTGCAAACCCTACCCCGGTGAATATTTGGTCATAAGGTTGGTTGCAAGATGACAAGCTGGGTGGAATGTTTTATGGAAATAGTATTGGGAACTATATGTAAATGCATTAAAAATGACACATATCCCAATTTATCCCAAAGAGGATGAATTGGTAAGGATTGAAATTTGGCTCGGAACTCATTTATTGCTCGTTTGGGTTATTGCGCGCATTCTACACGTGACACGTGACACAATGTCGGCACAATGTCGGCTCATGATAAATATATATTTAAATCTCCCACAATGTCATCTCATAATAAATATATATTTGAAGCTACCATACAAAGTCGGCTTATATATCTATATATATACAAGTCGGCTTAATAATTAATAATCTTAGGTGTATATATATATATATTTGTAAGTAAATCAAAACACCTATACACACTTCAAAACAATACGTACAAGCTGTACCTTCGGAATAAGGCTGAGAGCAATTACAGATTTGTCTCAGGTATGCGAATGAGTATAATTTAAGTTTCTATATCAAGTATGCATATGAGAAACGAGTGATTCAGCCTTCTCATTGACAAGCATCAGCTCTCGGATTTCTGATCCA
>LPNX010275007.1:60699-125308 GCA_001517045.1 Pseudotsuga menziesii | reverse complement strand
GCCACGAAGATGATAAGATTATATATGTGTCGATCTACTATTTCATATCCATCAAATCGTCTTCAATCGTCTTCAATCTTATCATTGACAAGCATCAGCTCTCGAATTTCTGATCCAGAAGACCTGAATTTGGGCAATATCTGTGGATGTTTCTCTGTAAAAGATCAGCTGGGATATCTGTTTGAGGCCTCTGATGAAGAGCTTGGAATACCCAGTAGCCGTACTTCTATTGAATTTGATAAACTGATTGATTTCAATCTTGAAGATGATAGTTGTTTGAATGTAGAATCTGATTTCCAAGAGTTTGTAAAGATGGATAGCTCTTTCAACTTGGATGAATCGGTGGATTCAGAGTTCTGTGAGGTGGCAATGGCCCTTCTAGATGATGGTAACAGAAAGGGTTTGCACCTCAAAATATTTGATCTCTCTCGGCGCATGATAGAGCCGGGTAAAGCTGGATCTAAGCTGGTTTAGTCATGTCAAATGGGGAGGATAAGGATCCATAATGGTGGCTGGGAAAAATATTGCAGTTAGTAGTTCCACCTAAAAGTACACTTTCGTTGTGGCTAATATTGAAACAAAAAATTATTACATGGGACAGTCTTTAGAGGAAAAATAAGCAGAGTCCTGGCATATGTATTTTATGTCAGGCCGATGAGGAAATGAATGGTCATATATTTGTTAATTGTTGTTTCACTTTGTAGCTGTGGAAGGAGGCCAAGTTTGAGGAAAAGGTTATGTATCTTTGGTCTCATTAACATGTAGTGTATTGTTTGGCACATGTTTTAAATCATAAGGAACTAAAGCAATTTAGGGTACTTCCTTATCTGGTCAATTGGGAAATTTGGTTAGCACATAACCAAACCCTCTTTGAAGAAAAATTTCTGCCAATATTCTAGCTCTTTGTTCAAGTAATGTCTCTCTTTCATTATTACCAATAGTTTGGAAGTAAAATAAAGGAGAGAATAGTTGTGTCTTTACAAATTCTCAAGGAGAATCCTTGGTCCTTTTAAGATGGGAAATCCAAGGAGAGCAAATTATTTGTGGTTTTGTATTTGTAATACACTTATCAAAGGATTATTATGTTCATAACATAGGTTATTTGGGTCTAGGATCGAATAATTGGGAATATATTTCAACATTATTTCATCTATTTCACACAACATCAAATTTGGGCTTAAGGGAGTTATAGGTGTTTGGTGATTCAATTTTTTTCATCAATTGGAAGAGAGGGTCGATGAAAACAATGAATATAATCCTTATCCAACTGAAAATTTATCTCAAATAAATTACTGTAACTTTCCATTGGATTTATTTTTAACATGTATACAAAGTGTAGAATACAATTTCTGATTAGCTTTCAAAGTAGGCTCTGAGAATGAACCTAGGGACACATTGTTTGGAGGAATTTTGTAGGGGTAGTTAAATGTCCTCTAGGAATTCTCCCTTCTAGACTCCTTTGTATTTTTTCCATCTCTCGTCTTTCATTTAGAAAAAAATAAGTATGTCATAAGATGGTGGTAAGGAATCACCACAACAAAAAAGTATTTTTTGTGGTTTTGAGGAGTTGGGGAAGCTTAGTTTTGGTCCATGCTCATAGCACATGAAGAATGTATTTTCTTTTCAATGAATACAAAGTATTTTTTTCTTGGAATTTTTTAATATACTTGACCTTATAAAAAATCAAATGAGATGCACAACATCAAATGAATTATAGAAATATTAGATGAATTATTATTTAAAATAATATTATAGAAATGAATGAATTACTAAATATAATTTTAAAGAAATGGTTGAATTTTTATCTAAAATAAATTATAATCGTATAAAAGTTGGATTGATTTTCTTTCTTAACATAATTATTTTGTATATAGTTTAATACTAACATAAATATTAATACATTTTATTATTTTTATTCTCACACAATGAGATTTCATCAACTATGGTAAGACAATGTCAACCATATAACTATGATGCAACCATAACCAACCATTATGCACTAAATAATGTTTTGATAACCATGATGCTCTAAATTCAACCATGCTTAAACAATGGTCAACCATGGTTTAGTATAGTCAAACATAGCTTAATGTCAACAATGTGAAAATAATGGTCAACCCATAACATGCAAATTTTTTGTTTAACAGAGCACACTTAATGATCAACCCATAGTCAAACCTAGCTTAATGTCAACAATGTCAAAATAATGGTTAACCATGGTTCAAATACATCCATGGTTTAAATTAAACTATGGATTGAATGCAACCATGTCCAAGCAATGAACAACCATTTTTTAACCAAGGTTAACCGAAGTCAACAATTTCAATCCAAAGTCAAGCATATTTAACTATAGTCAACATAGTCAACCATAGTCAACCATGCCAAACTATAAACTAACACAACCACATTTTTAAAAGTGGTTATCCAAATTCAAACAATAGCCAACCATATTTTGCAAAAGTAACCATGGTTAACTATGGTTAAACTAGGTCACCTTTATTTAAAACCCTTTGTTAACCATGGTAAATATTGGTTGAACATCATCAACCTTAGCTAAGAAAATCCAACCATAGGTTTTTATGTGAATCATGGTTTTAACTAAATTCAAACATACTCAACCATAAATGGAAAAAATAAACCATGGTCAAACATGCTCAACCATGTTTAAACATAGTTAACCATGTTTAACTAAAGTCAACTATGAAAGCCATATTCAACCATTATCAACCATGGTCAATGACCTATAAACATGGTTTCATATAATCATGCATGCATAACCATGGTAAATGAAGTAATCCATAGTCCTGATTGGTTTCTTAACTGTAATAAAACCAATATTAACCAAATTCAACCATTGTAAGCCAAAGTCAAGAATATTTAACCATAGCCAACCATAGTAAACCATGATAAACTATAAAATAACATAATCACATTTTAGAAGTTGTTATCCAAATCCAAATAGTAGTTAACCATGTTTTAACCATGGTTAACTATCATTAAACTAGGTTAACTACTATTTAACACCCTTCATTAACCATGGTAAATATTGGTTGAACATTGTCAAACTTAGATTAGAAAAGCCAACCATGTTATCCTGATGTGAACCATGGTTAACTTAATTCATCAACCATAAATGACAAAAATTAACCGTGGTCATACATGCTCAACCATGTTTAACTAAAGTCAACTATGAAAGTCATAGTCAACCATTATCAACCATGGTTAATGCCATAAACATGGTCTCACATAATCAAACATTCATAACCATGGTAAATGAAGTAATCCATATTCCAGATCAGTTTGTTAACCATGGTGAAATAGAGCCATTGTTACCTAAATAGATTGAATCATACTCAACCAAGCTTGACTAAAGTAACCCATAGTTAACAAAAGTAAAACAATAGTCAACCATGCTACCTTGCTTGACTAAGAAAAGTCAACCATAGTTTACACTTGATAACCATGGTTAACTAAAGTCGACCATAGTAAACCATGGTTCATTAAAATTTATTTCATATAAATAAAATTAATTGAACTCATATTTGTATTTATATTATTCATATTGTTTTTATTTATTTATGCATTAATTATTTATCTTTATATTTCATATTTTCCCTTTATATACATAGTTCTTTTCGTTTTCTAGTAATAATATAATAATTCACCAATCCGGTCGTCAATTGGCACAACCACATTTTAAAAAGTGGATGATATACACTGATTAGCATATATCAACCACTTTTAATTGTTTCATCATGATATATGTCGATTGGCATATACTAATCACTTTTAAAAATGTGATTATGCTAGTAATAAAAATTCTAGTTACAGTGAAATATACCCTTCTTCTTTATTTTAAATTATAATATTAAATTTTTTGAATATATAAATAATATATTTTATATTTATTTATATAAAAGTATATACATGTTTTTTGGTAAAATGACCTATGAACATAAATAAAGTACACACTTAATGGAGGAATTAAACACTAACACCAACTATTCTTATTTGATTCAAAGTTGAAACATTATATGTAATCCTCAATAGGTGCTTGACTAGAAGAAAACATGAGCCACTATATTTTTGATAAAATTGATATGCTTGTTAGTTAAGTGTGATCTAAGCTTAAATTAGCATTCACAATGTCCTTTTCTTTGACTTCATCTTCATTTTCTTTTCTTCTATGATAACTCTTTGATCTTCCCTATTTATGTATATCTTTGAGAGTGAATAATCAACCCCCTTTCTTCACACTTCTTCATTTTCTCCTTAAAAATTGACTTCTTTGAACAACTAAACATTACGATATCCAACCCTTAATGCCCATGTATACCAAGACCAGTTACCATTTAGTCCTTCCCCTTTATATAAAATCACTATATTAAATATCTCATGAGATTTTTATTACTTAGGGTTTATATACTTCACGTTATATATCAATTTCCAATGGGTTGTGAGACCCTTCTCCTCCACCTCTATTCATTTCTCTAGTAAGTACCATCGACACTAATCTTGGAGGAGGATATGATGACAAAAATAATGTCTACCTCTGATGAGGGTATCCCTATTTAGACCTTTGAACAATTCCATTAGACGATGAAAGATCAAATGAGGGTGGATAATCGAGATCAACAATTAAGTTCGCTCCACTTCCTCTTTACTATGATGTTAACTCCTTACAATGAAATGCTAATAATTTAGAAGCATTTGTCAATTTATCATAGGTCGACGATGTTGGAATATTCACCAATACTAGTGGGGGTGAATCAGTATTGGCAATTTTTTACCATTTCAAACTTTACTATCATATGTAAACATTAACCATTAACAATAGCATTTATCATCACATAAAGCATACACATATCATAAGAGAGTTTACGTGGAAACCCAAATGGGAGAAAACCATGGAATGCTTTTCTTATATAATATAAATATTGCATTAATTGATTTACCAGCTCATATTAGAAGCAGGATACCCACCAATTTATCAGCTCCAAATTGAAGGAGGCCACATGTTAAATTTAATGAAGCACAAGATCTTCAGGCCTGGATGAATTCAATGAGAAAAGAAGGTTGAAAAAGAGAGAAAAATTTAGTAGAGACTGATCAATTACTCATGGAAATATTGCACACAAATGGAGACAAAATTGGAATAATATCATTACATCCATTAATCAGTGTCTTGTATGCAATACAATGGTGTTAAAAATAGGATAATTTGAATGCCTAATATAGGATTTGAATATACCAACTTGGACTAAATCTAGAGCTAATTTGGTGTGGCAAAATCGCCACTAGAGATCACTAATGCTACTCCATATCATTGCATAAGATCACAAATAACTAAATGATTGATTTAGGTGAGAAAAGGCACCCTAGCTCCCTTAAATCATGAAAACTAGTGCTACAATGAATGAAAGTGAACTAAGATGACTGAAAATGAACTAACTGATGGGAATCAGAGCACAACTGAACATAATTGAACATCGACTAGGGTCAATTGTTGGTGACTATTGGTGGCACTTAAAGTGGGTTCCTAAATTATAGGGATTGGTCTCTGGATATCCTAAAGTCATGCAGACATACACATTACGTGTTATGTGGGCCATAGATAAGTCCCCCATGGCACTAGTGAAGTGGCAATGACCTCTTAATCTAGGAAAAGGAAAAAATTCCATGGTGGTCTAGGGAGGATTAACTGATTATTCCTAACACCCCCCCTTAATCCTAGCTTGGAGAACCTGGTCCCTAGAAACTAAGACCAAAGGTCACCCATACAATCTAAATGCAAAAATGGATGCTTAACAAACCAAGGAAATGGGGAAAGCCTCATGGGACACCCCCCACCCCCTCAAAATAAGAAGGAAAAATAAGGATCAAGCTTTCACATCAAGAGAAAATTTCTTCTTGAATACAAATATTATGAAAATATTTCTACAATTTGCATCTCTGTGGAGCAGTAATGTAATGTGATGGTCCTTGTGTGCACTAGTTTCTTGGTACTGTGCATGTGAACCTCTCCACCTTATTCCAATCTGACGACATATAGGAGAAGAATTGTTGCCTTTGTCTTTTATTTCTAGAGGAAGAGTGACATGATACAATTTGTTCTTTAGTGAGCAAAATTGTTGATCAGACCTTACCATCATGAAGCATCTCTCTGGGAGTTTGTAGAACTTGTCTAAGAGGAGTTTATTTGCTTGACATAACGCAAGGATTTATTTTGGAAACTAAAATATTGTTCTCCTCATGTCAGATGACTCTCCATTCATATGTTCCCAGTAGTCTTAATAACCTTTTGAGCCCTTTTAGTCCTAGGATTGGGAGTAGGGACTGGATTTGGATCCGATTGAACTTCATATTCAATTCCATAAACTAATTCAACTTGGTCTTCTATTTCGGATTCTGAATTTTAAACATTAATGGAAACATTATCATATGAAAAAGGTTTAGGTAGGATGAATTTACCTTCCCTTAATCCAAATGGCAGCTGAGAGTGCACTGGATCTGAGTATGACAAAAAGTGTGAGAATTCATATGCATTGGAGGCATGGTTTCCAACACCTTTTTCTATAAGCTTCCCATTAATTGAGATATCTAATATCTCCACTGAGACATGACCAAATACAACTTGCTTTGGTGAGCCTGTATGAGTAATTTGGTATTCATTAAAAAAATTGTAGCTAAGGAGGGCACACATAGGACATTCTTGAAAACTCCATCCTCTAACTTGATTGAACCCTTTCCTTTATCTTGGATTTGAGTGTCATCTCCCATGTGAATACTTGGACCATCGGTAAGTTGTAATGAAGAGAATGATTATTTGGATGCAACCATGTGATTGGAGGCTCTCGAATCAATGAGGAAAGAATGGGATTTTAAAATCTAGCCTTTAGTGCATGGAACCTCTCATGATCTTCATTTTTATCTCTAGAGTCAGCCTTCCTTGCACCTTCAAGGAGGGAAATATCATTCTTCTCAAGGATTCTTGACATTTGATCTATTGTATTCTTCACACTACCTTTATCTATATGGTTTCCTTTCTTATATTAGGAGCACTTTCCCTTTTCAAACCTCTAATATTTTTCCTTCTTAGAGCCCGAGGCTTCATCTGCTGGATCAAACTCTTGTTTAGGTTTAAATTCAATGTTCTCTTCTCCTTTCCTTTTTGCTTCCTCCTTTGCTTTCACGTTCTTTGTCTCACCAGCCAAGAGAGCTTGATTTATGTAGGATCTAATGGCTCCTATTTGTTTCATCTTATCTATTTTGTGAAGCAATAAAGGGATGGAATTCACCAATGATGAGTTTTCAGTATCCCAAAGTGAAAGGCTGATACAAAAACTAATAATTCTGGGCCACTTTTACCCAGAATGGAGATAACGAATTGCTCATCCTGTTGATGTATTTGTAACTTCAGAATGTATTCACTTGTATATCTTATGTCTTGTACCCCGATGTTTATTCCAGGAAGTGTCTATAATGTATTTGAGTCATGTCATGCCCCGATGTTCCTATTAGGAGGTTCTCTAATGTAAACAAGTCATGTCAAGTCATTGTGGGTAACCCTCCTACTGTTCAAGGGTTAAAGTCACCACAGTTTTGGGGCACTAGGGTTATTAGACTCTCCTAGAGAAGTCAGCCCTAGTGAGTCATTGTCAAGTCGGGAATTAGTATAAATAGAGAGTTAGCCTCTCTATTTATCACACACTCACTCACACTTAGTTGTAGCACATAGATGAGGAAGAAGAAGTTGTTGGGGCTAGAAAGAAAGAGGCTACTGTTGTCGGGATACCATCTTACTGTTTTTGGGGCTTCGCTATTTGGTGCTAATTCTATTTCTGAGGAAGTTGCGAGGTTTTCTCCTTTATGGTTTTCCCAAGGAAAATCTTTGTGTTCATTGTCTTATGTGTTTGATTGCTGTGCTTGTTATTCTCTCAGTTAAGATCCTATGTTAAAGCTAGCTTAAATGATAAAAATCTAACATGGTATTAGAGCTAACCTAAGAAGAAGACACTATGCAGCTGCGGAAACTAGGGCTTCCTACTTTTTGGATATCTCTCCACATATTTTCAGAAAAAGAAGGTTGGACTGACTCTCCTCCCCAAGGCGCATCTTTCTATCGAAGCATAATCTTATTTTGAGCATTTTTCAACTTTTGACCCGGCATTGGTGCCAAAAATTAGGGCTTTCCACAGAAGTAGAATTTTTGAGTGAGCCCAGGCCTGGATTGATCTCCTCCTCAAATCGAAGTTTAGAGATCAAGATCAAAGCATTTGGTTAGATAGAACTCTGGGAAAGTCAAACCCTAATTTGATCCTAAACAAGCACTGCAGAAATTCAGCTCCAAATTCAGATCCGACATCTTGACCTGGTAAGATCTAAATATTTTGTATTTCCATTTGAGGTTCTCAGTTAAGATGTCTCATCATACTAAGCTTGATGAAAATCTTGAGGGAGTTGATAACTTTCAAGCCTGGAATTATAGGATCTCCCTGGTCCTGGAAGAAAATGAGTTGAAGTCCTAAATCAATGAGGAGATTCCAGTTCCAGAGGGAGATGAGACTAAGGCCTTACACAAGAAGAATTTGGTTATGGCTAAGAGGCTTAGTGCTGATTCAATCAAGGATCACCTTATACCACATGTGTCCTCCCTAAAGACACCTAAAGCTATGTTTGATGCCCTAACCAAATTGTTTGAAGGAAAGAACATAAACTGGAAGATGACCTTGAGGAACCAGTCGAAGAATGTGAAGATCCAGAATGTAGAGACCATACAGTCATAATTCACAAGGGTCTCCCAGATCAAAGAACAACTTGAAGCAGTAGATGAAGAAGTGGAGAATGTAGAGATTGTAATGACCACCTCGAATGGTCTCCCTAGGACATGGGACTCTTTCATTTAAGGGATCTATGCCAGAAAGAAGTTAGTTAAGTTCAGCAGACCATGGGAAGAATTCTCTCAAGAAGAAGCTCGAATAGCAGCTCGAGAAGAAAAGATGGGAAGTGAAGATAAAGATCTCATAGTATAATCCAAGAAAACCATATCTAGCCACCACGGAGGTAAGTACTCTCATCAAAGGAATAACTTTAGAAAGCCTAGAGATAAGTATAAGTTCATTTGCTATACATGTGATGAAAGATGACACTTTGCTAGATATTGTCCTAGAAACAAAATTAGCTCTCACAAGAAGAAGGGAAACAAGAGAAGACATCATGCTCATGCTGCAAAGGATGATGAACCTTCCACAAAGAGAAACAAACAAAACAGTGACAAAGAATATGTTCTGATTTGTGCTCTCATGGGAACTATCACACATGGAAGCAATGATTGGCTTATAGATAGTGGTGCTTCCAAACATATGACAGGATTCAAGGAATCCTTTGTGAAATTATCTGAACATGAATCACCTCATAAGGTGAAACTCGGAGATGACTACCAGTATCCAATAAAAGGCAGTGGTGAATCCTCATACAAGCTAGACTCTGGAAAGTCTATCAAGATGAAAGATGTATTGTTTGTACCTAGACTAAAGAAGAACCTCCTCTCCATATTTGGATTGGATGCAAAAGGAATGAGGGTTGCATTTGTAGATGGCCAAGTCCTCATGTGGCCAAAGGGAAAGTCTTTTGATGATGTAGTAGTGATTGGGGAACAAGAAGGAGGACTATACAAATTGAAGGGCCAACTAGAGCAAGCTTTGGTTCATGCCTTGGTAGAACCAAATGAACTTTGGCATAGAAGGCTTGCACATGTGCATTACAGAGCACTACCACTTGCAAGCAAAGTTGTTGAAGATCTCCCAGAAATGTAGACAAAACATGAAGGTGTATGCAAAGGATGTGTGAAAGGGAAGAACACAAAGAAGAAATTTCCAAGTAGCGAGAGCAAGGCAAAAGGAATCTTGGAAATCATCCATTCCGATGTATGTGGCCCAATGTATTTTAGTTCACTAAGCAGGTATGTATAGTATGTTTCTTTTATTGATGATTTTTCTATAAATACATGGATATAATTTATGAAGAACAAAGATGAAGTATTCAGCAAGTTCAAGGAATTCAAAGTCTTGATCGAGAATCACACAGAAAAGAAGATCAAGACCTTTCGATCAAATAATGGTGGAGAATTCACATCAAATGAATTCAAAGAGCTATGCAAAGACTCAGGGATTAAGAGGGAGTTATCCACTCCATAAAATCCACATTAGAATGGGATTGCAGAAAGACAGAATAGAACGATCATGGAAGTAGCAAGGGCCATGCTTCATGATCACGATATTCCCATGCATCTATGGGTAGAAGCTACCAGAACAATGATGTATGCATAGAACCATACTCCACATAGAGTACTCGAGAACAAGACTCCTAAAGAAGTCTTCTCTAGCAAGAAACCAGAATTCAGCCATCTCAGAATATTTGACTGTCCTGTATACATACACATTCTGAGAGAAAAGAGGACAAAGTTAGATCCATCAGGAAAGAATGGTATATTTGTGGGATACTATGAAATCTCGAAGGCTTATAGAATATACTTCCTAGGGTTCAAGAAGATTGACATTAGCAGAGATGTAACATTTGATGAAGATTCAACCTACATTGAATCCAAGAAGAGACCGGCTGAAGAACCTGAAGAAACAAGAGCACCCAAAATTCATGATACAACCATGAATGAAGAAATTCAAGAAGAAGATCAAGAATTAGAAGAACCTCAAGAACATGTAGATCCACCTCAGGAGCAGAATCCTCCCAAGAGGAAACCTGCTTGGGTACATGAAATTATCCAAGGTGCATAAAGATATGGAGCTTCAGAAGAGACACACAGAGCAAGAAAGAGAAATAGGTCCTGCTCCAGTTATGTAGACTTACTATGTGACATTATTGATAAAGATCCTTCTAACTATGAAGAAGCGACAGAAAGGAAAGAATGAAAGGAGGCTATGATTGAAGAGTATCAATCGATCATGAAGAATGATGTTTGGGATGTTGTCCCAAGGCCAGAAGGGAAGTCCATTGTAACTTCCAAATGGATATAGAAGATCAAGCATGCTGCAGATGGCAACATAGAGAAATATAAAGCAAGATTCATGGCTCGTGGTTTCTCCTAGAAAGAAGGAATAGATTATGAAGAAAATTTTGCACCTGTAGCCAAATACACTTCCATTAGATCAATACTTGCTCTGGCTACAGTGATGAAATGGAAGATACACCAGATGGATGTCAAAACTGCTTTCTTGAATGGTGTAGTAGAAGAGGAAGTGTATGTGGAGCAGCCACTTGATTTTGAGACACATGATAGGGAGTCTCATGTGTGTAGATTGAAGAAAGCCTTGTACAGTTTGAAACAGGAACCCAAGACATGGTACAACATAATTGATGGCTTTCTATCCAGTTTGGGCTTTACCAAGTGTAAAGTAGATTCCAACCTTTACTACAAGGTTGAGGATGGAAACCTAGTGATACTCCTACTGTATGTAGATGATCTGTTTGTAATAGGTATGGATGGGTTGATTGCTGATACGAAGAGGAAACTTGCTGCCGAGTTTGAAATGGAAGACTTGGGCATGGAGGTGTGGCAGAATGTGGATGGAATCTTCCTTGGACAAGGAAAGTATGCAGTCGAGATTCTAAAGAGATTCGGGATGATGGACTACAGGGCCATAACCACACCTATGGCATCGAACCTGAAGGTATTGAGTGATGCTTCATCAGAAGCAGTTGATGCTATGATGTATCATCAGATGATTGGGTCCTTGATGTACCTGATGAACATGAGACCAAATATTTGCTTTGCTATGAACACCTTGATCCAGTTCCTGACAGATCCGAGACATGTTCACTTGATTGCTGCAAAGCATATTCTAAGATACCTGAAGGGTACAGTTGATTATGGGCTCAAGTATGAGGCAAATTAGAAGATTAACCTAGTGGGTTATGTTGATTCAGATTGGGCAGGTAGTGCCATCGATAGGAAGAGCACTTCAGGATGCTACTTCAGTATGGGATCAGGTATGATCTCTTGGTTTAGCAAGAAGCAGTCCTATGTGGCACTGAGTACAGCCATTCTGATTAGATGTGAGTGCATGTCCATTCTGATGTGATTGAGGGATGTGTTCCCACTTGATTAGTTACCAGGGCTCCTCAATCTGGGACTGAGATCCCTCTCGATGCGATGTTTTTGAACATGGTTGAATGTAAGTGCAGAGCCTTTCTAACAAGATGAGGTCAGATGTAAGTACAAATCCTTTCTGACAAGATGAGGTTGGATGTAAGTGCAGAGCCTTTTCGACAAGATGAGGTCGGTTGTAAGTGCTGAGCCATTCTGGTGCGATGTGTTTACACATGGTCAGATGTGAGTGACGGGCCTTTCTGACAAGATGAGGTCAGATGTGAGTGCTGGCTGTGCCTTTTTGACAAGATGAGGTCAGATTTAAGAGCTGGGTAGACCATTCTGACTTAGGGTCAGATATAAGTGCCGAAGACCTACATGAAGGGTAGGCCTACAACCAGCATGAAAAAGGGATGGATCTGTAGAACTTCCTGTGACAAGAAGAATTGAGAGATAACACCATTCTGAGATAGCACCGATGATGATGATCCAGACTTGATGATGATCTAGATCAAGTGATGATCCAAATGTGATGATGATCCAGACTTGATGATGATCCAGATCAAGTGATGAACCAAATTTGATGATGATACAGTGATGATGATCTAGCAGTGATGATCCAGCAGTCATGATGATCCATATCCTGTGATGAAGAAGACTTGAAGACGAAGATGACTTGAAGATGAAGAAGACCTAAAGATGATGATGACTTAAAGATGAACAAGACTTGAAGATGAAGACAACTTGAAGATGAAGATGATGAGATGATCCGGTCGATACAGAGAAGAAGACCAGTGCTGAAAATTATGTTGAAAGAATACCTTCCTAGTTAAGAGGGAGTGTTGATGTATTTGTAACTTCGGAATGTATTCAATTGTATATCTTATGTCTTGTACCCTGATGTAACGTCCCTAACCCTCCAACCAGGCAAGAGGACGCTACTAAACACTAAAACATATGGGCATCTAGCCCCATGAACAAGACATACATACATATAATGCTGAAGCATGATACTTAAATACATAAAACATCTTACGAAGAATTAATAATTCATATACAATTCATCATTCAACATGTATATCATCATTCATCAATGGTAATTATAATTGCAAACACAAGTTAGGTAAGAATACTTATCTTATGGAGAACTTGTTCGGCGACCAGCTACGTCACTGCAATGTTCCACCCAACCATAGGCTGTGTGCTCTTTAATATCTCAGCAATCCTGCCACCCCCGAGCTGGGCATGATTTCCCAAGGAGTAAGGAACTAACAAGATTACACATAGCCAAGGGAAAAACACCACCAGGATGCACAGTTCAGCGAATCCAACACCGTTGGGTTTATCAGGTGAACAACGGATCAGCCAAGGAAAAATAGTTGGGTTTATTAGGCCATCCAGGAATTGGGAAAGGATAGCTGCTAAGCTGGTGAGGTCATTGAAGAGCTAAGGACACCCACACCAAAACTAGTCTGACTTCTTGGACACCCACACACACCCAACACAAGAAAATCAGTCCTTTCTCTACAATGCAGTCCCTCAGACCCTGATCTCCCTTCCAGTGCTATTCAGGGGTTGTGGAGAAGAAAGCCAACCCACTAGCTCTGTCTATGTGGTTCCCAAACCACCAGGTCTATCAAGCACCTTAGACCCTCATTCACCACTCCAATGCAGTCCAGGGACAAAACCCCTGCATGCATGCAACCAAACAACTATTCAAGCTTTAACAGGGGAAAAACATAGTCCAGCAACCGTGGCAAATAACCACCCACGAGCAACCCTGAGCCCATAGCACACAATTCCCACTGGAGTCGCTGGAAAACTTACACAGACCAAAAAATGGGAAAAGTACAAACTCCCAAACTATGTGTGATGGAAAAAAGACACAGTCAAAGCACAAAACTATGAATGAAATCATGACCACGATTCCATGATATAATAACATATCACTACACAGTTTGATAATGGTGGAAAAAGACACAAACTCCCTGCGTGAACTTGAGGATGAACACCACCGTAGACTACCTCTCCATGAGCAAAGGATGAACCAACTCGTAATCCAACAATCGGTGAGGAAGAAAGAGAATGAATCCCAATCAATGAATTGCGGCCCCCTTTTAACTCCGCTCAGTGTTAGCGGTGGGGGAGAGTGGGTAGAACAATTTGAAATCATGCATGGAGAGAGTGCAGGTGTGGGTGTAGTGGTTTTCCTACCAGCAATTAGATGCCTCAACTAACAACAGAACAAACAAGGTGGTGACACATGGATTTACCCCCCCGTGGCTCAAGGTTTAACATTCCCCCTCCTCATCCTTAGGAATCATGCCCCTTCTCAATTTAGTTACAGTGAACATAGCTATTCAGGTTCATTTAATTAAAAAATACACATTTACATGATGCTACAACTTAATATGTATGCCGCATATCCCGATATACCATCGGTAATAGTTCCAATCATTGAAACATAACTCAATCGAATCGATGGTGGGGATTTTGCCTTCAAATCCACACCATGATTCATTACAATATATACATCACATACATAAATGAAAACATGGTCAAAACTGGGGTGTTACATTCCCCTCCCCCTTTAATAGCACTGTCCTCAGTGATTTACAAAATTGAAGAAAATGCTACACTTGTATCGCCTCAGTGCTTCACAGAGTTGAACAAAAATGGATGTGCCAATTGCATGGCATCCTCTATCTCCCACGTAGCCTCTTCAGGTCCGTAGTGCTCCCATTGCACCTTTACCTGCCCTTTGGCTCGGTTCCTGAGCATGGTGACCTTCCTGTTGAGGATATGCATTGGCTTGATTTGGAACTCTCCCTCGGGTTCCACCTAATTCACATCCCAATTTATCAAATGGTTAGGATCATGTACATATTTCTTAAGAAAAGAAACATGAAAAACATTATGAGCTCTAGTACTAGCAGGCAATGCAAGTCTATATGCAATAGGCCCTATTCTTTCAAGCACTTCAAATGGCCCACAATATCTTGGTGACAGCTTGGCACAACTCCCAAGCTTCAAGGAACTTTTATTTTCCCTCACTATGAGGTAGACATGATCCCCAACACTGAACTTTCTGGTCATCCTATGCTTATCTGCATAGCTCTTCTGTCTGTCCTATGTTGATTTTAGATTCTATCTGATCTTTACAACCTCTTGCTCCATTTCCTTGAGCAATTCTGGTCCAAGCACAACTTTGTTCATTGGGTTATCCCAAGTCACTGGTGTCCTACACATTCTTCCATACACAGCTTCATATGGACTCATCCCCAAGGATGCCTGCTATCCATTGTTGTAAGCAAACTCTACCAAGTGTAAGTAA
This sequence comes from Pseudotsuga menziesii, assembly GCA_001517045.1. Classification (NCBI taxonomy): domain Eukaryota; kingdom Viridiplantae; phylum Streptophyta; class Pinopsida; order Pinales; family Pinaceae; genus Pseudotsuga; species Pseudotsuga menziesii. The sequence continues at coordinate 109,868 of LPNX010275007.1, read as the reverse complement.
TCTTCCCACTTGGTTGGTTTTTCCATCACATACATGCGAAGCATATCTTCAAGCACCTGATTAACTCTTTCTGTCTGCCCATCTGTCTAAGGATGGTATGCAGTGCTGAAGTTTAGATTTGTGCCCAAATCTGCAAAAAACCCCTTCCAAAAGTTCGAAGTGAACTTGACATCTTTGTCAGAGACTATTGCCTTCGGCAATCCATGCAATTTGAAAATCTCCTTCATGAAGATCTTTGCAATGTCATCATTCTTGTGTGTAGACTTTACCGGTATAAAATGTGCTACCTTTGTCAACTTTTCTACCACAACCATGATGGAATCATGTTGTCTCCAAGTCATCGGCAATCCTGTAATAAAATCCATGGAAATAACTTCCCATTTCCATTCTGGAACTGGCAAAGGCTGCAACAAACCTGCTGGATTTTTATGCTCAACCTTTACTTGTTGACATTTCATGCACCTTGAAATGTATTCAGCCATATCCTTTTTCATTCCTGGACAAAAGTATTGCTTTCTAGCTGTAGCAGTTGTATTTTGATATCCTAGGTGACCAGAATACGGAGCTTGATGGATTTCATCCATAACAATTCTCCTCAAATATGCTACATTCGGAATATAAATTTTGCCTTTGTAGGTAAGAAGTCCATCGTCTTCTAATTTATATCCCTCATACCTATTCTCAAGACTTTGTTGCTGCAATTTGTCTTTTACCTGCTCATACAATTCATCCCTAGCAACGTGATTAACAATCTGCTGCCTCAAATCTGATTGGAAAATACTAAGAGATGCCACATGCATTTCCTGTACCTTCATGCTGAGTGCATCAACTACCTTAATCTCTTTCCCTTTTATGTTCTTGATTTTGAAATCAAACTCACATAAAAATTCCAGCCATCTCGCTTGCCTAGCATTTAGAGTAGGCTGGTCAAACAAATACTTCAGACCACAATGATTTGTCCTGAGCTCAAATCTTCTACCCATCAAGTAATGTCTCCACATCTTGAGAGCGTGTACTATGGATGCAAGCTCGATATCATGAGTGGCATAGTTCTTCTCATGTTCTTTCAGCTTTCTTGACTCATAACATATCACATGGTTGTCCTACATAAGGACTCCTCCTAGCCCTTGTCTGCATGCATCGGTACATACCACAAAATCTTTCTATGGATCTACAACTTTCAATACTCGTGCACTAGTGAGAAGATTCTTCAACCGCTGGAAGCTTTCTTCACACTTCGAAGTCCATTCAAACTTTATCCCCTTCTTTTGCAAGGAAGTGATGGTAGGTGCAACCTTGGAAAATATTTCAATGAATCTCCTGTAGTATCCTGTAAGTCCCATAAAAGATCTTACATCCATCACATTTCTGGGGGTAGGCCAATTCATAATGGCTTCAATCTTCTCAGGGTCCACAGATATACCCTCTTCTGAGATAATGTGACCCAAATACTGTATTCTATCTCTGTAGAAGTCACACTTGCTCAGTTTTGCATACAGCTAATGCTCCCTGAGCAATTGCAATGTTAACCTCAAATGCTCTTCATGCTCCTTCTCATTCTTAGAATAAACAAGAATGTCATCAAGGAAAACGAGAACAAACTTGTCCAAATACCTGCTGAAGACACTGTTCATAAGGAACATAAATGTAGTTGGTGCATTTTTGAGACCAAATGGTACCACTACAAACTCATAATGTCCATACCTTGTCCTGAAGGCTGTCTTATGAATGTATTCATCCTTGATTCTCACCTGTTGGTAACCAGACCTCAAGTCAATCTTGGAAAACACCTTTGCTCCTCTCATTTGATCAAAGAGGTCATCAATTCTAGGCAAAGGGTATTTGTTTTTCACCATAACCTTGTTCAACTATCTGTAATGAATACATAACCTGAGTGTACCATCTTTCTTCTTTACAAACAGGTCCGGTGCTCCCCAAGGAGACACACTCAGTCGGATATACTTCTTTTCCAACAAATCTTGCAGTTGCATCTTCAACTCTAGCATCTCCAGTGTACTCATCCTGTAGGGTGGCTTGGACATGGGTGCTGCTCCTGGCATAAGTTCAATGGTGAAATCAATGTCACACTTTGGAGGAAGCCCTGGAATCTCATCAGGAAATACATCCTTGAATTCCTATAGCACCTGATAGTCCTCCAACCTAGGAGTTTCATCTCTGGTTGTTTCTAGAATATGAGCTGCATACAACTGGCAACCTTTCCTACAGAACTTCTTCAACTGCATTGTTGAAACCTGTCTTACTGAAATTACCTTCGGAATACCTTTCACAACTACTGGGTTTCCTTTTTCATCCATGCATTCAAAAGTCTTGTTATAGTAGTCAAGCTTTACTCTATGAGCCTCTAACCAATCCATTCCAATGTGAACATCATAAGAGCCAAGTGGTAGAATATTCAGATATACACAAGTGATCAATCCATTCATAACCAATGGAAATTTCTCTACCACTTCACTGACCTTTCTCTTAGTCCGAGTGGCTAGCTGAACTAACCAATATTTTCTATGCTTTGCCTTCTTAAAAGCACAAATCTACACTATTCTAGGTGTGATGTAATTGTGAGTAGAACCAGGGTCAATCAAAATAGAAACAGATTGTTCAACAATTTTACCTGCAACTTCAACCACAGTTGACTGGTGATCTTCCTGGTAGTCCTCCAGTGCTGCATAAATTCTAGGAACTGTCCTTGCTACTTGACCCACTATTTCCGCTTCTTGAATGTTATAAGATGGTCTTGCAATTTCATTCTCAAGTGGACAATATTTGCATAGGTGGGGTCCTTCACATTTCCAACATTTGAGTGGCCTTCTGTCCTGTTGTGGATCCTTAGGCTTTTCTCCTGACACTCCAACTGGGTTACTCGTAGCTTTGGATGGCTGCTTTTGTTGATTCCTAAATCTAGAAGGTTTGAAACCTTTCTTTCTTTGGGCAAACTTCTCATTCTTCTTGTCCTTCCATGCCTCATGGTAATCAGGTTTACCTTTGCTTTGCTCATAGCAATAATTAGCCTTCCTTATTGCTTCTTCAAGAGTGCTAGGTTCATAAAACTCAATTCTGTCTTTGTAAGACTGAGGCAATTTAGAAACCGCTGGACCTTCACTTGTTCATCTCTGATGTATCGGACATACCTCAAAAATTCCAAAAACTTATTTGCACATTCATCCATGGTCTGCTGTCCCAATCTCAGCTCATGGAACTCCTTGATCTTATCATCGTAATACCTGTCAGAGAGGTATTTCTGCCTGAAATACTTCTTGAACCATTTCCACTTTAGTTTCCTTTCACTGATCCTCTTTACTTGCTTGAAGTGTTCCCACCAAATGGATGCTCTTCCATTCAGATTGAATATGGCAACTCTTGCCTTCATGTTTCCTGAATAATCCTGTACTTGGAAGTACTTCTTTATTCTGAGAAGACAAGCTTCAGCCTCTTGTCCCGTCTTTATCTCACCATCAAATGTAGGAGGTTTAGCTTTCTTAAATTCATCCCGAGAGCGATCCCTATGATGTCTTCTCCTTCTCTTTTTATGAGAATATGAGCTTGTATCCCCGTTGGATTCTTCAGAATTAGATGATCCACTAGAAGTCTTTCTCCTTCTCCTAGTGCTGCTCTTACTACCTTCTAGTCCAGAGTCTATCTTTCTCTGCAAATCTATCAAACTCTGCAACATGGCGGTGTTCAGTGGATGCTACTCTTACTGGGATTTAATCAAGCTTTTCATGTTGGCTGCAACCTCTGATGGTGTTTCCTAGAATATCCTTCCATTAGAATCTATGTCATCATGTCCATTATGGAAATTTTCTCCCATGGCATCTTCTGCACGCTCGTAAGAATCCCAAGCATCATACCCATCATGGGTTCTCATGACTGAACCACCTTTTACTTTACCACACTGTTCTTTTTGGAGTACTGCTCTTGGAAGTTGTCTATAATTCTGCAATGTGTTAGTAACAAACTATTAGATGCATATTATTAATATAAAACAAAAACTACTTACCTTCCTCTTCTGGAAATTCATAAAACACAATTTTGCTTAAAACACAAAGTTTTTTTTCTCTTGCTTAAAACCTACTGAAAGACAGTAAAAAACTGCTTGAGAAATTACTGAGAAATTCCTTCAAAAAACCAAATTTCCTTGGGCCCAATCAGACCTCTTCCTAGCTATCTTTCCGATTCTTTGGTGGTCAAAAAACCTAGTTCATCAGTGGTCTATTCATTTATTTCTCTCTGGTGTATTAGGCCTGCAGTGGTCTATCATTCCGCAACGGCGGCCAACAATCCTGTTATAATTTCCGTGGATCAAAGCTTTGTTGGTGGTCGGGATAGCCTCCTACTGTGGCATTGGACACTTAGTCCTCTAGGTGTCTGCAATGATGATTTCCACAAGTCCTAACTCTTCTATAGTGTCGGCACTCCCGAGCACTTCACGCCACTGTAGTTATGTTATCGAAACTTGGAACCACTATTCACTAAACACCTTGGCATCGACGAGTGGAGAGACTAATGCATCGACAGGATAGTTGTCTAAGCTTCCGCAATGGTGGCCCACGATCTTCCTATGTCTTCCACGGCCTCAAGCCCATCGGTGGTTGGAAGCACTTGCTATTGCGATGTCAGATGGATAGTCGACTAAGCAACCACAATGGTGGGTCACCTTCATTGAATCTTTTCCAATCGGTGATCCAATCCTCTAGCATTTCTCGATGGCTGATGATCTTGTGACTTAGAGAAAATTTTGAATTTTCTTCTTGCCTTGTCTTCGGCATTATCGGCTCTTCCATCTTCTATTCCTCGGTGATGTCGATGACTATTCTCCTCTGATCATCGATAATCCCGTTCCTCAGAAAACTTTCAGAAATTCTGTGCCATCGACAGTCGGAGGCTCTACCCGTCGGACACATAGTTGTCTAGCCCTCCGCAACGACGGGCACTCGATCAACTATTTTTCATCGACATCCATCAGCGGTCTCATCAACTAACTTTTGCCGATGGTTTTGACACTTAGGGAAATTTTCAAAAAAATTTCCGCTGCCGGAACGTCTTTTCTCCATGGCATCGACGGTCGAAGGATCTATCCATCGGAAGGATAGTCCTCTAGAATTCCGCAACGACGGTGCTCAAACAGCTGAGCATCGGTGATGTGATGAACTAACCATCGTCGATTCATCCAACTATCGGGTCTGCATCAGAGATCCATCTATCTAAGGTTTTCGATGTGCCAACGACCAACCACTTAGAAAAATTTCTGAATTTTCCTGCCACAATTTTCTGATCACTACTGGGGAGTAGGAAACCTGCCTCTGCTATCTGATATTTCATGGCCCATTCAGGCCCATGCTGCAACCAACGCTCTGATACCATACTGTAACTTCCCTGACCCTTTGACCGTGAAAGAGGACGCTACTAAACACTAAAACATACGGGCATCTAGCCCCATGAACAAGACATACATACATATAATGCTGAAGCATTATACTTAAATACATAAAACATCTTACGAAGCATTAATCATTCAACATGTATATCATCATTCATCAATGGTAATTATAATTGCAGACACAAGTTAGACAAGCATACTTATCTTATAGAGAACTTGTTCCAAAACCAGCTACGTTGCTGCAACGTTCCACCCAACCATAGGCTGCGTGCTCTTTAATCTCTCAACAACGCTGCCACTTCTAAGCTGGGCATGATTTCCCAAGGAGTAAGGAACTAGCAGGCTTACACATAGCCAAGGGAAACAACACCACCAGGATGCATAGTTTAGCCAAGCCAACACCGTTGGGTTTATCAGGCGAACAATGGATTATCCAATCCAACACAGTTGGGTTTATTAGGCCATCTAGGAACTGGGAAAGGCTAGATGCTAAGCTGGTGATCTCATTGAAGAGCTAAGGACACCCACACCAAAACTAGTCTGACTTCTTGGACACCCATACACACCCAACACAAGGAAATCAGTCCTTTCTCTGCAACGCAGTCCCTCAGACTCCGATCTCCCTTCTAGTGCTATTCAGGGGTTGTGGAGAAGAAAGCCAGCCCATTAGATCTGTCTGTGTGGTTCCCAAACCACCAAGTTTATGAAGCACCTCAGACCCTCATTCACCACTCCAATGCAATCCAGGGACAAAACCACTACATGCATGCAGCCAAACAGCTATTCAAGCTTTAACAGGGGAAAAACACAGTCTAGCAACTGTGGCAAATAACGGCCCACGAGCAACCCTAAGCCCAAAACATACAATTCCCACTACAGTCGCTGGAAAACTTACACAGACTAGAAAATCGGAAAAGTACAAACTCCCAAACTATGCGTGATGGAAAAAAGACACAGCCAAAGCACAAAACTGTGAATGAAATCACAACCATGATTCCACAATAGAATAACAGATCACTACGTAGTCTGATAACGGTGGAAAAAGACACAAACTCCCTACGTGAACCTAAAGATGAACACCACTGCAGACTACCTCTCCGTGAGCAAAGGATGAACCAACTCGTAAGCTAGCAATCGGTGAGGAAGAAAGAGAACAAACTGTAATCAATGAATTGTGGCCCCCTTTTAACTCTGCTCAGCGTGAGGGAACTAAACCATCGGTGGTGGGGGAGAGTGGGTAGAACAAATGGCAATCATGCGTGGAGAGAGTGCAGGCGTGGGCATAGTGGTTTTCCTTCTAGAAATTAGATGCCTCAACTACAAATAGAACAAATAGGGTGGTGACACATGGCTTTTCCCCCACCATGGCTCAAGGTTTAACATTCCCCCTCCTCATCCTTAGGAATCATGCCCCTTCTCAATTTAGTTGTAGTGAACATAGCTGGTTGGGTTCATTTAATTAAAATGCACATTTACATGATGCTACAACTTAATATGTATCCGACATATCCTGATATACCATCGGTAACAGTTCTAGTCACTTAAACATAACACAACTGAAACGATGGTGGGGATTTTTTCTTCAGCTGCACACCACGATTCATTACAATATATACATCACATACATAAATGCAAACAGGGTCAAAACTGGGGTGTTACACCCAATGTTTATTTCAGGAAGTGTCTATAATGTATTTGAGTCATGTCATGCCCCGATGTTCCTATTGGTAGGTTTTATAATGTAAACAAGTCATGCCAAGTCATTGTGGGTAACCCTCCTATTGTTCAAGGGTCAAAGTCCCCGCAGTTTTGGGGCACTTGGGTTATTATACTCTCGTAGGGAAGTCAGCCCTAGTGACTCATTATCAAGTCAGGAATTAGTATAAATAGAGATTTAGACTCTCTATTTATCACACACTCACTCACACTCAGTTGTAGTGCATAGATGAGGAAGAAGAAGTTGCTAGGGCTAGAAAGAAAGAGGCTACTGCTGTCGAGATATCATCTTACTATTTTTGGGGCTTTGCTATTTGGTACTGATTCTATCTCTGAGGAAGTTGCGGGATTTTATCCTTTATGGTTTCCCCAAGGAAAGTCTTTGTGTTCATTGTCTTATTTGTTTGATTGTTGTGCTTTTTATTCTCTCAGTTAAGATCCTAAGTTAATGCTAGCTTAAAGGATAAAAATCTAACACATCCTTCTTCTCAAGCCCGCACTACTTGCATTGCATGACAATATATTTGAATTTTGAGAGAAAATTCTTTATAGTTTTGAAGTTGTTGGGTTGTAGTTCTATCAACTCATTCTCTAGAATATGTCCCCTCACCTCATCCTTCTTTCCAAACAAGGATTCGATATTCTCCCATACTTCTTTTGCAGTTCTCAGTCCATCAAGATGGAAGAGAAAATCCCTGAAGATGTGGATGCACATGAAGCCAAATGCTTCATCCAACATGTTTGAATATGCTTCTATTTTTCAAGAGGATGTTGGTGTTTGTCCTCTTTGCCCCTGGTGACCATGTACATACCCTTTTTGCGAAATACAATATGCATATCATCCCTCCAAAATACTAAATTCTCCATCTTACAACATCAAAAACAACTAATTATTCAAAAAATATTTGAATGTACTTGCAAAAATACTGAAAAAACACTTAAATTTGCAATTAAACCAATTGAAACACTCTCCACTTCAACATGTGCACTTTCTCTATGTGCTTCACACCTGGCTAGACTTCTCTAGTCAGAATCCAGAGGGAGCAAGGAAATAATACAAGGATTTATGTGGAACCCAATTGCTTCTAGTGCATCAATGGAATTTTCTGAGGTTTAAAGATGGCATGTATACCCTATTTGATACCATGTTAAATTTAATGAAGCATATGATCTTCAGTCCTACATCAATTCAATGAGAAAAGAAGGATGCAGAAGAGAGGTAAGAATTTAGTAGAGACTGGTCAATTACTCATGGAAAATTTACACACACATGGAGACAAAATTGGAATAATATAATTACATCCATTAATTAGCGTCTTGTATGCAATATAGAGGTGTTACAAATAGGATAATGTGAATGCCTTAGTATTCAAATCTACCAACCTGGACTGACTCTGGAGCTAACTCTGTGTGGGAAAATCACTACTAGAGATCACTAATGCAACTTCGATTTAGTGAATCAGATCACAAACAATTAAATGACCAGGTTTGGTGAGAAAAGGATCCCTACCTCCCTTGAGTCATGCAAATTGGCACTAGGATGACTTAAAATGAACTAATTGATGGGAATCAGAGCACAATGAACATAACTGAACACTAATGGTCAAGTGTTGGTGACTATTGGTGGCACTTAGAGTGGGTTCGTAAATTATAGGGATTGGTCCCTTGAGCACCTAAAATCATGAAGACATGCACATTAAGTGTAAGGTGGGCCCCAAATGAGTCCCCAATGGCACTAGTGTAGTGGCAATGACCTACTAAGCTAGGAAAATACAAATAGACTATGGTGGTCAAGGGAGGATTAATTAATTAATCCTAATAGCACAAGCCCCTAGTTTTACCATAGGGTTCAAGCTGTAGTGAGTATTCCAATCCTAAGTGAGATCCTACTCACTAGATTTACCATCATCAATTAGAAGGAGGCTACAAACCCCTGTCCTTTCCCCATCCTGCCGCCCTTATATGAATAAGAGAATAAACTTATCACTGTCATTGTATCTATATCACCGTCTCTATTAACCTGTACCTATATCACCATCTATCTCACTAACATAATCACTATATCCTTGTTTATATCTGTCACTATCTTTATGTGAAACTATACATGACTCAAATCTATCTTTCAAGAATGACTAGAAACAATCACTCATAGATTTCAATTGTATCTTTAAACCCTTATATTATAGTCATTTCCAAACCCTAGGATATTCCAAGATATTCACCATGATTTATGACAAGGTCGTCACCATAATCACCATAATATATCTATGCAGATATAATCACTACGATCTATCCAATATCATCACCATAATAACCATCACATATCTATGCAAGATCACCAAATAAAAGGATCTAACACATACTAAATATCCATACCATTTTGAAGACAACAAGATGGACTCTAGTCCATGAGAGGCATGACCTTTACAAGAGAGACCCACATGTAAGAGCCATACCTTTTCCAATATGAAGAAACAAGAAATAAACCTTCACCATAAGAAAATATATACCATGTCATCATATATCCCTTACAATAGTATTTCCAATGAGCCAATAAGTTCATGATTTTGATACTGTAGGAGAAATTTATGCCAATTTTATCAATCTTCACCAAATAACAAAAGATGATCCCAAAATTTTCCACACTAGCTTCTCCACAAAACTTCACACTTTCTCCATAGATTTGTGCAAGAGAGAGAGAGAGGGAGGGAGAGAGGGAGAGAGGGAGAGAGAGAGGGGGAGAGAGAGAGGGAGACTGGGAGAGAGAGAGGGATAGAGAGAGATGAATTTATGTGCAAATGATAAGTTTATCCTCCTATTTAGACCCTCCAAGATTCTTTTAACTTGCTTTAAGTCTTACATTTCACTTATCCCTAAATTTAGGATCTCCATAATTAAGGGGTACTTTAATGGGTCAATACCCCACTTCAAGGATTCATCATGGAACTTTAATTTTCCTTCATTATCACTTCATATATTCATTAAAGGGTATTTGAGGCATCTCCTCATCATACTTAGTGGACAAATCACTATTCCTTTAAGGTTTTCTTTCCTCTTTTTGTGGACCCATCCTTACTTTTGGTGTTATGTGGACCCATAATCAATACTTTGGGGGATGCTTCATATTTGACACCAATTTCTTTGGACAAACTTTAGGGACTCTTTAGGGTCTTCTTCATCATGGGCCATGTGACCCTAAAACCATGGTAATGTGGACACAACACAATTATTCCAGGAGTTTCTTCACCTTCATCACCAACATTTCTTCAGGTAAACCTTAGGGACTTTTTTAGGGGTTTTCCCTAGATGTGTAGAACCCAAAGTGTATTATGGTGAGGGCCATGCTTCAAGCTATGCCATAATGGGATTGATTTGGAGATATATACACTAGGACTCATTAGGAATTTTACATCAATGGAGACCTTATTCAACAATATTCCCCTTTGTCGTTGATGACATCCATCATACTCCCCCTAGGACCATGATCCTAATCTTTCTCTTTCCCTTTGACATCAATGGAATATTATAACTCCCCCTGAAAATATATATTTTATTTGGGGATTATCCCATTAAAAATATTATCATTTCCTTCAAAATTTTGTAACCTTTTGTCTAAGATCACTTGCCATGTTGCTACTACAATATCTTGCAATGTGTCCATAATGATGACATTTGTAGCATTCAACATTATGATTCATCATGCTTCTACAATTCCTTGCCATGTGTCCATAATTATATAACTTGTAATGTTTAACAATGTAGTTCAAGTGGACACCTTCATTTGATTGAGAATTTCCTTCATAAGCTTTGCAATCTATAGCCTTAGGACAAAAGTTGTTGCAAGAGAAACAATTACCAAGAAAGATGCTTATATACCTATGTGTAGAAAATATTCTTGATGGTGCAACATCTCTATATTCATCTTTCTCTAAACCTTGTCGATGAATCCTTCCTTTGTAGTCTCTTCCTTAATGGGATATTTTGAGAATGTATTCATAAGTCTTATCCTTCTCTTCATTTCTCTTTGAAAATTCAAATTTCTTTGTTGCTGGTTTGGATCTTTCACCTTCTTTAATATTTTTCTATTTATCATAACCCAATGTTGTTTTTTCAAGTGGATATATTTGTTGGTTGAGCATGCCATCTAATATCAATGTGCTATTCTTAAACTTCAATTTTGTGGAAGTTGTCTTCTCCATTTTCTTTTGTATATTAACAATCTCAAACTGTCTTGTTTGGAAAATTTCACCCTTCTCCTTTATTTATTTATTTTTTATTTTTACTAGGGGAATGATAAATTAGGGATGGGGTTGGTACTCACATGACACGAGGTCCAGGGATCCAATCTCACTACCACTATACCCCTAGGTGCATATACAAGGCCCATACCATGACTCACGAGTAAGTTTGGGGGGGATTTGAACATGAGACCTTCCATTTAGAACATTTCCATTTTACCACTTTGTCTACCCCCCATGAGTTTCCTTCTCCTTTAGTTGACTTGTTAGGACTTATTCAATTTTATTTGCTTCTTCCACATGTATTTTTATGACAGTAATAGTATTTTCAATCTCTTCATGGTCTTTATGCTTTTTACCTTTTGTTTCTTCTATTATCTCTTCTAGCAACACATTCTTCTTCTTGAGTTTCTTCATTTCATTTTGGCAACATACTAGTTATACTTCAAGAACAAATTCTTCTTCTTTGTGTTCTAATCCTTAAGGAGATTTTTGTAGTTCATCTTCTTGATCAATAGGATTTGTAATCATGGACACGAGGAAAGTTTATTCTTCTTTTAATCACTATCTTTTCCTTCTTTATATGAACACTCATCAATAGCATGTCCCATTCTTCCACATTTAAAACATTTAGAGAGTGAATTATTGGTACCTTTGTCTCTTTCTTTTCATCATCTTCATCTTTCGTGTCATGGTTGGATGAGCTTCCTTCACCTTTTTCATCTTGTTCTTCATATTTTTTATTTGTAAATCTTTTGTAGCTTGCCCCAAACCTCTCTAGCTTATGTCCACTTTCCTAGATTTCTTTTCACAGAATTTGATAATCCATCTAGAATGGCATCAATTTCCATTGCATTGTTCTTATTTAACTCCTTTTTGGCTACATATTTCAATGGTATTTTTGGAGCAGTGTATCTATTAACAATAACGATCAAATCATACACCCCTAAATCCATCAAGTAGTATCTCTTTCTAATACTCCATAATGCATAATTATTTCCATCAAATGTTTGAATACCATTTTAATAGAATCCTAGTTGATACATATGTTCACGATCTTCCTTCTAGTTGTTAAAATATTCTAAAGGTAACTGATTCTGATACCAATTGTTGGAATATTCACCAATACTAAGCTAGGGGGGGGGGGTGGTGAATCGGTATTGGGCACTTTTTATCATTTCAAAATTTAATATCAGATGTAAACATTAACTATTAACAATAACATTCACCATTACATAAAACATACATAGTACATAAGGGATTTTATGTGGAAACCTAAATGGAAGAAAACCACATAATGATTTCATTATATAGTATAAATATTACATTCAATTGATTTACCATCTCCAATGGAAAGGAGGATATAACCTCCTATTTTTTCATCTCCAACTGGAAGGAGGATACAACCACCTAGTTTGTCAGCTTCGACTAAAAGGATGCCACTACCCCCTGGTTTTACCACAATATCCAACATGTACTAAGGACTCCAATTCTTAGTGATCTCTGACTAAATAGATTTATCAACATCAAATGAAAGGAGGATATAACCCCCTAACCACTCCTCATCCTACCACCCTAATATGGATAAGATAATAAACCTGTCATGTTCACTGTGTATCACCTATATCTATATCTGTCAACCTGTATCTATATCACTTTCTATGTAAACCTTTATGTGTATCACTGTCTCTATCAACCTATACCCGTATCACTATTTTTTTCATTGCCATAATCTATATATCCCTATCTCTGTCTTTTTCACTATCTATGTGTCAACCTGTACATGCCTCAAAACTATATTTCAAGAATTCCTAGAAACAACCACCCATAGATGTCATTTGTATCTTCAAACCCTTATATCATAGTCATTTCCAAACCTTATTATATTCAAAGATAATCACTATGATCTATGCCAATACCATCACCATAACATATCTATGTAAAGAAAATTACCATGATCTATCCAAGAGAATCACCGTAATCACCGTAATCACCATAACATATCTACACAAAGATAATTAACATGATCTAACCAAGAGAATCACCATAACATATCGATGCAAAATCACCAAAGAAAAGGCTATAACACATAATCAAGGTCCATACCATTTTAAATACAACCAAATGGACTCTACTCCATGAGAGTCATGACCATTACAAGAGAGACCCACATGTAAAAACCATATGTTTTACAATATGAAGAAACAATAAAGAAACCATTTAGAAAAAGGAACTCTAGATCATGCCATCACATAGACCTTACAATAATATTTCCAACAATCTAAGAAGTTCATTATTTCAATACTGTGTAAGAAAGTTATGTCAATTTTACCAATATTCACCAAAGAACAAAATATGATCCCAAAATTTTCCACACTAGCTCCTCCAAAAAATTTCACACTTTCTCCTTAGAGAGAGATATGAATTGATGAGAAAATGAGAAGTATCTGCTCCTATTTATACCCTCAAAGATTCATTTATCTTGCTTTAGGGCCTACATTCCACTTATCCCTAAATTTAGGATCTCCATATTTTAAGGGGTATTTTAATGGGTCAATACCCCACTTTAAGGATTCATCATGAAAATTTAATTTTCCTTTATGATCACTTTATATTTTCATCAAAGGGTATTTGGGGTTTCTCCTCATCATACTTGGTGGACACATCATTATTATTTTTGTGGTTTCTTCTTTTTTATGTGGACTCATCCTTACTAGTGGGGTTTTGTTGACCCAACATCATTACTTTGGGAGATTATGCATACTTCACATCAATATTCCTTTGGAACAACTTTAGGGACTCTTTAAGGGCTTCTTCATCATGATTCATGTGACTCCAACATCATGTTCATGTGGAACCAACACCACTATTCTAGGGGTTTACTCACCTTTCTTACCAACATTGATTAGGAGCAACCTTAATGACTTCTTCAGGGGTTTTCCCCATATGTGTACAATCCAAAATGTCTTCTAGTGAGGGCCATACTTAAATATACACCATGAGGGTCCCACATTGGAGTTATATACACTAGGACTCACTATGAATTTGAAATCAATGGAAACCTTATTCAACAATCTCCCCCTTTGTCACTGATGGAAACCATCATACTCCCCCTTGGACCATGCTATTGATATTTCTCTCTCCCTTTGACATCAATGGAAAAGGATAACTCCCCTTGACAATATTTCTTTTCTTTGGTACTTCTCCCCTTTAAAATATTTTTATTTCATTATCCAATCTTTTGTAACTTTTTTTCTAGGAGATGTTGGGCTATAGGGCAGACCTGGGTTTTATACCTTTAACTTCGTACCAACAAAAGACCCACAGTGTTGGCCCTTTCGGCAACAACCTGCAAGCAGGTCGCAGTCTCACCCGAAACAGCTATGGGATGCCGCAGAATCAGGTTTTTGCAAGCAGAAGAGGGAGATTACTGTACCTTTAGCTTTTATCAATTCTTTATAATCAATTAACATAGTGTTTAAACATTCACACACACACACACACACACACACACACACACACATATATATATATCTTCACAGTTAAGTAACACCGTGACTTTCTTAACCCTTACTGGGAATGCACAGCGAAGCTATTTCTGAAACATCGATCTTACTTATCAGATTTATCTATACTTATCAATGCATAAAAGAACATAACAGAAATCACAGAAGAACCACAACACCAGATATAACGTGGTTCACCCCCAGTGTAGGGGTTACGTCCACAGAACTATGTTTTATTCAACTTTTCTACAAAATCATAGTTCTGATCTGTGCACTCAGCTGCAGATCCCTTCAGTCCTCAAAGCTGTGCACACAGCTGCAGATTTCCTTAATCACTTACAAACCCTCTGCGCACACAGCTGCAGAGGTCGTCCATGCACTCAACTGGGACTTATCCTTCACTTACAAAATAGCCTTAGCTTCACGTTAACTTTCTTACATTCAAAAACCTAACCTGACTTATTTACAAGAGTGCCTATTTATACATTGCACTATTACAAAACCATGGACTTCAACCATGGGCACCCCGAACCCTAAACCCTGGACTTAAACCATGGGTTTATTACAAAAAGAGGACTCCGACTTAAACTCGACACCCCTAAGACTATTTTGAGTCATAACTCTGCTTACAAACTTACAAAAACCACAGAGTTACCCATCTTAAGGATCGTTAGGGTGTGCGCCCCAACAGGCCCCTAAGACTCACCAGAGTCCCGTCTCGGGACACTCTACTGTCCTTCTAGTCCACAAACTTTGTCAGCGAAGAGGGTGTACTGCTTGTTGAGGCCGCGCATAATATTGTCAGCTGCTTTTTCTTTTTTGCTCAACTCCTACAATACTTCGCTGACGCTTCCCCAGCTTGTTTCTGCGCATATGCATCATATTATTTTAGGACTTTGAGTTGGGCGTCCGCAGCAGTACTCAACTCGAAAGCTTCGCTGATATGTGGCTGCATGTTAGTTTCCATTGCTGTTGCTTTTTCCCTACATGACTCAATTTCCTGCTAAAGTTCATTACTTCACTTGACCTTTAGCATTTTCTCCATAGGCGGCAGATTCTTAATTTGCACTTTCACTGTGTCCAATTCTGCTTGTCACTGCCTGATGGCTTCTCGCAGCTGTCCAATTTCTGGGCGTTCCTGCAGGGTGGTCCATGCCTCGACAGTGTCTTCTAGCAGCTTTGCTACGCTGCTCACAATATCCGAGATTTTTGCTGCAGAGGCCTGAATATCTGCTCGACGGTGCTCCCTAACCTCTGGGGGAATTTCTGGTTTGATGCGAAGTTGGAGCTCCGCAATCTGAGCGTCATGTTCTGCTTTGAGCTTCTCTATTTCACTGCGCGACTGTTGTGCATAGTCTTTCAACCTGGCTAATCTTTGCTCTGGCTCTTCCACCAGCTGTATGTCGAAGTCAGGGAGACTTCGACATGTTACATCCAAAACTCAGACCAATGTAATCTGCTTACGTTCTGCGTCTCTTTTTCTCTGCTCTGCTACTTCCAGCTACGCTGTGAGGCTATCATTCTGCTTCCTGATATCGTCCAACTGTATCTGTGAATAATGGTCTCGGTCCTGGATTTCCTTTGCGATAGCTGACTGGCAAAGATGTAGTTCTAGCATGGACATTTTGGTGTAATCAATTCCTACTGTCAGGCTCATCTCTGCGCGAGATGCTGCATCAGTTGTGATGAGGGCAGTGGTGGATACTTGGCCCTTGTTTTCTCGGGCTGGCCATTGCCTTAATTTGGGCTGCGCACTTCCCGGGGTATTGCTGGTTATAGTGCCAGTCACCGATTGTGCTGCTAAGTCTTTTAGCTCCGATATGTGCTGCGCGACACCATTGATGGCATCTAACTGTACAGCTGCGAATTTTGACCATTTCTTGGTAAGAACTTCTGTGGACTTTGACAAAGCCTTGTCAAGCTCCTCACTTGTCAAGCCGGGTGTGTCATTGATATTCTTTTCCTTTGACTCCTTCACTTTCTTTCGGGGCTGCGGTTTGTTCACTTCCTCTACTTCTGGTGTCTTGCGCTTATCCTGCCTATTAGGGTCTGGAGTAGTCTTGACCGAGTCCTATCCTTCTTCTTCATCGGTGTCTACTTCTCCACCCTGGTTACTATCATGCTGCTATGACTCAGTCTGTTCCTCGCTGTCTTCCAGGGGACCTTGCTGTTGCTGGTGACTAGGGCCTGCGCCCACATTAGTAGCTATGGGGACTGAAATGTGAGGTTTTTTCCCTACATCTTTCAACCATTCAACCGGCCAGTGTTGGACTACTGCCCAGATATCACCCTCAGTGACTACATATGATAGCTTGAACCATTAGTGATGTGGATCTGTGCAAGCCTATATGAAAGTATGATGCATGTCGACGCTGAAGGCGGTTGTGCTGTCATATTGAGAGAACAGCTTATTACTGAGCCATGGGGTTTTTGTGATCTGAAACTGGATATCCATTATATAGAAATAAAATACATAATTTGTCATATGTTGGTGTGCTTTATCCTATGAAACCCACAGCGAGGCGTACTTGGCTGCGCTAGGCATGTGCTCTGGCACCGCAGAAAACTATGCCTCAATAGGTTCTTGCCATCCTACCAGTGCGATGAGGACGAGCAGCCAAGAGTAATGGAAGGGCCTACCTTTTTCCTGCGTGTCGCGAGTGTCTTCCAGGAATTCCTTTGTAATAAATTCTTCCTAGTTGTAGTTGTAACCTTTGGCGCAGTTGATAGCAATTCGGATAACCGGGGTAGGTACTTCAGTTGGTCTGCACTTCCGTATGAATTTTCAGGCTAAAAGCTCCACTGCAAAGCGAATGTGCTGTTTCTGAATGGCAGAAGTGTGATACCCATGTTTGCCCTTTGTCAGGCTGAAGCGTTCCTTCATGGCTTGTGTGAGCTTCGTGTCCTCATGCTTTGATGGAAATTCGGTCACCAGATTAGGGCCTGTGATTGGTAAACCAGTGATCCTCTGGATGAGCTCGCCATTGATAGGGATTTTCTTGTCTCCTATCCATAGGTGGCCATCATGAACTAGCGCTAGCAGCTGCTTGACCACTACAGTCACCTGTGTGCTGCGACCAAAATGGGGAACGTCGAGCATCTTCAGCAGGCCAGCTTGATCCAAGCCGGTAGCCCATCATTTGACTTCTAATAATGTCACCCCGGTCTCATCGTACTTGACAAAATGAAAATATGCTTCTGGTGTGAACTGTGGAAACCTACCATGATCGCTTGTATCATGGTCGGAGTACTTAAGCCGGTCTATCTTTCCTGTCGTGGTCCCAACCAGCTGTACACCCGGTGGCAGTGAAGGGGTGCTTATTATGAACTACTTGTTCCGTCGAGGTGGTTTAACTCCTGGTCGAAGAGGCAGGACATATGGTGGCCGCCGTGGTGTAATGTTCTCCTCTCCTTCACTTGGGATTTCTACCGAACCAGGCGGATTCATTCCAGGATCCTCTAATGTTTTCCCGGACTGCTTATGCCGATCTTCATTCCACTTAGAACAAACTTCAGGCTTGAACTGTTTCCTAGCAGACCGTGTTTGCATTGGTAGAGGCGGTGTAGGTAGGGTCTCCTCTCGTGCTACAGGTGCAGATGGGGGGTGAACGATGTTCTGCAGACCTGTCTATCCAAATTCTCTCAATAAGTCTTGAAGTTCTTGATCGACAGACATAGGTTCAATTGTGAAACTGTGGAATGTGACTTGCCCATGCTCGGGTGTCTTCTTATACAATCCATCGATCAAATCAGTCATAAATGTGTATTGAAGGCACCAAATCTGGCAGAGATGCTGCTTCCACGGCACTAAATTTTGGTGGATCTCCTTAGGATAGGCAGTTAAGGCAACTAAAGTACCGGCGCCGACAAATCGGCAGTGTTCCAATGGTTGGTTTTTGTGCTGCGGCGCAACCAGTACCACAGCTGCATCACAATAAGGATCTTCATCATGATAATGACCTTCGGCATATGCAGGTAAGTTTTGCGACCCAATTGTGAGCTTTTCTCTTTTAGCTTCTTGTGCCAGCCAGCGAGGGCAGGACTGGGTTATTTCTTTATCCCGAGACACATTAGCGTGCCGAGGCCCAACCTCCCTGTGCCGGTTTTCGGCTGCAAATGCCTGGGTATGACCAAGTCGAGGTACCCATTCTGTACGAAATACAAGTTTTCATGCCCCGTAACAATGCTCCAAATGTTCCTGCGCCCTATTCTGCCCATTCAATCTGCTGCGCGCCCTCAGTAGCTGATCCACAAATCTTAGGTGAAGTGATGTATGACAAGTTTCCCAATTCGGAAAGTACCTCTTATAGGAAGTCCACCTGGTGACTCCTAACGCTGAATCCAGATTCTCCAGTTTCTGTGACTCCAGTATCTGTTTTGACAATGGCACAATGGACTCCTCTGGGTCTGTCGAACCATCAGAGGCAGGTAAGGTCTTTGGCTGCAAGCTAAGCCTTCTAAGGGACTTGGTAATTTGGGCACCTCGGTGTCCCTTTAGCTCATACAATCGGTTCTGCCAACTTTCTAAGTCATCCTTAGAGTCTGTCATACAGGAGCTACCAAACTCACAACCTTCGGCAGGAGGATCCTCATAATCTTCTTCCTTCGCGGTGATATTATAGATCTAGTCCAACACATCCTGATCTTCATCTTTGAGTGTTTTTGTGTATCTTTTTCCTTGGGACGGGTCTAGGGGTATTATAACTCTCAAACCCTTTCCTTTGAAGGTCATCTGTCTCTTCTTAAGGTTAATGACTGCAGCATTTTCCCTTTCCCACTCAATTCCTAACAGGGCTGGGTAGGGATTGCTGTCATCAATGATCTCAATAAATTCAAAGTCTGCCAAAGTACTGGCCCCATCAATATCAATTGGAACACTAAGGAATCTCCCTAGGGGCACAATCCTTTGCTGATTGGCTAACTTCAACTATATAGGGGACCAGGCAAGGGTAGGTTTCCCCATTTGCTCCCAGGTTTGTTTGGTTAAGACATTGACTTCTGACCCTAAATCCAGGATGACATCAGTCATATCATACCCTCCTATCTGAGCATTCAATCTCATTTCCCTGCCAGTTCTTCAGACACTATTAATAGTTTTCTCCTTATCAACTCTTCTCTGAGGTTCACAGACAGCAAGAACTTTTTGCAACTCCTTTAGAGCGTTCTGATTCTGTAAGAGTTTCATACAGCTCTGTAAAAAGGAGGATAGGGTACTTACTTTATCTGGCAAGGCATCTTGCAGCTGCGATTCCTGCTAATGTTGCTGCGCAAGTACTACTGCTGTGTTAGGAGCAACATCATCACGCTGGGCTTCCATGACTGTCTCGTGTTCGCTTGGGACTTTTTCTGGGACCCCGTCCTCGTCAGGCTGTCTCTCTGCATTCTGTAGGTGCGTCATAGCTCCACTCTGCGTAACAATGTTAATGGTTGCGACAAGTCGGGGCTCGACGGAAATCATCTGGATATTCTGAGTAGGACCACCGTTTATTTCCTGAATCTTAGCTATCAACTACGGGCATTGCTCGATCACATGATCGACTGCGCGACAATACCGACATGTCGTAGTTGGGTTTCAACAATATCTAGCTAAATTCCTGGCTTGGTTACAGTTGTAGCAGACGACCTAGCCTCGGCCTCTTCCTACCATACCACCATGACCCCGACCTCCGAAAGCACCTCTATTGGATGCACCACCACGGTAACCGTAGCCATCATTGCCCTGGCCCTCATTTTGTACCCGATAGGCGTCATAAGTGCACTCTTGCATAAGGTCATAACTACAACATTCGTCTTCATTATGTCCTACAGGCTTACAAAAATTGCAGTAGGTGTTCTGGGGGACTTGCACATACCTCTGGAGCAGATGACAATGTTCTGGGCGATGCTGGCCAGTTGTCCGATAGATCTCACAATATAGAACAGTGGGATTGAATGGGTTTGGCATTCCAGTATTCAGGTAATTGCCTACCACAGGACACTATTCCCTGTCGTGACCTTCTTTCCGACAGTGGGTACACCAAACCGCTTCATGACCAGTTTTTCCTGTTTTCATATCGCGGAGCTCGAGAGCCATGGCTGCGAGCTGTGCTTGGATTTGAGCAATACCAGAATTATCTTTAACAGGTGCGGTCTCAAGCTTCATCATGATTTCTAGAGCCTCTTGCTGGTCAGCAACCTTCTGTTGCATGAGTGGAGTTCTGATGTGTGGTAGTAGTGCGGCAATAAACCATTCCTTGTGCTGTGCAAGGCCAATTGTGAAACTAACTTGGTCTAGTAGAACTTTGAACCTCTGATCAAAGTCCCACACTGATTCACCGTGCTTTTGCTGAATCTCCTTTAATTCAGTGATACACTGCGACTCTGATTTGGGCTTCTTAAACTCTTTGATTATTGCTGCCTTGATATCATCTAGGGCAGGATTCTGAGTACTAGAGAATTTCATGAACCAGGTCAAATCCCAGGCCCTGAAAGAATTAATGATCTACGCAGTTCTTACAACTGGGTCTGTAATGTTCTTAGCAGTCCACACCACCTCACATAAAAACCAGAATTGTTCTAGATCCTCTGATCCAGTTCCTTTGAAAACAGGGAGCTTAATATCATCAGTCATGTGGGCCATAGTAGATCTAGGGGGGGTTGGAGGGGGAGAGGAAGTAGGCAGGGGGAACTTACTGGGGTAGACTGACCTGCGACAGGAGTACTGGTACTAGGGTTACTTTCAGTCTGCGACGGATTCTCAGGGATAATAGATCAGCGCTGCAGGGTTACCCGGGGGTTTCCAATAGAAGGGATTTCTTCGGGCTCTGAGGCTGCTGGAATGAAATGGGTAGACTCGATATCCTGACCTAGGGTAGATGACTCAAAAGTTCTCTTGTCCCTTTTGCCACTTCGCAGCAAACCACTTTGCTCATCGAAGGTGTTGCCACTTGCAAACATAGGTTAGTAATACACAATCTAACAGTCTAATTCAAGAAGCAATATTCCTTTTTCAGCTAATAGCCTCTTAATCTTTAGACTAAATAAATTTAAAAACTTACCCCTTGGTCCTTTGAAGAACTGTTGCTCCACTTCACTAAAGGAGGTACTCGTGTCAATAGTGAACTCCGTCACGAATGCCTCAAGGGTTCACGTCGTCCAAAAATCAACAGCACGAGAGATCCCGTTGTTTACTCTTTTCAACAAGTTGATTCTTGTGGGGGTCCAAGCAGGAAACTGACCTCCACGAAAGTTCGTCCTTCGCTTGGCCAACCTGGATACCCACTGGTGCAACTCTATGTGGATACTACCAAAGAAAATTTCATAAACATCACAAAAAACATACCTTTGTAAAAAGCCACTTGCGCTACGACGCGGATCTTTGTTCTCTTGCTCAGCGAATTTCAGATAAGTCTCATCCAGCCAATCACCAATTTCTTTCACAGAGGGTCTCCAGAACATAGCCCTCGAGGTACGACGTAAACCCCTCTTGCACAGATACTGAGTTCAACTGGCAACGGAACCACTTTGTTGGGCTATAGGGTAGACCCGGGTTTTATACCTTTAACTTCGCACCAACAAAATACCCACAGTGTTGGCCCTTTCGGCAACAACTTGCAAGCAGGTCGCAGTCTCACCCGAAACAGCTATGGGATGCCGCAGAATCAGGTTTCTGCAAGCAGAAGAGGGAGATTACTGTACCTTTAGCTTTTATCAATTCTTTATAATCAATTAACACAGTGTTTAAACATTCACACACACACACACACACACACACACACACACACACACACACACACACACACACAAAGAGATATATATATATATATATATATCTTGACAGTTAAGTAACACCGTGACTTGCTTAACCCTTACTGGGAATGCACAGGGAAGCTATTTCTGAAACATCGATCTTACTTATCAGATTTATCTATACTTATCAATGCATAAAAGAACATAACAGAAATCACACAAGAACCACAACACCAGATATAACGTGGTTCACCCCCAGTGTAGGGGTTACGTCCATAGAACTGTGTTTTATTCAACTTTTCTACAAAATCACAGTTCTGATCTGTGCACTCAGCTGCAGATCCCTTCAGTCCTCAAAGCCATGCACACAGCAGCAGGCCTCTATGCACACAGTTGCAGATTTCCTTAATCACTTACAAACCTCTACGCACACAGCTGCAGAGGTCGTCCATGCACTCAGCTGGGACTTATCCTTCACTTACAAAATAGCCTTAGCTTCGCGTTAACTTTCTTACATTCAAAAACCTAACCTAACTTATTTACAAGAGTGCCTATTTATACAGCGCACTATTACAAAACCATGGACTTCAACCATGGGCACTCCGAACCCTAAACCCTGGACTTAAACCATGGGTTTATTACAAAAAGAGGACTCCGACTTAACCTCCACACCCCTAAGACTATTTTGAGTCATAACTCTGCTTACAAACTTACAAAAACCACGGAGTTACCCATATTAAGGATTGTTAGGGTGCGCACCCCAATAAGAGATATTTCCATGTTGATACTATAATCTCTTGCCATGTGTCCATGGTACTACAATCTCTTTCCATGTGTTCATAGTCATGACATTTGTAGCATTCAACATTATGGTTCATCTTGCTTCCAAAATTTATTTCCACTTGTCCATAATTGTGGCACTTGTAACATTAAACATTTTAGTTCAAGTGGACATCTCCATTTGCTTGAGCATTTCCTTCATAAGCTTTGCAATGTCTATCCTTATGCCCAACGTTTTTGCAAGAGAAACAATTACTAAGAAATATGCTTAGGTACCTAGGTGTATAAGATATTCATTATGGTGCACCATCTATGTATTTATGTTTCTATAAACCTTGCTGATGAATCCTTCCTTTGTAGTCTTTTCCTTAATGGGAGCTTTTGAGAATGTTTGCATAACTCTTAACCTTCTCTTCACTTCTCTTGGAACATTCAAATTTCTTTGTTGGTGGTTCATATATTTCACCTTAAATTTTTTTATGTTTATTACAGCCTAATCCTATTTTTATAAAGGGGATATCTTTGTTGGATGAGCATGTCATATAAGATCAATGTGCTCTTCTAAAACTTAAAGTTTGTGGAAGTTGTATTCTCCACTTTCTTCCATAGATTAACAATATCAAACTCTCTTGTTTGGAAAATTCCTTCATTCTTTTTTAGTTGACTTGTTAGGAATTCTTCAAATTTATTTTCTTCTTCCACTTGTATTTTAGGGAAAAAATAGTCTTTTCAGTCTCCTCATGGTATTTATACTTTTTACCTTTTGATTCTTCTAGTAGCTCTTCTAGCGACACATTCTTCTTCTTGAGCTTCTTGATTTAATATAGGGAACATATTAGTTGTATTTCAAGATCAATTTCTTCTTCTTTGTATTATGATCCTTTAGGATATTTTTGTAGTTCATCTTAATCATCAATAGGCTTTGTAAACATGGACACGAGGGAGTAACTTAATTGGTACCTTTTTCTCTTTCTTTTCATCATCTTCATCTTTTGTGTCATTGTTGGATGAGCTTCCTTCACCTTTTTCATTTAGTTCTTCATTTGATTCTTCCTCAACTTTGTAAAGATTATGTATCTTGTACCGAATCTCTTTAGTTTATGTACACTTTCCTATTAGTGTTTTCACGAAATTTGATAATCCATATAGAATGGCATCAAGTTCCATTGCAATTTTCCTCTTTAACTCCTTTTTGGATTTAGATTTCGATGGTTTTTTTAGAGTAGTGTAGCCATTAACAAAAAAGATCCAGACATCAACCCTTAAATCCATCAAGTAGTATCTCATTCTAATACTCCATAATGAATAATTATTTCCATCAAATATTTAAATACCATTTGAATATAATCCTTCTTTTTGATCCATATATGTTCACAATCTTCTTTCTAGTGGTTAAACTATTTTGAAGGTAACCTACTTTGATACCAATAGTTGGAATATTCACTAATCATGAGAGGCGTGGGAGGGGAGAGTGTTGAATGGGTATTGGGAACTTTTTACCATTCCAAACTTTAATATCAGATGTAAGGATTAACCATTAACAATAACATTCATCATCACATAAACCATACACATTACACAAGATATTTTACATGGAAAGAAAATGTGAGAAAAGAACATAATTTTTTTCTTATATAAAACAAATATTACATTAAATTGATTTACTAGCTCCAACTAGATGGAGGCTAAAACCCCCTAGTTTGTTAGCTCCAACTGAAAGGAGTCCACAACCCCCTAGTTTTAACACAGGATCCAATTTGTGTTAGTGATAGAGAAAAATATGAAGATAGTTGAACTTTAAAAATTTAATCCATAATAAAATTGCATATAAATCACAATAATTCAAAGATATAAATCAAACCATATAACATAGGATATACCTTGGGAAAGCCCTCCATTGATTTGGAGGATGAAAAAACCAGCGAATAATCTTAGAGTGGATTGATCAGTAAAAGAAAATGATTACAACACAATAGCATATTGCTTTCACCGAGAGCACCAAAGAGAGGAGATTAAAATGGAACATTGTATCTAACTTTCTAAGTGCATAGCACTTTAATAATAAGTCAAATTAGGTTTTACAACCAAAATATAATAGTTGCATGCATCTGTAATTTTGTTAACACTTAGAACACTGACCCATCTTAAATCATGCACCCCACATTGAACTGGTGCCAAGCTAGCACTCCATAATTATCTCCCACAAGAAGATATGTGCCTTCAATTAATTAACTAAGTCTAATTGAGTTATTAACTGAGCTAAATTGAATGGAGCTACATGCAACTGAATGTAACTGAACATAAATAAATGCAACTAAACAGAACTGAATGTAACTGAACAAAAATAAATGTAACTGAATAGTAACTGAATAGAACTGCATGCAACTGAATGTAACTGAACATAACTAAATGTAACTGAACAGAACTGAATGTAACTAAACAGAACTGAATGTAACTGAATAGAACTAGTGCATCTCCATCAGTGTTTATTTCCAATAATCACTTGCATAAATTAAGGATTTGATTCCTTAATTAACTAAACTTGTTTACCATAACCAATACTCAATTGATATCTAATCAATTCAAGTTTACTTGGTGGAAACATATGCAATTCAAACTCTCTCTCTATCTTTGTGCTTATATTAAATATCTCTACATGGTACATATGTGTTTTCATTAATTAATCATATCATACTAATAAGATAATTTTCAAACCTATGATCATATGTATTTCCCCAGGTTAGATAGTCACATGTTAAAGTAAATCACTCTAGGGGTAGCTAATCCGTAAAGGATACTTGTAGCACCCGTTGACCATGACTAGCCATACATCACATAGTGTATCTACTTTACATAGTAAAGTACTCCACCTCACAACATGAGGATATTTTTAGAACTTGATATTACTCACAAGTCTACTGTCTTGATATTACTCACAAGACTTTACTTTATATTACACACAAGTTTTACTGACTCGATATTACTCACAAGTCTACTATCTTGATATTAATCACAAGACTTTACTTGATATTACACACAAGTTTTACTGTCTTAATATTACTCACAAGAGTTGGCTTGATATTACTCACAAGATTTACAACATCACCACCTCAATCATATGACGATATTTGTAGGACTTGATATTACTCACAAGTTTACTATCTTGATATTACTCACAAGACTTTACAACATCACCACCTCAATCATATGAGGATATTTGTAGGAATTGATATTACTGACAAGTATACTATCTTGATATTACTCACAATACTGGAGAATGACTCCCGATGTTGTAAACTCAACACTCCTTCTCAGCGATGGAGATATTCTCTGCCATACCAAGCTTATCTCAAAAGTGTCTAAAATTTGTCACAGATAGAGGATTTTTCATCACATATACAGTATGATCCTTAGTTGATATGTACTGAATTTTTACCATACCTTTCTGAACCATGTCTTCAATGAAGTGATACTTCATTTCTATGTGTTTCGACTGATCATGAAACACAGGATTCTCAGAAAGCTTTATACAACTTTGGTTGTCATACCTGATCACTGTAGGTTATAGATTTACACTGAGAAATACTCCAAGTAGCTCTCTCAGCCACACTACTTCTCTGCAAGCAGTACTAGCAGCAATGTACTTAGCCTCTACTGTGCTTTAGGAAACTGAGCCCTACTTTTTTCTATACCAAGAAATCATAGTAGAACCCAAGCTGAAACAGTATCCAAAAGTGCTCTTTCGATCAAGCTTCCACCCCAATCGAAATCAGTATATCCAAGCAATAAAACTCCTCCATTGGAGGCATGCCTGAGTCCATAAGAAATTGTACTGCAGAGGTACCTCAAAATGTGCTTACCTGCAACCCAATGTCTGTGTCTAAGATCAGCCATGTACTGACTCAAGATGCTAACTGCATAGCAAATGTCTGGCCTTCAATGTATCAAGTACAACAATGAGCCAATCATATGTCTGTATAATGTGGGGTCCACTGGATCCAATCCAGTATCAATCTCATGGAGTTTCCTCATATTGGAATCCATTGGAATGTTTATGTATTTACAATCCACCATGCCAAATATTTGCAATATGTCCACTGTGTACTTCCCTTGATATAGAAATATCTCATCATTCCTCTGCCAAATATCAAGACCTATGAGGTAGTGCATAAGACCTAAGTCTTTCATCTCAAAATCTGAGGTAATCTCCCTCTTACAATCAATAATCTATTTTTCCTCTCCAGTGAGGAAATGACCATCAACATATAGAACTAGTATCAAAGGTTGGTTCTCCACTACTTAGAAGTACAAGTTGGAATCTGCATCACTTTTCAAGAAACCTAGTTTCTGAACGTAATTTTCTATTCTGGCATACCAAGCTCGAGGATCTTGTTTTAACCCATACATGGATTTATTCAACTTGCAGACATGGGACTCCTTCCCATGTATCACAAAACCATCAGGCTACTCAATGTAAACTTCTTCCTCAACCTCACCATTGAGGAAGGATGTATTCACATCCATCTGGTTAATCTTCCAGCCTAATACTGATGCAAGTGAAATAATAGATCTGATAGTAGTATACCTAGCCACTGGAGCAAAATTCTCCTCATAATCAATGCCCTCTTTCAAAGAGAAGCCTCAAGAAAATAATCTGGCTTTGAACTTGTCCACACTGCCATCTGCAGCATGATTTATCTTGTAAAGACATCTGGAAGTAACAACTAACTTCCTCTCAGGTCTGTGAACAATATCCTAAACATCGTTATTCTTAATGGAATGATACTTTTCTATCATAGAATATTTCCATACTTGTTGCTCTGCAACTTCTTCATACGATGAAGGCTCAAAGTCACTGATGTTGCTCATCAATGCAACATATCCTGAATATCTATCAAGATGAATGCACTTTCTAGAAGTTTTTAATGGTGCTCCAGGCTTCTCAGCATCTCTCAATATATCATGACACCATGCTGCCCTCCTCTTTGTATGAGTTTCATTAACCAGTTCAACTAGTTCATTAATTACAGGTAGCTCTGTAGGCTCTGCTAGATTCTCCCTTTGAATCTCAAAAGGGGAAGAATCATTCTCATGATTTTCCAAAGTAGGAATCTTAGTCTCCTCTATATCTATATCACATTCAATCTCTTTTGAATGCTTGAATGTTTCCTCCTCATCAAAAGTCACATCCCAGCTTACCTCAACATGTCTCTCACCAGGTACATAAATTCTAAATGCTTTGGAGCTCTCTCTATAGCCAATAAAATTTCCCTTCTTTACAGAAGGTTCCATTTTGGTTCTATTTTCTTTTGGAATGTGAATATACATAGGACACCCAAAAATCCGAAGATGTGATATTTCTATTTTTTCACCACTAAATACCTCTTTAGGTGTTTTCTCAACAGGAACTACATGCAAACTTCTATTATGAATGTACACTACTGTACTAGTATCTTATGCCCATAAATAAGCATAAATATCATGATCATGTAACATGGCTTTTACATCCTCACAAATAGTTCTATTCTTTCTCTCCACAACCCCATTCTGTTGTGGGTTGTAAGGAATTGATAATTATCTACATATCCCTATATCACTACAAAACTCATTAAAGGAATTTGATTCAAACTATCCTCCATTATTAGACCATAGGGAATAGATATACCTTCTTGTCTGGTTTTCTACCAAGGCTTTAAATTCTTGGAATTTACAAAAGGTTTCACTTTTGGATTTCATGAAGTAAATCCAAGCCTTACAGGAGAAATCATCAATGAATAAAACATAGTAAAGGTACCCACAGATGGAAGGGGTAGACATGGGTCCACACACATTTGAATGTACTAAGTCAAGCATTCATTTAAATCTTGTATGGCTGCTAGGAGATTTCTTTTTAAAATTATTTCCTAAAGAACAACCTTGACATATAGAATCATGAATAGAATCAAAACTAGGCATACCTTTTACCATTCATTGTAAACCAGGAAGTTCTCTGAAGTGGATATGTCTGATTCTCCTGTACAAAAGCTCACATGGGATGATAGTATGATGTACCATGGCTGAAATAAACTTTCATGGGACCTTGTAAAGTCCTCCTTCTCGAACTCCAAAAATAACAACAGTATCAAGGTTTTGGTTCTTCATCCATAAGTATGCTTGATTATCCATGAAGATCACACAAAATCCTTTATCTTCAAGGACATAAACAAAGAGTATAGTTTTCTTCAATCCAGGAACATACAAAATGTCATCCATATGTAGCGTGTCTCTTGAATTTAAATGGAAGGATGTGGATCCAATTCCTTGGATTGAATATGTAGAATTGTCTCCCAATACCACCATGTATGAGAATTGTTTCTCCTTTAGGTTGGAGGGTGCACCCTTGTACACTGACATGTGCTTGGAAGCACCACTGTCGATCAGCCATGTATCTTCTCTTGTGATAATGGATTCAGACAATTCAGAGATAAGATAATACTCTCTTCTAGTCTCTTTCTCTTCGGGTGCAATCTTATGCGGAGTTTCTTTTATGGCAATGGAGGCATGAACCTTTCCTTCATCCTTATTCTTTTTATTGCACTCTCTTGCAAAGTGACCTTTCTTTCCATGGTAGAAGCATTTAAACTTTGATTTTTCAAAGTTCTTTGTAATCTCTTTCTTCTTTGTATGAAAGTATTTCTTGGGAGTGAAAGGCTTCCTCCCTTTCTTAGTCCTAGACATGAGAGATAGATTCTCTTCTTTAGTGTGCACTGCTTTGTTCTGGATGCACCCTTCTTATTGAATGCAGTCATTCCAGAGTATTTCTAAGTTGGGCTGCTCTTTTATTCCATTTACCATAGAAAGAAAGGTCTCCCATGAGGGAGGGAGCCCATCAATGACGGTTTGAAGAAGATCATCCTCATCTGTCTTCACACCAATGCTTGCTAGTTGATCCTTCACTTGTGAAATATTTGTGAATAATGATTCCACGGTTTCATCCTTCTCCATCTTCATGTTGCACAACTTGTTATTCAAAGCCCTCTTTTGAGTAGGGACCTTCTTCTCATAGAGGTTAGTGAGTGTGTCAAAACACTGCTTTGCTATCTTCAATGGAGTGATAATCGACATGAAGTTGTCCTTCACTAAATCATATATAATCCTCTTTTCCTTTTCTTGATTCCTTTTTTAATTTGTCCTTCTTGCATTTGTTGTGGGCTCTTCAATCACAGGAGTCACAAAAGAGTCTAGATCATGCTCTTCTAGAATATCGAACACCCTCGCCTTCCATGTATTGAAGTTGGATGTTCCTTCGAGTCTATGTTCTGGTCGGATGCATATAGAATCCATTGCTTCATGTTCTTGCACAATGCTTCAAGTTTTGTGGAGGCTTAGATTGTTTGCAAAAAACTAAGCTCTTTCTCTCCCTTTCTCTGATACCATGTTAGTGATTGAGAAAAACATGAATACAATTGAACTTTAAAACTTCAATCCATAATAATAGTGCATATAAATCACATCAATAATTCAAATATATAAATCAAACCATAGAACACAGGATATACCTTGGGAAAACCCTCCACCGATTCGGAGGATGAAAAACCCAGCAAATGATCTTAGAGTATGATTGATTAGTATCAGATAATGATTACAACACAAAGCATATTTCTTTCACTGAGAGCACCAGAGAGAGGATATCAAAATGGAACATTATATCTAACTTTCCAAGTGCATAACACTCTAATAACAAGTCAAATTAGGTTTTACAACCAAAATAGAATAGTTGCATGCATCAATAATTTTGTTAACACTTAGAACACTAATACATCTTCAATCATGCACCCCACATTGATCTAGTTCCAAGTTGGCACTCCATAATTATCTCCCACAAGAAGATATGTGCCTTCCATTAATTAACTAACTCTAACTGAGTTGTTAACTGAGCTAAACTAAATGGAAATACATGCAACTGAATGTAACTAAACAGAACTAAATGTAACTAAACAGAATTGAATTTAACTGAACATAAATAAATGTAACTAAACAGAACTGAATGTAACTAAACAGAACTGAATGTAACTGAACAGAACTAAATGCAACTGAATAGAACTGAATGTAACTGAATAGAACTGCATGCAACTGAACACAACTAAATGTAACTGAATATAACTGAATGTAAATGAACAAAACTTAATGTAACTAAATAAGACTAGTGCATCTCCATCAGTGTTTATTTCCAATAATCACTTGCATAAATTAAGGAGTTGATTCCTTAATTAAATAAACTTGTTTACCATAACTAATACTCAACTGATATCTAATCAACTCAAGTTTACCTGGTGACAACACATGCAATTCAAATTCTCTCTCTCTCTCTGTGCTTATATTAAATATCTTTGAATGGTCCATATGTGTTTTCATTAATTAATCATACCATATGCATAAGATCATTTACGAACCTATGATCATATGTATTGCCCCGGGTCATATACACACATGCTAAAGTAAATCACTCTAGGGGTAGCTAATCCCTAAAGGATACTTGTAGCACCTGTTGACCATGACTAGCCATACATCACATAGTGTATCTACTTTACACATTAAAGTACTTCACCTAACAACATGAGGATATTTGTAGAAATTGATATTACTCACAAGTCTACTATCTTGATATTACTCACAAGACTTTAATTTATATTACACACAATTTTTACTAACTTAATATTACTCACAAGTCTACTATATTGATATTACTCACAAGACTTTACTTGATCTTACACATGAGTTTTACTGTCTTGATATTACTCACAAAACTCGGCTTGAAAATACTCACAAGATTTACAACATCACCACCTCAATCATATGAGGATATTTGTAGGACTTGATATTACTCATAAGACTTTACAACATCACCACCTCAATCATATGAGGATATTTGTAGGACATGATATTACTTACAAGACTGGAGAATGACTCCTGATGCTGTAATCTCAAAAATTTGTAGTGAGGATTTTGATCCTTAGTGATATCCAACTCACAAGATTTACTATGACCAAATGGAATGAGGCTACAACCCCTTGAACTTTCCCTATCCTACCACCTTGATATGAATAAGATAATTAACTTGTCACTGCCAATATTTGTATCACTTTCTATCAACCTATACTTGTATACCTATCTCTGTCAATCTATACCTATTTAAATATCTTTATCACTATCACAACCAATCTAACCTTGTCTTTGTCTCTGTCATTGTCTCTATGTCAACATGTACATGCCTCAAGAATGCCCAAAATAAATCACATATAGATTTCATTTGTATCTTCAAACCCTTATATCATAGTAATTTTCAAACCATAGGATATTCCAAGATGATAACCATGATCTATGCCAAGATGATAACCATAATACCCATAACATATCTATACAATATCCCAAACGAAATGTCTCTAAGACATATGAGAACGATCCATACCATTTTCAAGACAACAAAATGGACTCTAGTGCATGAGAGGCATGACTATTACAAGAGAGACCCATATGTAAGAACCAAGAGAGACCCAAGAGAGACCCATATGTAAGAAAGAATAAGCAAAACCTTCTCCAAAATAAACTCTATATCATGTCATCACATATCCCTCACAATAATCTTTCCAATGAGTTAATAAGTTCATGATTCTGATACAATATGAGAAGTTCATGAAAATTTTACCAATCTTAAACTTTCCACGCTGTCTCCTCCAAAAAACTCCACACATATTCCTCATAGAGAAAGAGATGAATTGATGATAAAATTATAAGTTTCCCCTCCTATTTATACCCTCCAATATTCCTTTAACTTGATTTAGGGCCTACATTCCACTTATCCATAAATTTAGGATCTACATATTTTAAGGGGTACTTCAATGGTTCAATACCCCAATTCAAGGATTCATCATGGAACTTTAACTTACATTCATGATCACTTCATAAATTCATCAAAGGGGCTTTGGGGATTCTCCTAATCATAATTAGTGAACACATTATTATACCTTTTGGGGTTTCTTTTCTCTTTATGTGGACCCACCCTTACTTTTGGGGTTATGTGGACTCATGATCAATACATTGGGGAATTACTCATACTTTATACTAATATTGATTTGGACCAATATTAGGGAATCTTTAGGTCCTTCTTCATCATGGATCATGTGACCCCAAAAACATGGTAAAGTGGACCTAACACTATTATTCTAAGGTTTTCTTCACCTTTCTCACCAACATTGCTTTGGGAAAACCTTAAGGAATTATTTAGGGGGTTTCCACATATGTGTACAACCCAAAGTGTCTTCCCGTGATGGCCACACTTAAAGTTATGCCATAAGAAGACCTCTATGGAGTTATATATACTATGAATCACTAGGAATTTGACATCAACGATAAATTTATTCAACATACAATGATACTCCTCGACCATACTCTTTTCAATTAAGGCCCACTAAGATGTTGGTACTTATTAATTGTTTGATTATGTCGACCGGTTAGGGTTTTAGATCTTGGAAGCCTATTTAAAGAGATAGAAGGCTATAAATTGCTTTGTCGAGAATTGTAGTATTTGGGATTTTCTCCAGTAAAAGGTTACTCAGCCTTAATAGGATGTGAACATTGCTTCCATATTTGATTCCCATAATACACAATCCATTTCTATTGCATTTCTGTTGCTTATTCTCTTTCTTAGTTTTTCTACACTATAATATTGTGTTTCTAAAAATTGTTTGTATTTGTTTATCTTGTTGTTGCTCTAATGAGCAGGGTGAAGTACATCACAAGTAGTATTAGAGTAGATTTATTGAGCTAGGATGCCTCCAATTTTTCATAATCTTTAGGATAGAGGTGTGTTCTAGCACCTTTAAATAACCACATATATTTGTCATTCACTGGGTAAAACTATAGTTTGGGAATCATACACATAGAAAATACAAATGGTACTTATTCATATTTGTTGAACACTATTGCAATTTCTATTTGTAATGAACACCTTCACATGGAGTCTCACTTCCATGTACACTTGGGTATATAAGAAGTTCCATAGGGATCCCAAAACCAACTGTAGATAATCAAATCGACCATATTGTTTCTATGGTGGCACTAAGCATAGCACTTAGGAAGATTATTCTTGTGTGACTAAGGGAATAATTGAGCTTCCTTGATTAGAGACTTGAGAGGTTGGGATGAGTACTACTATTGGACCATGCACATATATCATAGATCTATAGCACTTGGAAATCCTTGTACTCAAGACCCTAGAAACCCTCATCTCTATATCCCACCAATGAAATTTGTACATCTTTGTATCCATAATGAATTTGAACATTTAATTAGACTAGTTAGTATAGTAACCACATTCTCAATGAGACTCTAGTGAAATTCCTACATATTTGTATCCAAAAGAAATTTGGTAATTATATCAGTGCAATAATGTTCAATAGGGAGTAATACTCCTATTAGAAAAAAAAAATTAGGGTCTTGAAAACCCTTATTTGTGAGGTATTTGAAAATAATATTTGCATCGTGTTTATGATTTTGGTATATCTCTCCAAAAAATATTTTTGGGTGGACCTATAACACCCTCGTTGGAGACTTCTCTTTGTGGAATCCTTGCAATGTGTTGATTGTATTGATCCACATCTCGCACAATGGGTTTTGTGTGGAATATTCTCCCATTGGTGTTCATATTTTTCTACTCCTATGGTGTACACCAACAACCAAAGCCACATAGAGGAAACCAAATAGGATCAACCCCAAGACCTTAAAGAACTGACATCCATGGTCATGTCCTTGAAGAACTTAGTTAACCATATCGCACTCATTGTGGATGAAAACACCAATAAGTTGAATAACCATGAACATCATGTGACACATGTTATTGCTCAACATGTGGTATTTGCTATGAAATTTGATGAACCAATTGATGAAGAAACGTTCCCTAAATAAAATGGCTCTCACATCCTATTTTTAGAAACCCATGCTTTCTCCTTTTAGGATAAAAATTTGTGGCACTCCTTCCCAAATATTGACATGTGAAAATTTGATGGATTTGACCCCCAAG
Source organism: Pseudotsuga menziesii (assembly GCA_001517045.1). Classification (NCBI taxonomy): domain Eukaryota; kingdom Viridiplantae; phylum Streptophyta; class Pinopsida; order Pinales; family Pinaceae; genus Pseudotsuga; species Pseudotsuga menziesii. Next base: position 74,447 of record LPNX010275007.1, on the reverse strand, counting down.
TTGGGTTACCCAAATGAAACATTATTTTTCTCTCCATAGCATTAAGGATAATATTCAAAAGTTAATAATTGGGTTTTATATTTAGACTCAAAAGTTTGGAAATGATAGAAAAGGTATTAGAAACCTTATTGTCAGTATGTACCTTGGAGCCAATATGTGAATATCATTCATGATCGCTTTGACTATGTCACTCAGTCCTTGGGATGGTTGATCAAATTATGCCAAAGTACATAGTTATGGAATACATTACATCCTTTAAGAAATTAGAAACTAACATAGAGGGGTCTTTGATTCTTTTTGCATGGGATGTTTCATTAGTGGTCTCAAGGAGGAAATTCAAGACCATGTCATTATGTAGTGACCCTCCACTTAGTTGGAAGCTTGTGATAGAGCTACATGTTGAAATGATGATCAATGCCTAATCCACATTCCCTTCCTTTCCCATCTATATAGTTTCTCCCTTAGATATTACATTTAGTACTTCCATCACACCACCCTTACAAATCCAAAAGTTGACCTCTAATGCCATTGGAAAATATCAGTGTCTTATACTTTGTTATAATTGTGATGAAAAATATTTTTGAGGGAATAACGCAAAGTGAATAAATTATTCCAAATAGAGGCATCCCCACATGTTCCCTTTGAGGAAAACACAATGGATGGCCCATTATAATAAAACATAGATGATATTATGCCACCCTTGGAAGATGCTCTCGATAGACTAGTTCTTGAGGAACAATCCCAAATATCACTCCATGCTTTAATTATTAGTTTTTTCGACACCTGATCATAAATTGAAGTTGATCTCCTACATCAAGCACCATAAATTAGTTTTATTATTTTATGGTGGAAAAATCCATAATTTCATTCATCGACGAGTGGCTAAAGAAACAAATTATGATATCCACCCTACATCTGACTTCCAAATTATGATAGAAAATGGGGGTATGACAAAATGTGGAGGTGATTGTGAAAATGTGAAAATTCAAAAGGGTGATTACTATCTCAAAACACATACATTATCTATTGACATGGGTGGTTGTGATATAGTTCTAGGGGTATAATAGATTCGTACTTTGGGCCCAATCACCAAGGATTTTAAGGAACTCTCTTATATTTTATTTGAATGGCAACACATATCATCTCAAACGGCTTGCTTCGGATCCTATAAAAATGATCTTATCCCACTACATGAAGAAATTATTGAAGAAAGGCCTTTGTAGTACCATTTCTAAATTCAATTCCATCCAATTCATGTAAACACTCGCATTAAAAATTCATCCTAATATGAAAAATGTTCTCTATGAAAATCAATAGGTTTTTGAGGCACTCAATGATCCAGGTGGATCTTAGAAGGTCAAAATTTTGAAGTTCACACATTGCAGTGAAACTAGCATCATCATGAAGGTCTCATCAAGCCAATTCCAATGGCATAGATGGTGCATCAAACATAAGCCATATGTGAAAGTTATAGCCCACTGAAGTTTTCATGAAATAACAAAAATAAGGTTGTAAATGGTCCCATAGGATGCCACATGGCAGCCTAGTGAGAAAGCTGATGTTGCAGATGGGACCCAAAATTAATGCATTTGAAGCATACATGGAACCATGAGGCATGAAAATCAACATTCACATTTAGTTGATGATGTGGCAGTACAATTGACAAGGCATGCAAATAAACAATCACATTTAGTTGATGATGTGGCAGTACAATTGACAAGTGATTGGGTATAGACATGGATGAATCCAATCATAACACATGGAAAAGCATCAACATTCTCATTTAGTTGATGATGTGGCAGTACAAATGACAAGGCGTGCAAATCAACATTCACATTTAGTTGATGATCTGACAGTACAATTGATAGGTGATTGGGTATAGACATGGAAGAATCCAATCATGACACATGGCAAAGCATCAACATTCACATTTAGTTGATGATGTGGCAGTACAATTGACAAGGCATGCAAATCAACATTCACATTTAGTTGATGATGTGGCAGTACAATTGATAGGTGATTGGGTATAGACATGGATGAATCCAATCATGACACGTGGTTTTTCTTAGTTGATGGAAAATTGTGTTGTTGTTCCACAAACACAAATAGACCAACAGGGATTGAACCCACAACCTCATGCTTACAAGGAAATCCCTTTACCAATCATGCTACAAGTAATTCTTGGCAAGGGTATGAAAATAATTTTATTTATATTTTGTTTCAGGCTATGTTTGGGAAAAAGGGGGCCGACAAACCTTGCCAAATGTGGTGGAAAGGGCTAGATGAACTCCTAACTTTGGAGCATGGCCAAAATGGTTAGCACCCGCAACACCAAGGTATGCACTTGCCAACTTTGGAGCACGTTCTCCTAACAAATTTGGGTAACTACATGAATAGTGGGTTTTGTTATTTATTTTAAATGTCATTATTATGGCAGGGAGAAACTTTGTGCCAATGAATTTTGACCCACATTCTTTAACCATATCATAACAAACTTTGGGTGCCACGAAGTATGGGTCATTAAACAATATATATGCCAACACTTATTTGGCATATGGTTTGGAGTATATGCCAACATCTAATGTGTTGTGCATCAAGACAAAGGTTGAAACCAAAGTATGTAACAAATGTTTTAACAAAACTCCATTACATGGTTATTATTATATTGGGTTGGCATAACAATATTCCATGAGTTATGTAATATCCCCATTTTGTCATCACAAGGGAGCATCCAATGACCCATCAAACATATTGTAAATAAGTTAATATATTAATTAGTTAGGGGGATAACATTGGTAAAATACTCTATGCAATAAAATTAAGTAACTAGGACTAAATGTGGGAATAATTGTTTTACGTCAAATTAAATTAAAAAGGTTAATTTATATTTTGTAATATTTAATTTGTATTAAATTAAATATGAGTTGGAAATGATAAAAATGGCCACGAGGGTGCATAAGGAAATAATTATTCGTATGAATTTTCACTCAAAAGAGGAAATTGGAAGAAAGAAACATAAAGCAAGGTGACAACAAAAATAAGGAAACTGGAAAAAGAAGGATAATGCAAAAAACAAAGAAAAGTAGGCAAGTGCATAATGTAGGAAAGTGCAGGAAAAGAATGTCATAATGAAAAGCATAAAATTCCAAGAAAACAAGGAGGGCACTGTTGATGTATTTGTAACTTTGGAATGCATTCACTTGTATATATTATGTATTGTACCCCGATGTTTCTATCGAGAAGTATCTGTAATGTAATTGATTCATGTCATACCCCGATGTTTGTATGGGGAGATTCAATAATGTAAACAAGTCATGTAAAGTCATTGAGGTTAACCCTCCATTGTAAGTCGGGGAAATAGTCCCCACAATTGAGTTAAGGTTAACCCTCCTTGTTGATCATAGGGTAAAGTCCCCACAATTGTGGGGCACTAGGGTTATTTGACTCTCCTAGAGAAGTCAGCCCTGGTAAGTAATTGTTAAGTAAGGCCAACATGTTGGAGTGGAAATAAAGTGAACGAAATAATATAAATAGAAGTGAGGCTCTCCTCATTTCTACACAACACACACTCACTCAACTGGGGCGCATGAGTGAGAGAGGAGAAGCTCTCTCAAGTGAGAGAGAGAGAGAACAACTGTTGGAGATCATCTTTTCTATCTTTGGGTTTTACTACTACCATTTGTGCTCATTCTATCTCTGAGGAAGTTGCATGGTTTTCTCCTTTATGGTTTCCCCGAGGAAAATTCTTTGTTTCTCTTGTCTCTTGTGATTTTTGTTGTGCATGTTATTCTCTCAGATAAGATCCTAAGATCATATTGCTTAAATGATAAAAATCTAACATGGTATCAGAGCTAACCTGAGCAGAAGACATTGTGCAGCTATAGAAGTTAGGCATTCTTAATTTTTTGGTCTCTCTCCAGAATCCATTAGCAAAAGGAGGCTAGGTTGAATCTCCATTGAAGAGCACATCTTTCTATCGAAGCATTCTCCATTGATTCTGGGCATTTTCAGTTTTTGCTACGGGAAATTAGGGCTTTTCACAAAAGAGGAATTTTTGAGTGAGCCTGGCATAGGATTTATCTTCTCCTCAAAATCAAAATTTAGAGACCAAGGTTGAGGTTTTTGGTTGGGTAAAACTCCGGGAAAGTCAAACCCTAATTTGACCTTGGGCCTGGAAAACCCTAAAATACTAAAATGGGTAGTTTTGGTACATTATCTCTATCTCAGGATTGAAGAAGCCTCAAGGGCCAAAATTTTCACAGACCAAATATAAATTCCTGATGTACCCTGTTTAAAAAATTCATCCTTAGATTTGCTATATTCTGGGAGATATGATTCCTCCAAATCAGGGTTCTATCCTCTTCCAAGATTCATCCCTAAACATGACACCTAGGGAGAATTGCAATATCTTGGGATACAAATATCCAAATAAAATTTCACAAGATGTTCTAGATAGGGCATGGAATTTAATTTCTATGGTAAAAGTTTTAGACCTTGAAGGTGAAACAGTGACACGTGTCAGTCCGTACAACTTCTCTATGCTGAACAATCCTAAAACAAGTCACCTTGGGAAAACGCTCATAAGTCCCAATTGGTGAAAGAAATTATGGTAAAAACTATGGTTTTGGAAAGAGGACAGATGAGGTTAACTCAGTACAAAATTTAAGACATAGAGGAGTATTAATTTCTGATATACCGCAGAAACAGTATCAAACATTTCTGCAGAATAAATTGGAAAACTAAGGCTTCTTGTTTTGGGAGCTTCTCTCCACTGTTTTCAGAAAAGGAGTATATTGGACAGATCACTTTGAAGAGTTCTATATTTCTATTCAATCAGATCTGAAATATTCCAAGTTTTGAAAATCAGGGTTTCTCCGACAAACCCTAGATCAGCCAGCTCTGGAACCAGGACAGACACCTCAAATCGTAAGATCTAATATTTTTCTATTTACAGTTGAGGTTCTCATTTCAAAATGACTAATCACACCAGCTTGATGAAAATCTTGGTGAAGCTGACAAATTCCAAACATGGAAGTATAGGATCTCATTGGTTCTTGAAGGAAATGAATTGGACACCTACATAAATAGAGAGGTTTCGGTTCCAGAGGGAGATGAGGCTACAGCCTTACATAAGAAGAACTTGGTCAAGGCCAAGAAGATCATTTCTTATTCAATCAAGGATCACCTTATACCACAAGTGTCCTCCCTAAAGACACCTAAAGAGATGTTTTTGATTCCTTGACCAAGCTATTTGAAGGGAAGAACATAAATTGAAAGATGACTTCGAGAAACCAGTTGAAGAATGTGAAGAATGTAGAAACCATACAATCATACTTTACAAGGGTCTCTCAAATCAAAGAACAACATGAAGAAATAGAGAAGAAGTAGATAACGCAAAAGTTTTGATAACCACCTTGAATGGCCTCCCAAGATCATGGGATTCATTCATTCAAGGAATGTGTGCTAGAATGAAGTGATTAATTTTAGCAAACTGTGGGAAGAGCACACACAAGATGAAGCTCAACCCATAATAAGAGAATAAAAGATGGGAGCAACTGAAGAACAAGCTCTCACCATCTAAAGAAGATCCCTCAAGCGATGAGGAATACGAAGGACTCAACTCTTGAATAACATCTTATCCATCTTAAGAAATGATGAATGAAGAAGATGACGAAGTTGAAGGCTCAAGAAGGAGTATACCGATGAAACAAATAAAGATAAGTATTCAATTGTCATTTCATGATATTATTTTGTTATGCATTTGTTTATATTCAGTTGATGTATTATTCATGATAGAATGTTTGCATTAATGACAGTATACTACTAATATGCATGTGATGGGTAAGTATCCCATGGTGCTATACAACTCTCCATTGCTACTTATCTAGAATGAAACCTCTTTGTTGACATATTGGATTAGTGCACAATCTCAATGTTGTCCTGGTAGAGATGGAAGGAATCTAGAAAGTTTCCATAAGATATGGATGAATGTTGTATTGACTAAAATAGTTGCATGATTATATATTAATGAAAAATAATTTTTCATTATGAACATACCTTATGAAATGTTTCTAACCATACAACTAATGCATTTGACTTGTAGGAAAGATCACATACAATCACCTACAAGAAAAGAAGGATGAGACTTGTTCTGAAGAACAAGTGATGACAGTTCAAGAAATAATCCAAGATGAAGAATAATATGACAATAATTTCAAAGAAAGCCTAAAGAGGCCTCAGAGAAACTCCAGTTATGTGACACCATTGATCGACATCATTGATGTAGAGCCTTCCAGCTATGTAGAAGTAGCCAAGAGGAAAGGGAAGGAAAATACCAGCTCAATAAGAATGATGTCTAGGATGTGGTATCGACCTGAAGGGAAGTATGTAATGTCCTCCATATGGATCTACCCGATCCAACATGTAGTAGATGGAAACATCGTTGGATACAAGGAAAGATTCGTAGCACGAGGCTTCTCACAGAAAGAAGGCATAGACTACGAAGAGACATTTGCAGCCACTAGAAGTTAAGATGCATGACAGGCAGAAACATGTGTGCAAATGAGAGAAGGCCTTGTATGAGCTCAGAAGACACCCATGGGATAACACATACATGTGGAGCTTGAATATCACCTAGAGTGATGAAGATATTAACCTTTGCTACAAGGTTGAAGATGAAAGCCTATAGAGGATGAAAAGCTCACAGATGGGTGCGATAAAAACTTTTGAAAAGGTTCAAGATAGAGGATCTTGGTATCCAGTGACCCTAGATGGATACATAGAATGTTCATAGTAGAGGAAGCTACTTTTCACTCCAGCACATAATGTTTCAATGCATAGAGTATGAAAGGCAGAGGGAGTATGATGCTCTGCTTCAGAGGGAGCGACTGTAGAAGATCCTGAGGTTTGACATGGTATGATAGAATGGAAAGATTACTAATGGCTCTAGGATTTACTTAGAGTAAAGCACATTCCAACATTTAATTCAAGGTTGAATGTGGAAGACTAGTAATGCTCCTGTTATATGTTGATGACTTGTTCCTAAAAGAAAAGAGGAAGTCATTAAAGTTGCAAGAGGAGACTTGGTGCCAAGTTCAAGATGAAGGACTTGGATATGATGCACTACTTTCTAGGCATGGAGGTGTGGCAGAGTGCAGATGGAATCTCCCTTGGACAAGGGAAGTATGTAGTGGAGATATTGAAGAGGTTCAGGGTGATAAACTGCAAGACTACACCTATGGCATCGAACATGAATCTATTGAGTGATGCTTCATCAGAGATGATTGATGCCACAATGTATCTCCAGATGATATGTTCCTTGATGTACCCAATGAATACAAGACCAGATATTTGCTTTGATGTGAAAACATTGATACATGTTCACCTGATGGTTTCCAAGCATGAGGTACCTAAAGGGTACAGTTGAGTATGGGCTCAAGTATGATATGAATCAGAAGATTAACTTAGAGGGTTATGTGGATTTGTATTGGGTAGGAAGTGCCATTGATAGGAAGAGAACTTCGAGATGCTACTTCAGTATGGGATCAGGTGTGATCTCTTGGTTTGGCAGGATGGAGTCCTGCATGGCACCGAGTATAGCCAAGGAAAAATATGTTGCCACTTGCTATTTGGAGGTAGTATGTTTATTTTGAAAACTACTATTTTATTTGATTGATATGACTTGCATTTTTGTATGATGAAGAGAGGAGTAGTGAAGCTCCATTTTGTGATCCAGATCGAGATCTCTTGAAAGAGGGAGCTCTAGCATAGCTAGTGAGACATGTTTTCTGAGCATAAATCCTGGCGAAGCTCATAGGTTTCTAAGATGTAATCAGTCCTGTAGGTTGTCCTCGAATGTAATCGGTCTTGGCGAAGCTTGCAGGTTATCCTTAGACATAATCATCCCTGATGTGATTCTATGCTAGAAATGGCTAGATTTAAGTTCGAGTACTTCAGGGAGAAGCATGGTGTTCTCCATATTGACGTTCCCTCCAAAGGAAATTGATGTGTTCATGAGCCCTTCTGACATGGTAAGAGAATTGGTTCCTTCCATGGTTAGATGTAAGTGCAGAGACATTCTGATGTGATTGTGGGATGTTTTCCCACATGATCAGTGCAGAGACATTCTGATGTGATTATGGGATGTGTTCCCACTGTTAAATTTTCATATGCTTAGCTAAGACATCAGTACTTCATTTCATTTTTCATAACAAAAGCATATAAACAGGATCACCGAAAGATAGACAAGCACAACCATACAAAAGGAACACAAAGATTTATCCTGGGAAAACCCTAAAGGGAAAAACCCACCAAAAGCTTCCTCAATATAGATGCCCCAAAAAGATAAAAGATAAAAGATAAAACTAGCAAGGAGATCAAAGCCTGATCCTCCTCCTTCTCCAGCTACTTCTCTTCTCCACTAATGTGCTACACAAGTGAGAGTGTGTGTCTCAAATGAGGAGCACTACACCTCTATTTATATTCATCCGTTCACTTAAGTTAACTCATTTGACATGTAGGATCGAGTTAAATCATGTAGGCTTGAGTTACACATGTAGGCTCAAGTAACCACACTGGGGTGCTGATGACCCACCTTTACAATTAGAGGGGACTACCTCATGACTCTTATTAGTTCTTCCAATTAGGAGCTTCGGGGTACAATGTAATACAAGTGGTTCTCCCGGTAGGACCATCGGGGACCACAAAAAGATACATATAGAATATTCTTCAAAGTTACAATATTTCAACACTCCCCCTTAACGAGAAGGGTATTCTACAACAACATGAACAACAACAAGAGAAGAGATAGGGGACATCATCAACATCAAAAGGGTAACACATATATAAATCATTGAAAGCTTTTCAACATCATGTAGTCTTCATAATCAACAACATCTTCAGTCTTTGATCCACAACATCTTCAGCATTTTGATCTTTCAATTAGCAATGACGTCTTCAGCACTTAGACCTTTTGATCAGCAACATCTTCAGCACTTTCACTGTTGGATCAGCAACAACATCTTCAGCATTTTGACCTTTCGATCAGAAATATCATCATCAACACTTTGCCCTTTCGATCAGTAGCAACATCATCATCATCATATTATGATATGTCGATCATAATCATCATCACATTCTGATCTTTCGATCAGAAACATCATCATCATACTCTAATATTTCGATCAGAAACATCATCAACATAGAAACATCATCATCATACTTTGATCTTTCGATCAGAAACATCATCAACATACTATGATCTTTCGATCAGAAACATCATCATCATACTCTGATCTTTCAATCAAAAACATCATAATCATAGTGCATCATCATCATACTCTAATCTTTTAGATCATTACATCATCATCATCAAACTCTGATCTTTCGATCAGTATGTCATCATCATCATACTCTGATCTTTCGATCAGTACATCATCATCATACTCTGATCTTTTGATCAATACATCATCATATTCTAATCTTTTGATCAGTACGTCATCATCATCATACTCTGATCTTTCAATCAGTACGGCATCATCATCATCAGCAACAACCTGCAATCCACAACTCAAAGACAAAAAGTCTTTGGATCACTTTTGGACTTAAAGTCCAGGGAAGATACAATCCCACCACATTCTCGACAACTGAAGTTACCAGATTGATTATGGGAGAATTAGTCCCTATTACTTTAGGACTAAGTCCAAGGATGATGCAATCCTACCACATTCTCGAGGACTGAAGCCATCGGATTGATTACGGGAGAATCAATCCCTATCACTTTAGGACTATGTCCAAGGATGATGCAATCCTACCACATTCTCGAGGATCGAAGCCACTGGATTGATTACGGGAGAATCCATCCCTATCACTTTAGGACTGTGTCCAAGGATGATGCAATCCTACCACATTCTTGAGGACCAAAGCCACCAGATTGATTATGGGAGAATCAGTCCCTATCACTTTAGGACTATGTCCAAGGATGATGCAATCCTACCACATTCTCAAGGACAGAAGCCACCAGATTGATTACGAGAGAATCAGTCCCTATCACTTTAGGACGATGTCCAAGGATGATGCAATCCTACCACATTGTTGAGGACCAAGGTCACTGGATCTATTATGGACAGATGTCCAGGGATGATACAATCCCTCTTCATTCTTGAAGACTGAGGTCTCCGGATCACTTTAGGGCAAGTGCCCAGGGATGATACAATCCCACCATGTTCTCGAGGACCAAGGTCACCAGATCTATTGTGGACAGATGTCCCGGGATGATACAATCCCTCGTCATTCTCAAGGACTGAGGTCTCTGGATCACTTTAGGGAAAATGCCCAGGGATGATACAATCCCATTGCAACATCACTACTCCCCCTTTCAAGGAAGGTCTTTCCGAACAACACCAAGCTTGTCTCAAAAGTGTTCGAACTCTACTCGAGGTAGAGGCTTCGTCAATACATCATCATCCAAGCCATCATCATCTACATCTTCAGTATGTGAATACTAAACTATCACCATCTGTATCTCTAGTATGTGAATACTGAAAGCATCATCATCTATATCTTCAGTATATAAATACTGAAAGCATCATCGTCTCTATATTCAGTATAGAAATACAAAATCACCATCATTTGTATCTACAGTATGTAAATAATGAAATATCATCTATATCTTCAGTATGGGAATACTGAAATCATCATCATATATATCTTCAGTATGGGAATACTGAAACATCATCATCTCTATATCCAGTATAGAAATACGGAATCACCATCATCTGTATCTACAGTATGTAAATACTGAAATATCATCTATATCTTCACTATGGGAATACTGAAATCATCATCATTTATATCTTCAATATGGGAATACTGAAACATCATCATCTCTATATTCAGTGTAGAAATACTGAATCACCATCATTTGCATCTACAGTATCATCATCTGCATCTTATCTTGTATGTAGAAATACCGGATTTCTACGTGTTACGTCGGAACATAGGGTTCTTTGTCATCACAACTATGGTTATCACATAGAATCATTGTAGTATCCATATTCAGGTCAAAGAGACTTGATATTAGCTTTTGAAGCCATATGGATTTATAACTTAGTAGAGCAATTTGCTATGTATTCTGCTTCAACCATGCTAAGAGAAACACTGGACTGTTTCCTGCTAAACCATGAAATCATAGCAGATCTCAATCAAAAGCATCTACCTGATGTGCTTTTTCTGTATGAGATACTTCCAGCCCAATCTTCATCTGTGTAGCCATACAATCTATACTCATGGCTACCATCATAGTATAGACCAAAGCCTATAGTCCCTTTCAGATATCTCATCACATGTTTTGCAGCTACTAGGTGAACCCATCTTGGTTGAACAAGATATTGACTTAAGGTGTTCATAGAAAAACAAATGTCTGGTCTAGTATTTGTTAAGTACATCAATGACCCAATGATTTGTCTGTAGTGAGTCACATCCACTAACTCTAATGAGTCATCAGCTAACAGCTTCAGGTTGGAGTCCATGGGTGTGGCCATGACTTTGCATTCCAACATATTGAATCTCTTCAATATCTCTACCACATACTTTCCCTAGTTGAGAAAGATTCCTTCTGAACTTTGCCATACTTCCAGACCTAGGAAATAATGCATTAACCCAAGGTCTTTCATCTCAAATTCTTCTGCTAGTTTCTTCTTGCTTTCCATGATCTGTTTCTCATTCCCTGTCAAGAATAAGTCATCCACATATAGTAATAGAATGATAGGTTCATCTTCTACAACCTTGTAGGAAAGGTTAGGATTGATTTTACTCTTGGCAAAGCCCATGCTCATCAGGAAACTATCTACCAAGCTCTGGGAGCTTGCTTCAGGCCATAGATGGCCTTCTTCAACTTGCATACTTGATTCCATCTGTCTTCAACTTCAAATCCTCATGACTATTCGATGTAAAACTCTTCCTCAATCATACCAATAAGGAAGGATTGTCTTTACTTCATCATGGAAGAAACTACCATGATAGTTTTGAAGGAAGTGTACCTTGCTTCCTGGAGTAAGTGTCTCTTCAGAATTAATTCCCTCTTTATGATAGAAACCTCTAGCCATAAGTCTTACCTTACTTCTATCAGCAACATATCTTGTCTTGCAAATCTATTTGGAAGATACCACATTATTTCTTTCTGGTTTGAGTGCTATATCCCAAACATCATTCTAGTATCATAACATCTTCTATGATTTTGTCTTCTTAGGTCATCAACATATCCTAGTCTTCTGAATTCAACCTTGAAGGTTGGAACCCACTTTACTCTTGGTAAAGTCTCAATCCATCATGAAGCTATCCATCATGTCATACCATGTCGAACTCATATATAATTTTCTGTAGTCACTCCCCCTAAAGTGGAGTATCATCTTCCCTATTCATTCTGTACAGGTGGTTCTATGCTTGATATATACTGGTCAATAGAGTATATCATGTCATAGTCTATTCTTTTGGAGGAAAATCATGAACCTTTATTTGTACAATTGTTCTTGTAGATCCATATGGAAGATACTACATGTAGAAATTCAGGCCTGCTGTAGCCAACCCTGTAATAACATAGGCTGCTGAATATATAGAATACATGAGCAAATTGAATGCATAAGGAAGCATCCAAATCTAGCATAAAGCAGGCTTACCCAAAATAGGCAAATCCCCCATAGGTGTAAAAAGCTGATCCCAAATCTATCAAGGACCCCACGAATTAGCAAGGGCACATAGGAAAGCTAAAGAGTGGTCAAATGGCAGCTCATACTTGCTTTTTCATGGAGGAAAGAGTGGAGGAGGAAGAGGCAACAAAGCTAATTCACCTCACCTAGTCTTGCTTTCCTATGTGCCTTAAAACACTAAAAAAGCAGGGAATAAAGCAAAAAAAGTAGATAGGTGCCTAGGAGGCCAGGAATAAAGCATATTTGATTCCTAAGGCTTTCCCAAGTGTTACATGAGTCAAACATGGCAAGTTTGACCTCTATGGATAGGCAATTAGCAACTTGCACATGGTGGGATTCATGGACTAGGAAAATAAGACAAAAACAAATGAATTAATGTCTAAGTGGGTAAATACTATGGGTTGATTATTCTAACACCCCCCCTTAAGCCTGAATTTATGAGTAATAAATCAAAATATAGGGCCTAGCAATAAGGCTTAGTCACCCTTTACATACCGCAAGTCCATATGAACCAAGGAAAGAGGCAAAACCAACTTGGGAAAATCCTCCCTTAAACATGGACTGTAAAACAAAATTGTAGAATCTTGTCTTCACTCATGCCTTTACAGCATGATCAGCAATCCCCAGCAGTGATTTGAGATTGCTGAAGGTCTTCTCACAAAAATCTTTGGTGAAGATATCAGCTACTTGTTCTGAAGATGAACAGAAGAGTAGGTGAATGGTGCCATCATGCACAAGCTCTCTGATGTAGTGCATGTGAATCTCAATGTGTCTGGTTCTCTGCTTCTGAACTGGATCTTTGCAGATTCGAATGGTACTCTGGTTATCACAGTAGATGGTAGTTGAGTACTCAGGTTTGAAACCACACTCTCCAAGTAAACCCTGCAACCATAAACACTAAGTTGCTGCATTGACAACTCCTCTGTACTCAGCTTCTGTAGATGAGAGTGCAATGGCACTCTGTTTCTTGCTTGACCAGCTGATTGGCCCTTCTGCAAGCATGAACACATAAGCTGAAGTGGACTTCCTATCATTGCTATCACC
>LPNX010275007.1:0-59654 GCA_001517045.1 Pseudotsuga menziesii | reverse complement strand
CATGGCTGGCTTTCTCAAATTTGTGCTCTGGGTGTTTTCCTAGGATACAGCCTTGGCATACTCCTTTGGAAAATTTTATCTTGGGAAACCCTATGACCATTTATTTCTCACTAAGATCAGATAAATACTTGTAATTTAAATGGCCAAATCTTTCATGCCATAGCTTGCTAGCTTCATTAGCATGGATAAGAAGAGCATAGGGGTTTGAGTAAGGCAGGAAGTGTGAAAACATGTATACCTTTTGAGCATGATTCGCTACTCCTTTTGCAATGATTCTTCCACTTGAGATTTCTGTGATCTCAACTTCATCTGGTGAGAATGTGACTTTCTTAGGAGACCCAGTGTGGGTCATCTGGTACACTGATAGAAGGTTGGAGGTGAGACCAGGGACATACAACACATTGTTGAAGTTACCATGATCAAGATCTATCCTTCCTTTGCCTTTGCTTTCAGTGAGAGAGTCATCTCCCAGTACAATAGATGGTCCTTTCGACATATCCAGTGAGGAGAAAGCCTCCTTAGTCGAAACCATATGTCTTGAAGCTCCAGAATCTATGATAAAACTGGGTGAGCTTGATGTGCCAGCAACTAGAGCATGAACTCTCTCTCTGTCATCAAAACTTGATCCTCCTTCTCTCTTCTTTGAGCCTTCTGAAAGGGAGATTCCATTCTTCTCCAACAGTTGAGTTAACATATCTATCTGCTTTTTCATACAAGAGCTTTTAGTATGATTGCCCTTATTGCAGTATGAGCACTTGTTCATATCACCTTTGTTTTTCTTCTTCTGGGTATTTTTCTTGGGACCTTGTTGATCCTCTGGAGACTGCTTCTTGTCTCTTCCTTTCTCAGATGGCTTTTTAGATTTCTTTTTGCTTTTTGAATCCACCCTCGAATCTCCAGCAACCAGAGCTTGGTCTTTGAAAGGTTTGATGGTGCCCATCATCACTAGCTTGTCTTGTTCCTGTGTGAGAGATTCCATGAAATATGCGAGGCTAGGCATCTTCCAGGTTCGAGCTGTGAGTTTTGTGGCATAGAAAGTCGAAACAAAGACTGAGTAGTCAGGTCCTAGCTTCAAGAGGATGGCCAATACGAGCTGTTCATCTTTCTTCTCGATACCACACTGCTTCAGCTGCAAAACTAGTGCTTTGAACTTGGAGAAATATAGCTGCAGGGATTCAAAGCTGTTGGGACTCAGAGAAATCAGCTCATTTTCGATCTGATGTCCCCTCATCTCATCTGTCTTTCCAAAAATCTCAGACAGCTTCTCCCATACTTGATCCGGTGAAGTCAATCCATCGAGATGGAAAAGGAGGTCTCGGGAAATACTGAGACATAGGAGGCCATAGGCCTCATCTCTCCGATTGTGCCATTTGGTCTTCTCTACAGCAGAATTGGGCTCTGCTTCTGTATCCATAGTCACCCTGTAGAGGCCTTTCACTCTCAACAAGATCTCCATCTCTGCTTTCCATTCAAAAAAATTGAAGGGAGTGAGGATAGTTTTCTGTGAATCCATAGCTTTAGAAAATCTGTCCCGGCTGTCAGTAGAAGGCTCCCAGTCTTGATGTCGAACCTGCAAAACAATTTTTTGGAGGAGAGTAACAACCTATAATGGCTCTGATACCATGTATAAATTCAGGCCTGCAGTATATTAATTTCACCCACAACAATTAACAATTGATCATGCAAAATTATCAACAATGGAGACTGAATATGGAGCTGTAACACAAAATTATATTAACTGAGTGTACAATAGCCAACCCTGTACTAACATAAGCTGCTGAATATATAGAATACATGAGCAAATCAAATGCATAAGGAAGCATCCAAATCTAGCATAAAGCAGGCTTACCCAAAATAGGCAAATCCCCCATAGGTGTAAAAAGCTGATCCCAAATCTATCAAGGACCCCATGAATTAACAAGGGCACATAGGCAAGCTAAAGAGTGGTCAAATGGCATCTCATACATGATTTTTCATGGAGGAAAGAGTGGAGGAGGAAGAGGCAACAAAGCTGATTCATCTCACCTAGTCTTGCTTTCCTATGTGCCTTAAAACACTGAAAAAGCAGGGAATAAAGCAGAAAAAGCAGATAGGTGCCTAGGAGGCCAGGAATAAAGTAGATTTGATTCCTAAGGCTTTCCCAAGTGCTACATGAGTCAAATATGGCAAGTTTGACCTCTATGGATAGGCAATTAGCAACTTGCACATGGTGGGACTCATGGACTAGGCAAATAAGACAAAAATAAATGAATTAATGTCTAAGTGGGTAAATACTATGGGTTGATTATTATAACACTATGTACTTCCATTTATGTCTCGAAATCATATCGTATACATCATTCCCCATGATCAACTGTTATTCTTTGATCATAGCTTCTTTCATAGCATTCTTTTATTCATATTGAGTTATCTCTTGTACCCATGGTGGTCTTCATCCTTCAAGGTGAATCTACCGCTCTCTGAGGCTCTTTCTTCCATCATGGTGTCTTTGACCCTGGGAGCTTTAGATTCATGTTTATTGGAGTGAATCTTGAATTGTCCTCACTTGTTCTTTGAAACAAGTCTCATCCTTCTTTTCTTGTAGGAGGTTGTACAGGACCTTTCCTACAATTCAAATGCACCAGTTGCATGGTTAGAACTATTTCATAAAACATATGCATAACGACAAATTCTTATGCATCATGCAACTGTTTAGTCAATACAACATTCATCCATATCTCACATAAATTTTCTATATGCCTTCCATCTCTACCATGACATCATTGAGATTGTGCACTAATCTAATATGTCAGAAAAGAGGTTTGATAAGTAGCAATGGAGAGTTGTATAGCACCATGAGCTACTTACCCATCACATGCATATTAGTAGTATACAGTCATTAATGCAAACAATCTATCATGCATAACACATCAACTGAATATAATCAAATGTATAACAAAACAATATCATGAAATGAAAATTGAATACTTATCTTTTATTTGTTTTGTGGGTAGACTCCATCTTGATCATTCTGCTTTATCATCTTCTTCATTCATGAAATCATCATTTCTTATCCAAATGATAAGATGAATAAGAGGTTCTTCAAGAATTGAGTTCTTCATATTCCTCATCGCTTGAGGGATCTTCTTTGAATGGTGAGAGCTTGATCTTCAATTGCTCCCATCTTCTTCTTCTCTTCTTATGAGTCGAGCCGAAAGTAATTACTTCCTTCTGGCATACATTCTTTGCATGAATGAATCCCATGATCCTGTGAGGCCATTCAAGGTGGCTATCACCACTTCTACATTCTCCACTTCTTCTTCTACCACTTCAAGTTGTTTTGCATTCTGGATCTTCACATTCTTCAACTGTTTTCTCAAAGCCATATTCTGATTTAAGTTCTTATCTTCAAATAGCTTGATCAAGGAATCAAACATCTTTGGTTTCTTTAGGGAAGACACTTGTGGTACAAGTTGATCTGTGATTGAATCAACAATGATCTTCTTGTCCTTGATCAAGTTCTTCTTGCGTAAGGCTTTGAGCCTCACCTCCCTATGGAACTGGAACCTCTCTACTCATGTAGGTGTCCAATTCATTTTCTTCAGAGAGATCAAATACTTCCATGCTTGGAAGTTGTCAACTTTACCAAGCTTATCATCAAGCTGATGTGATAGATCACTTTGAAATGAGAACCTCAAATGCAAATAGCAAAAGATTAGATCTTACCAATTTGAGGTGTCCGTCCTGCTTCCAGAGCTAGCTGATATAGGGTTTGTCAGAGAAACCCTAATTTCCAAAACTTGAAATATTTAAGATATGATTGGATAGAAGGATATATATATTCAAATGGAGCTGTCTAATGTACTCCTTTTCTGAAAACAGTGGAGGGAAGCTCCCAGAACAGGAAGCCCCTAGTTTTCCAATTTCTTCTGTAGAAATGCCTGTCATGGTTTCTGTGATATATCCGAAATTGCTGCTCCTATGTGTCTGAAATTTAGGAATGAGGTAACCTCACATGTCCCTGATCCAAAAAAATAGTTTTAATCAGAATTTGTTTCACCAATTGGGATTTATGATCATTTTCCCATGGTGACCTTTTACAGGACTGTTCAGAACAATGAAGTTGTATGGACTTCCACGTGTCATTGTTTTATCTTCTGGTTCTAAAATTCAAACCACAGAAATTAAAGTCTATGATATTTCTAGAACATCTTTAGGAATTCATTTTGGACCTCTGTAGCCTAGTCTATAGTAATTTTCCCCACGTGTCTTGTTTAGAGATGAATTATGGAGGAGGCTGGAACCCTAACTTCGAGGGATCATATCGCCCCAAATATAGAGAATCCGAGGCTTCCTTTTGGACATAGTGTACATCAGGATTTTATCTTCAGCCTCTGCAATTTTCAGTTCCTAAACCTTTGACAATATTGGGATATAGCGAATATACCAAAAATTATCAGTTTTAGTATTTAGGGTTTTTCTAGCTCCGGGTCAAACTAGGGTTTGACTTTCCTGGAGTTTCACCCAACCAAAAATATTGATCCAGGTCTCTAAAATTTGATTTTGATGAGGAGAGAAATCCTATGTTGGGCTCACTCAAAAATTCTTCTTCTACAAGAAGCCCTAATTTCCCACACCGAAAACTGAAAATGCTTGGAATCAAATTCTGCTTCGACAAAAAGATGCGCCCTTCAATGGAGAGTCATCCTAGCCTTATTTTGCTGATCGATAATGGAGAGAGAACCATAAATTAAGAAGCCCTAGATTCTATAGCTGCACAATGTCTTCTTTTCAGGGTGGCTCTGATACCATGTTAACTTTTCATATGCTTAGCTAAGACATCAGTACTTCATTTCATTTTTCATAACAAAAGCATATAAACAGGATCACTGAAAGATAGACAAACACAACCATACAAAAGGAACACAAAGATTTATCCTGGGAAAATCCTAAAGGGAAAAACCCAGCAAAAGCTTCCTCAATATAGATTCCCCAAAAAGATAAAAGATAAAAGATAAAATGAACAAGGAGATCAAAGCTTGATCCTCCTCCTTCTCCAGCTACTTCTCTTCTCCACTAATACACTACACAAGTGAGAGTGTGTGTCTCAAATGAGGAGCACTACACCTCCATTTATATTCATCCGTTCACTTAAGTTAACTCATTTGACATGTAGGCTTGATTTAAATCATGTAGGCTCAAGTAACTACACTGGGGTGCTGATGACCCACCTTTACAATTAGAGGAGACTAACTCATGACTCTTATTAGTTCTTCCAAGTAGGATCATCAGGGTACAATGTAATACAAATGGTTCTCCCGGTAGGATCATCATGGACCACAAAAAGATACATATAGAATATTCTTCAAAGTTACAATATTTCAACACCCACATGTTCAGTGCAGAACCATTATGATGTGATTGCAGGATGTGTTCCCACATGATCATATGTAAGTGCATATCCTTTCTAACAAGATGAGGTCGGATGTAAGTGCATAGCCTTTTTGACAAGATGAGGTCAAATGTAAGTGCATATCCTTTTTTACAAGATGAGTTCGAATGTAAGTGCATAGAATTTCTAACAAGATGAGGTCAGATGTAAGTGTAGAGCCTTTATGACAAGATGAGGTCGAATGTGAGTGCTGGGCCTTTCTGACATGGGTTTTGTATATGTTCCTCCCATGGTTAGATGTGAGTGTTGGGTGTGCCTTTCTGACATGGTTCTTGGATGTGTTCATCCCATGGTCAAATATAAGTGCTAGGCAGGCCTTTCTCACATGGTTCATTCCATGGTTAGATATAAGTACTAAAGATGATGAAGACCTAAATGGAATCTAGGCCTACAACCAACATGAAAAAGGGATGGCTCTGTAGAACTTCCTATGATGAGAATAATTGAAAGATAGCACCATTTGTTCGAGATGATAGAAGCAGTGATGATGATCTAGAATTGATGATCCAGTAATGATCCATATCAAGTGATGATGTAGACTTGATGATCCAATAATGATCCATACTTGATGATCCAGATCAAGTGATGATATAGACTTGATGATCCAGTGATGATCCAGACTTGATGATCCAATGATGATCCAGATCAAGTGATGATACAGACTTGCTGATGATCTAGTGATGATCCAGACTTGATTATGATCCAGTGATGATCTTGAATTGATGATGATCCAGTGATGATCCAGACTTGATGATGATCTAGTGATGATCTAGACTTTATGGTGATCTAGTGATGACCCAGAGAAGAATACTTGTGCTGATAAATTGTGTCGAAAGAATACCTTCCTAGCTAAGAGGGAGTGTTGATGTATTTGTAACTTCAGAATGTATTCACTTGTATATCTTATGTATTGTACCCCAATGTTTCTATAGGGAAGTATCTGTAATGTAATTGAGTCATGTCATACCCTGATGTTCCTATAGGGAGATTCAATAATGTAAACAAGTCATGTAAAGTCAATGAGGTTAACCCTCTGTTGTAAGTCAAGGAAATAGTCCCCACAGTTGAGTTAAGGTTAACCCTCCTTGTTGATGAGAGGAAAATTCGCCATAGTTGTGGGGCACTAGTGTTAAATTAGACTCTCTTAGAGAAGTTGGCCCTGGTAATTAATTGTTAAGTGAGGCCGACATGTTGGAGTTGAAATAAAGTGAACGAAAGAATATAAATAGAAGTGAGGCTCTCCTCATTTCTACACAACACACACTCACTCAACTGGGGCATATGAGTGAGAAAGGAGAATATCTCTCAAGTGAGAGAGAGAGAACAGTTGTTGGAGATAATATTTTCTATCTTTGGGTTTTACTAGTGCCAATGGTTCTCATTCTATCTCTGAGGAAGTTGTAGGGTTTTCTCCTTTATGGTTTCCTCGAGGAAAATTCTTTGTGTCTCTTGTCTCTTGTGATTTTTTCTGTGCATGTTATTCTCTCAGATAAGATCCCGAGATCATATTTCTTAAATGATAAAAGTATAACAAGCACAGTTCCTAAAAAGAGGGAAAGGCATGTCAGTGTAAAAATTAGGAAACGATGATGGCACAATTTCCAAAGGTAGAAAAGCATGTTAGTTGGAAAGGGAGAAAATCATGGAAGGAAAATGAGGATAGTCTCTATCTAACTCATGAGGGATAAATTGGTTAAGGTATCTTGGAAAATAAAAATTATTTTCTATAGAATAAAGATGGTTCACCACTTTCATATCTTTTGTCATTTTAGTTTGTGAGGGAGTAAGCTCTGAGCTTCTCTAATGCTTGGAGATGTGTAAGAGCCAACTGTGGGAGATGTGCCCCATGGTACTATTATATATTTTCACCTGTGATTCAAGATTAGCTTATGTATCCAATGATGGATGTCTAATTGTATTTCATTAGATCCATTTCATCCAAGTTCGATATCTCTTCTCAGTGATTGAAGGCTTCCTATTTGAGGTTTAGTGGAATTCTTCTGCCCCTTCTATACTTACTCTCTAATTATTTGAAGTAGACAAGATTTGATGTTGAATTGATGGATTTGATCCATTAAAGGTGTATAGTTTCAGGTTTTATTATCATATCGATAGGTGTATCAGCTTCTTTGAAGAGTTTGTGAGCTACTCCTTTCAATCCATAATGAATTATGGTCTCCATCCTCCTTGTAATGTTGTTTTTTGGTAAAGGAGGATACCAGTGATTTTAATGTGAGGTTCATTTTAGCCTCTCTAATTTATATTTGATGTAATTTTTCTTCTCTAAAATTTTTATAACAGTTTGAATCATTTTCATGAAGTTTCATATAAAGTTTTCTTACCTTGCCTAGATTTTCATGAAACTTTGACTAGTTTTACTATAGTTGTTACCAAAAGTTACCATTAGGTCCAATTTCAATTCTATCATATTTTTAAGGTCATTAAAACCTCCATAATCCCATCCAAACATAAAAAACATAGTTTGAAACCCTCTTCCATTGTTTGGAAATCTCTATTTCTTAAGCAGTTGAGTTGTCTCGAAAAGTAGTTTTGCTAATTTGACACCCAAATCAATTATAATATTCCATAATCCTAATATTTTGAAACTTTATGAGATCAGGGATATATTTTTCATATGTTGGGTTTCCCATGATTTTGGAAGTAGACTTCATCCTAGATTATTCTCGAAACCTAAATGGTCCCAACGCATTGTGCATAGGATTCTTGAGATCAAGCATTCCTCATATTACCTTAATATGAAATTCTGAATTTGTACACCTCTGATATGTATTTCAGACCTGAAATTGAACTTTAAAATCCAATCCCCAAGTCTTGTGTAATGAAGAAAATCTTCCATTGTGAAACAAAGTCAATTCAATAAATTTTATGTTCAATTTTGCACATAGTTCTTTTTTTCCGTGAACTGAACATAAATACTATATGTGGTTGAGTTAAAATGCCTGAAATAATAAAGTTACATTATAATTTATGTAAATCAATGAATGGTAGTCTAGTGGGAGAAATGACATGTGAAACCACTAAGCTTTGTTTAATGTAGCAACAAAGTTTAAATGTTTTGGCTTATGGTTATAAAACCAACATGCCATTCATAAAAGGGAAGTTGTAACCAAAGTATAAGTTGGGGACTAGTGAAAAACAACAAGGATTCCATCCTCAACTGTTTGAACCCTCATTACATTGAGAGAGGGGGCGTGAATTGGACATTGGATATGTAGTCCATTGAGGAGGTAGCCTTTGTGAGACTCCATGTGGGGTATACATTCTTGAAGAGAGATCCATGTAAGTATTTGGAGATGTTTGAGAGAGTCTATTAAGACTCAATTTTTAAGGTTCAATTGTGAGGGATTTCATGACTCATGAGATATTCATCTCTTTTTGAATCCATGATGTTTGCCTTTTATGTTTCATCCTTCGATGTTTGGAGATGGTAGCTTGTTCGAGGCTCAAAGCTCACGTAGGAAATTTGAGAGAACAAGTGTAGTTTCATCATGTTTGATTTTATCAATATTCTAAGAACATGATACCATTTTCTTGGTGGTTTTGAAGTGGTTGTTCACCAGTTTTGCAAATGATGCAAGTGTGACTGTATGCTCTTGTTCCAAAGGATCTGGTAAGAGTGCACTTTTGGGTATGTTATGCACTTGTTTTTGCAGAGATTTTTTATAGTACATAGAGACTAACTGTAATGTCCCTTTTTTGAAATTTTATTAAATGACCATTTTTTTTACTTTTTTCCCTATTTTGACTGTTGACTAGTTTTGAAGTCTAGGTCTCCAAATTGGTCCAAATGCTCCCAAATCTTCACAGAAGATATATGACTGATATTAAGTTTTGAATATGATTTTCAGGGAATATTTATGAACCTCCAATTACTTCATAAAACTTGTTTAATATTCTGAAAAAAGTAGGAGTCTTTACTAGCAAATTGGGGCTCCAATTCCCCTTGGGTAAAATGATGGAAATGGCTTCTCAAATGCTCCCAAACCCACTCGAATTTCTGGACAGAGGTAGATTATGTTTAAGGGAAATTTTTAAGGTATTATATGCATAATTATTCATTTTATACAATCTTTTATGATCCTCTCCCAAATAGCTACAAAATCACTAATTTGACCCTTGGGGAAATGGCACAAAATCTTCTCCAAATACAATTAAACTGAGTAAAATGACCTCAAATGCTTACGTTCTGAACATGAAACTTGTAATAATAATAAATTATAGTCCATTAATCATAAATATATCATATATAAATTCTTCCATTCGAAATAATCAACATTATCATGGAATACATTGATATAGTGGTGAAATGGTCATTGTTTGCACATTAATAGTCACTTTTACATACAACCCTTTGATATTTCGACCTGATACTTTATGAGAATGAAGAAAAGATAATATTTATATTATTACAATCAGAAATGGACAATCAAAATCTCTCCCAATTTGAAATCATCAGCATTACAATGGTTCACAACAAGATAGTGGGGAAATGGCACTATTTCTTCATTGATTGACATTTTTACATGAAATATTTCAGATTTTTGACATGAGAGTCTTATTAAATTTAAATAAAGAGAATTTAAATCAGAACATAAAATAATGGGGCATTATAATATTCCCAAAGAGATCAATATCTCACCCAAAGCGCAATCCCTCCATGAGCAAGAATATGCAATAAGAACTGGAAATGGTTGAGAGAAAGTGCTGCAATAGAAGAAACCAAGAGATTCCCTATATATTACACCTGAAAATAAAACTCCATTAAAAATCCATGAAATACCTGAGTGGCCTCTCCAAACACCAACTTGGATGGGAATCTTTCACCCTCAAAATTGGCTAAGGCAAGAAAACTAGTCATCCACTAGCTCTCACAATTCACAAATGACAATTTTTCAAATGAACGAAAGCTATTCTCTTGGTTGATTCCTATATTTTATAAAAATACTTGTAATTCTAAGTTTACCAATCCATACACAAACTCAATCCAATTTGAATTTGGGTGTGGGCTCAATATTTTCCATGTGTCCTCCCTTTCCTAGCCTTCCATCTTCCTCCAATTTGAGTAGGAAACCATTGAGCTTCCCCAAATCACATGAGCGCCCTATTGGATGCTATATTTTGACCTGAAATTTCATATATGTCATATTTTATCCTTCATATCTTATTTTTTTCATAGGTGTCATAGCATCTTCATCATTGTTGTCATAGAGCTAGGGAATCTAGTCCAAGTGTCTCACTAGCTCCAAAATGCCTCTCCTCTTCCATGGGAATTAATCTTACACAAAAATTAGACCTTAATTGATTCATGCCAAGTATATTGACCTTCAAACTCATACCAATACCCTTGGGATTCTTATGGATTCTAAATTGCAAGAGGAGGATGCCATGTGGCACAAAAAATCTAACTTGTGTGGGCCCCATAGTCTCCATGTGTCTCCATGATCAATTGCCACTTTTATTTTACCTTGTATTTATTTATTTATCTCCTTTATTAAATATTTATTCCATTCTAATGTTAAAACATCATTTATTGTCCCCCTTATTCCAAATCCCAATGCTTCCATCCCCAACCTAGGAAACTAGTAATTTTCCTCGTTGGCAATTATTTGACCCTTAGCATCAATTTGACAAACTCTCATGAATATGGAAAATGTAATTAGGGAATTGTGACCCAATGAAAAATTTGGGACATGACACTAACTACGGAAGGATCCATTTTGATGTAAATCAGTTTTATGCATCAAGGTAATAGATTGAACACTCCATTTGGAGTAGTTCCAAAGACGTATCTAGGGAGGTCTTGGTGAACTATGATATTGTATTGTTGTTTCATGTGTTATTGTTGTTACAAATTATATTTATACATGTGAATTCTATTTGAATTCCACTCATGATATATGACATATTAGTTTTGATGGACTTAAAGTATAATCACATGCAATGTTCACATGCACTAACGCCAAGAAAATGGTCCTCATCTAGACTTTGATGTGGGAAGGTTCTCACCAAGTCTAGATCACCCAAGGGTTTACCACCACCCCAAGGGGAAAATTACCATGGTATTACATTACTTACAATTAGTCAACCTCCCAATGTAGGCTCATATCACCACCATTTTCCCTAAAAGAATGAAAGAAAAAAAAAAAACCATTTAAGAATTTTCAGAGGTCAACAACATTTGTCCCAGCACAATCCATTATTCATTGTCGGTGGTTAAGGTACTAAAAAAGGAGAGCACTTGGTGCACATGTCTATATTTATGATCTCTCAATAATTTAGCTATCAAAGTTAAGTTTCCTCTTTGTATCATTGAATATCCCCTAAATGTGTTGCATGGAGCCAAATTGTTCACTAAACTCAACCTTTAGTCATGGTACCATCATATTCGAATGAAAGAGTTGAACATACCCAAGATAGATTTCCACACTCATGAGGGTAATTATGAGTTCTTATTCATTCCATTTATCCTATGAAATTCCCCATCCACTTTTAAAAGCTTCATGAATAATATATATTTTCCCATTCCTTCACCATTTTGTCCTTATTTTATTTTATGATATATTGGTATATATCCCCACCTAGGAAAGCCAAATTGAGCATGTTATATGACCCTATGGGGGTCATATATGGGTTTAAATTTATATAATATGACCCAATGTGGGGACTATATGCAACCAAATTCATATGCAATAGGGTCATCCTAACGAAGGGGCCTCATGTGCAATGAGTGGATATGTATATATAAGGGTAATGTAGTCATTGTTGATGGGAATGCGAAATGATTATGTGAATGTCTTGGGGTAATTGGAGAAGGATATATTATTATTTAAGGATTTATTGTGTAACTTATATTTATTATCTATAATTTATTTTTTCTCTATGTTTATTTTAATGTACATGGTGTGTAGCCTTGTCTCTTTCGATAATTTTAAGGATTTGGATCATAACATTTGGTATCAGAGCTTGGATGCTTCCGAAGAAATCCATGTTGGCAAGTTTTTATAATGTTTTTTTGGGTATTTTTAATATATTGAAACTTTGAAAGGAAGAAATGAATAAAATTAAAAAAGAATTGAAAAAATGGATGAAGAAATATGTAGATTAATAAATCATAATAAAAAGGTATTTGATGAGGTCAAAATATTGAAAGAAGAAAAGAAGCATGGTCAAAATAAAGGAAAAACAAGGATCTTGGTTGAATATCCAAAATACTTAAAGAGAAAATTTGCAACAAGGTTGAAGAAGCTCTAAAATAATAAATGCAATCCAGATTTAAATAGGGACATACAAAATTGATGAATGACATCACATTACAACTTCAAAAGGAGAACGAATAAAATATTATAGAAGGACACCAAAAAATATTGGAATAAGTTGAGCTTCATCTTGAAGATGTACATGTAAAATATGAGAGTATTATCTTAAAAGAGAGAGTGATAAAAGACCAAGTACAAAGGATAAAGGATTTCATTACCTTTGAAAACAATACTAATGTTATGGGTGTGAAGAAGGAAGATAAACCATAAAGTGTGAAAACATATCTACATCCTCATTATAATGAACAGTGCATCAAGATAATATTATCCAACAAGATATTATAAAAAATAGAAGCTACAACAAACTAGAGAACTCACAATCAAAATCATGCAACAATCAACTATCAAGGATTGAGATTAAAAATAATTGAATTTGGATGGATGGATCATCATCAATATAAACAAGAACACAATAATATAAAGAACTTATTACTTGGTTTCATCACATGTAAATCCATTAATTGCAAAGATTTGAGGAAATTTCTTTTTCTAAGAGGGTACTATGATATGAACCCAGGGGGTCATATATGGGTTTAAATGTATATAATATGACCCAAGAGGGAATATATGGGGATAAATGAATATGTAATAGGAAAAACTTAATGAAGGGGCCTCATGTGAAATGAGTGGATATGTATATATAAGGGTAATATAGTCATTGTTGAGAGACAAGTGAAATGATTATGTGAACGTCTTGGGGTAATTGGAGAAGGATATCCTATTATTTAAGGAATTATTGTGTAACTTATCTTTTTTATCTATATTGGATTCATGATCCATGTTTATTATTCTATACATGGTGTGTACTATTGTCCCTTTTGATAATTTTAAGCATCTATATCAAAACATCATGTTTCTCATACCTTGTCATTATAAAGGGATCGCCATTTATTTGTGAAACAATCCTAATGTACTTTTGTAGTGTATGGAGTTGAATGTGTGGGATATATTGTGAGTCAGGATGGTGTATGTGTGGATCCTAAGAAAGTGGAAGCTATGCAGAACTTGACCTAGCCTAAAACTCTTAAGAGCTTGATGGGGTTCCTCATATTTACCGATTTCTACCACAAGTTTATGAAAAATTATGGTAAGATTGCAACTCTCACATCATTGCTAAACAAGAATTCCTTATACTTAAATAATGCATCCAAGCATTCCTTCTCCTTCCTAAAGGATGATATGTGCACGACACCTATTTTATCCATGTTGGATTTCACTAAGAATTTTGTATTATAATGTGATTCCTTTAGCCATGGCCTACGAGCAATATTGCTACAAGATGAATGATTATTATCCTTCACAAATAAGCATGTATGTGAATATAAATTTGGAAAGTCTATTTATGAAAAAGAAAGGACTACCTTGTCCTTCATTCCATTGAGACATGGAACCATGTTTAATTATAGTTTCTTGGTCAATATTGGATATCATAGTCTCAAATACTTCCTATTGTTAGTTATTCTAAGTTAATTCACTTAGGATATTTATTTGAAAGAATAAAAAGTACATCAATACATCAAAGATACAAAATATACACAAGACAAAAATATTTTCATCGAGGAAACCATAAAGGAGAAAACCCCACAAACTTCCCCAGAATAGTTTCATCACAAAGACAATATCACAAGATGGAATAACCCAAGAACATTATTTCTTCTGCAGTTCTCTCTCTTGCTCCTCATTGTCCTCTCTCTCATATTGTGCACATGAGAGAGTGAGTGAGTGTGTGTCAAATAAGGAGGGTGCCTCCTTATTTTATTTTCTTCCAATTAGTAGATAACTCGACTAACTAAGAAAGCTAGGTAACCTTTGGGTTCGACCTACCTAGGAATACACAAAGTGCATTTTCCTTTATTTAACATAGGGACTATTGCCCCGATTTACAAAAGAGGGTTTACCTCAGTGAACATACACGGCGATGAAATGTCGAAATGAGGGAAACACATTTCCGATGGGGTACAAAAATATACAATAGTAATTAATATACACCAGAATATCTTCTGAAGATACAATTACAACAACACTCCCTCTTAACTAGGAAGGTATTATGTCACCACAGTCATTAACACATCTGGTCATCGTCACTACTTCCATTGTCCTCATTTTGTCCAATCTATTGCATCTATCCATAATCGAAAGTTTCTATAAAGCCATCCCTTTTTCATGTTGGGTGTAGGGATAGTCCTCACCTAGGTCTTCATCATATCCATGAGAAAGCCATTGCATAGGTAAAACTCAGGACCATTCTTTACATTGCCACTACAATAACCTACGTTTCCTACCGTCATGTTGTCATATCTCGATCATCTCTTTTTCCTGCACAAAACAAAAAAAACACACAGAGCACACATAACACAACCCAAATGTAAACCACATGCATTCTACCAATGTAGGAACATGCCAGGATATTTCACGCCACTAATACAACCACCATCTACCACTATGCAATAATAACCTAGGAGCACACCAAGTGCATTATGTCTCTCTACAATTAACCTATGTTCTACCAACACAGGATAAGTTCCCACATGCACACCAAGTGCCTTGTGACCTCATCATCTCAAATATGGGAGAACACACATACAAGGATTGATTACGACTGAACAAACTGTGTACCAAACCAATATCTTTTCCATTCAGGTCAACCTCAAGGATTTATTACATCCAAAAAACCTGCATTCAGGATCTTTTCAATTCAGACAATATTCCAAGACTGATTATGTATGAGAAACCTATGTCCCATGACATGACTCTCTATTTATGCTTGGATAACATACATGACTAATTATATTTGAGCAACCTGCATACTATGCCAAGACTCTTTATGTACACTTGGATAAACTGTACCAGGATTGATTACATCCAAGGATAATCTACGAGCTTCACCGATACTGATTACATCTTAGGAAAACCTATAGGACTGATTACGTCTAAGAAACCTATGTGCTACACTAGGATTCTCTATTTATTCTCGGAAAACCTATCTCATTTCCCATGTGATATCTCATGCATCTACATATTATGGTCTCTTGTCATATTCTAGCATAAAAAGACATCAGTACTGATTATGTCCAAGGATAACCTCCGATCTTTTCCAGGACTGATTACATTCAAGGAAAACCTATAGGACTAATTGCGTCACCAAGAAAACCTGTATTTTTTACTATGATAGAACTCATCACTCCCTCTTTCGAGGAGTCTCGTTCTAGATAACACCAACTCTTTCTATGAAGTACTCAAACTTCACTCTAGACATAGGCTTGGTCAATACATCATCTATCTACTCATTCATTGCCATGTTATAGAGCTTCAGTTATCCTCTCTGCATCATACAAAATGTAAGTCAGATCAAACAAATCAGATAGTATATTTTGAAGCCATACTACCTTACAACTGGTCTAGCAAGAGACAACATATTATTTCTCAGTTGTACTTAGTGCCACCTAGGACTTCTTTCTTCTAAACCAAGAGATCATACCAGATATCAAACTAAAGAATCAACCTGAGGTGCTCTTCATATCAATGGCGCTACCTTCCCAATTTGAATCAACATAACTGTGTAGGTTAATATTCTGATTCAAATCATACTTGATCCCATAATCCATTGTACCCTTTATGTACAACAATACATGCTTTGCAATAATGAGGTGCACATGTCTCAAATCAGTCGGGAACTGGATCAGTGTGATCACAACAAAGCATATGTCCGATCTCGTATTCGTCAAGAACATCAATGAACCAATCATCTGATGATACATCATGGAATCAATTGAATCTGATGAAGCATCACACAGTAGCTTCAAGTTCGATGCCATAGGTGTGGCCATTTCCTTACAGTCCAACATTCCGAATATTTTCAGAATACCCATTGCATCCTTTCCTTGACCAAGGAAAATACCATCTGCATTCTGCCACACCTCCATGCCTAAGAAGTAGTATATCATCCCTAGGTATTTCATCTTAAACATAGTAGCAAGTATCGTCTTTGCATATTTAATGATTTTATCATCTCCTATGAGGAACAGGTCATCGGCATATAGCAGGAGCATCACTGGTCTTTTTCCTTCAACCTTGAAGTAAAGGTTAGAATATGATTACTCTTAGTAAATTCTAGGCCCACTAGGAAGTTTTCCATCTTGTCATACCATGTTGAACTTAGGGATATTATGCAATCACTCCCTCTGAAGTGGAGCATAATCCTCCCTCTACATTTTGTACTCTATGTATCAAAACATTTTGTACTGGAGTGACAAGTAGCTTCCTATGCTTTTGATATTCTATGTATCCGTATAAGGTCACTGGATACCAAGATCCTCTATATTGAACTTTGTGTGAAAGTTTCTCTTGCACCTATCTGTGACCTTATCATCCTCTATTGGCTTCCATATTTAATCTTGTATCAAAGGTAAATATCTACATCTCTCTAGGTGATCTTCAATATCCTCATGTAACTGTATGTGCTATCCCATGTGTGTATTCTAAGCTCTTACAAATCCATCTATGCATATGTGGTTCTTTTCTCATTATACACTTCTTCTAGGGAAGTGTGTATGTTCAATGGATTATGTCATGCCATAGTATACTCTCTCTTTCTAAGATAAACCACAATCCTTTCTTTATGTCCCTTGATGCTGCCATCTACTACATGCTTGATCTTGTAGATCCACATGGAAGACACTGTAGACTTCCCTTCAAGTCTTGGAACCACATCCTAGACATCATTCTTCTTGATCAACTGGTACACTTTGATAATAGTCTCCTTCCATTTATTCTTGGCTACTTATTCATAGATGAAAGGATCTACATCAATGATGTCACTCAACAGTGCCACATAACCAGAGTGTGTTTGAGGCCTCTTACTTTCTTTGGAAGTCTCGTCATGCTTTTCTTCATCTTGAATGATTACTCATTCCCAATATTGTCTTCATCTCTCAAGGTGGATCTATTTTCATCTTTAGTTCATATCATGACTCTTTATATTCTTTTAAAGCTCTTTATTTTGCCATAGTGTCTCTAACTTGGGGAGCTTTAGGTTCCTCTTCTAAATTGTCGTCACTTGTTCTTTAGAACAATCTTTTCTACAAGTCAAGTTCAGTTGCATGATTGGAAACATTTCATTATTTCCAAAACAAATTAATCTAATGCATAGATATATATTTCACACATTCATGCAACTATCTTATCCAATGCTACAACATTCATCCATGTTCCATTTACATATAGTAAATTTCTAGATGCCTTCTATCTCTCCCAATTATGTCATCACAAAGGTTCCATTCTAGATAAGTAGAAATGGAATGTTGTACAACACCATAGTTTACTTACCCATCACATGTAATTCAATAGTATAAGTGAAAATACTCATACATGCATAATACATCAACTGAATATAAACATGTGCATAACCAAAAAATATCATTTAAGTAAGTATATATACAAGAAATGACAATTGAACACTTATCTTTTTTGTTTGGTGGGTGGATTCCATCTTTATCCTTATGTCCTTGCAAGAATAAATGGAGTCTTTGACAATGTGTTCTACTTCTTCATTCACAATTGCATTCCTTCTAATCCAAGTACAGATATAGATAAGAGTATGATCTTCATCTTCACTAGTAGAATTCATATTCCTCATCACTTGAGGAATATTCCTTTTATTCTTTGAATTCTTGTTGAAGGAGCCTCTTTTTATGGGATAGTATCTGGAGTAGTGTCCCTTCTCATCACAAGTGTATCATATAATATTGGAAGGATATCTTCTGAATTCCTTTTGTCTTCTGTTGTGATTATGTTCCTCCTTTCTATGATTTATTCTAGTGTGAACTATGAGAGATTGATATTCAGTTACTCTCATATTCTCCTCTCTTTTTATGAGTCGAGCTTCTTCTTATGTGAATTCTTCCCATATTCTACTGAAGGTGATCTAATTCCTTCTTTCACACATTCCTTGAATGAATGAATCCCATGATCTTGGGATGTCATTCAAGGTGATCATAAAAATATATCCTTCTTCCACATTCTCTTCAACTGCTTCAAGGTCTTCATTGATTTGATAAACCCTTGTGAATTAGGACTGCATGGTCTCTGAGTTTTGTATCTTCACATTCTTCAATTGGTTCATCAATGCCATATTCCAATTTATGTTCGTTCCTTCGAACAACTTCATCAAAGCATCGAACACTTCCTTTGGTGTCTTCAAGGATGACACATGTGGGATGATATGATCCTTAATAGAATCTGCAATGATTCTCTTAGACTTAACCAAATTCTTCTTATGAGTATCCTTAGCCTCATTTTTATTTGACTTTGGAACTTCCTTATTGGTATACTGATCTAAGCCAATTTCTTTAAGGATTGGGGAGATCCTATTATTCCCTGCTCGAAATTTTTTATCTCCCCCAAGATTATCATCAACTTGGGTGTGATGAGTGGTTTTGAATTCAGAACCTCAAATGGAAATAAAAATGATTTAGATCTTACCAATTTGAAGTGTCAGACTTGGTTCTAGAGTTGGATGATCTAGATTTTGTTAGAGAAACCATAATTTTCAAAGATTGGAATTTCAAAATTTTGATTGGACAGGAAGATGCACCTATTCAAGGCGAGTTGTCCAATGTACTCCTTTTCTGAAAACTATGGTGGAAATCCTCCGAATCGTGATTCCCTAATTTCTTCCCGCAATGTCCCACAATGTCTCGTAGTAAAAAATTGAAATTCCAAATAATGAGAAAATTCTTCCATAGAAATATGCACCATCCTATGGTTAGTTTGATGGTGTTCCTTTTTCAATTGATCGACGGAGGGAAGTGCATAGAACATGAAGCCCTAATTTATTCAATTTCTTCTACATAATTTCCTAATCTTGTTTCTATTGTATCTCCAAAGTTTCTCCTCCTCAAGGTCTAAAAATCCATCTTGAGGTATCACGTTCTGTTTTCTTTCCAACCCCATAGGTTAGAGCAGAATTGGACTCACCAAGTGGTACTTATGCTAGTATTCCCAAGGTGACTTGTTTGAGCACTACTCAACATAGCTAACTTGTACGGACCTAGATGTGTCATTGTTTCACCTTCGGGGTCTAAAACTTGAACCATTGAAACTAAAGTCTG
The DNA here is from genome assembly GCA_001517045.1 of Pseudotsuga menziesii. Classification (NCBI taxonomy): domain Eukaryota; kingdom Viridiplantae; phylum Streptophyta; class Pinopsida; order Pinales; family Pinaceae; genus Pseudotsuga; species Pseudotsuga menziesii. The sequence goes on along the minus strand of LPNX010275007.1, from coordinate 39,777 downwards.
TTCCCTATTTGGAACATCTTGATTAATTTTATTTGGACCTTCCTATCCCAAGATATAGAAATTCTCCCTAGGTCTCCTGTTTGAGACTGGATTCTAGAGGAGGCTAGAGCCCTGATTTGGAGGAATCGTATCCCCTACAATATACTGAATCTATGGATGAAACTAGTACACAAGGTACACAAATAATTCATCTTCTACCTTTCCAAGTTTCAGCTGTTGATACTTCTCCAATATTGATTTATACCGAAAGTACCAGGATGACTAGATTTTGTCTTCTAGGGTTTTCAAGTATGAAACCCTAATTTCCAATAGCTTCCATTGTAGCAGTATTTCGGCTACACATTGCATTCTTTCAGAGTGGATATGATACCAAGTTAGTTTTTCTAATTTAATTCACTTAAGATATTTATATGAAATAATAACAAGTATAATAATACATCAAATATACATAAGGTACACAAGACACAAAGATTTTCATCGAGGAAACAATAAAGGAGAAAACCGCACAAACATCCCCAGAATAGTTTCATCACAAAGACAAGATCACAAGATGGAATAACCCAAGAACAATATGTCTTTCCAAATCTCTCTCTCCTCCTCCTCATTTTCCTCTCTCCTAATGTGCACATGAGAGAGTGAGTGAGTGTGTGTCAAATGAGGAGGGAACCTCCCTATTTGTATTCTTTCGTTGAGTAGATAACTCAACCAAATAGGTCGACTGGGTAACCTTTGGGGCTGACTTACCTAGGAATACACAAAGTGCATTTTCCTTTATTTAACCCGAGGACTATTTCCCCAACTTACAACAGATGGTTTACCTTAGTGACCATACACAATGATGACATCTTTAAAGGAGGGAAACACATCTCTGATGGGGTACAACAATATAGAATAGTAATATACAACATAATATCTTCCAATGTTACAATTATAACAACACCTATAATAAAGATTGTCCTCACCATAGTAGCATTAGTTGGTCACTAAGATCATGGGGTATTATTATGAGATCACCTATAATAAGGGCCACAATAATGTGGTGGGAGATGCTTTGTCCAGGAAATTTTAGGAGGAGAGTTCCCTCTTTTCATTGTAATTATTAGTTCTAGGTTGATTGGAAATGGACATTAGGAATGGATGGATCATAACACCATTTGAAAACTCATCACATATCTTCAAGAAGACCTAAACCCTTCTCCAAGTATACTTGGCAGAAAAATACCTTTTACTATAAGGATTATTTGTTTTCTCACCTCAAATTCGGCCTTAAAACAATGAATATTAAAGGAGTTACATTCATTTCCAACCATAGACCACTTGATATTTCATAAAACCCATGAATGCATTAAATTATCATTCTTTTGGGAAGGCATGAAAAAAATATACCCATAACTTTGTTGCAACGTACGACACTTGTAAATGACATAAGGTCAAAACAATGAAGTCACATGGTGCTTTATAGCCACTTATAGTTCACAACTATATCTAGATGGACATCTCTATGTATTTTATCATGTGGATTCCTAAAGTAGGAAATAAATCATCATTATGGTGTTACTATATTTCTTGAGAAAATATGTTCACGTTTATGCCTCATCATACCCTTTAACACCATTCCTCATGGCACAAATATTCATGGATCATATTCTTAGGCCACATGGCATGTGACTTCTTTTGTATCTAATCGAGGCCCTGCCTTCACACACATTTTTTTGTAGGAGATTTTTAAACTTGAGGGTACCTAGTTGAATCTCAAAATAGCCTATCATCTACAAATGGATGGTCAAATGGAAGAAATCAATAAGTGTTTGGAACCCTATTTGATATGATTTATATATGATACAACACACCATTTGGAACAATGGATTCCTATGGGTGAGTGGTGGTATAATACCATTTATCATGGCTCCACCAAGATAACACCATATGAAGCAATGTATTGCCAAAATGCCTTATCAATAATTTTCAATTTTATTGGAAGCTACAAGGTTTAGGCTACAAACAACACACTTCATGCTAGATGATATATTCTATGAACCCTTAATGGAAATTTGGTTATGGATCAAATCATAATTAAACAATAGGATGATCAAAATTGATCCGAGAATGTCTTTGAAGTAGAGGATTATGTATATTCAAATCCAAACTTATTAAAAAACCTCCATGAAGTCCCAAATCCACCAAGATCTCTCTCCTACACAATCCTATAATAGATTGGATAGGTTGCCTACAATATCATTATTCTGGATCACTCCAAGCTTCACCTAACATTTTGTGTCTCTTGCCTCAAAAAATTTGTGGACTCTGATTGTAAAGTGTAGACCATTTTCCTAGAATTGGATAAGGAAGGCTCCATTTGGCTCCCTCTGGTAGTGGTATTTGCTTCAAGGTAACACCAATTACACATGTGTACAATTGAATAAGTTTTGATCTAGTGCAAATATACGACTCTAGAATATTAGTCAAAACCCTAAATTTTCACAAAAAATTAAAATTTTGAGATAACATAAAATGCTGAAAACTGCAGTTTAACTAACAACTAAAGGTTAGCAATATAAGAACAGTTAGATGATTAGTATTACATAATCTTAGTTATGTTGACTCAACATTTTTGCTTTCTGTAACACTGATAAGTTTTACTTGCACATTGTTTTGATTTCAATCTGCTGATGAGTTTTTTTTTCCTTATGACAAGTAGGTGGAACCTAACTTTGAATCCTAGACTTACTTAGCATTTATGCTAACGCAGGAATATTACTTGTTCTTACAGGTTTTACAGGTATGACTGAGTGAATAACACTTTAATTTTCATAAAGTATCCAGCAGTATTTCTATTTTCAAATAAAAAGCTTCGTAAAAAGAGTTGTTGTAATCCAAACAACTTCCGTGAGGTAAAAATAGTTTGTTTTCTTCAGTAGTTCTTGTAAGCGAAGTTCAAATGATTGAGTTTCTTTCCTTATTGTACGTAGCGACAGTAAAATACTTTCTTTGGTTCTAAACTTGTAATCTTAGCTGCTTGATAACTTTTATTTTAATATGCATATCTTATTATTTATATAATACATTTCTTGCATTAAGTTACTGTCTATAAACAGTTTCCAAGGTTGATTTTTTATTTTATTTTATTTATATAAATTCAACCTTCTATCTACGCTATCCCCAGTATTTTGGTATAATATTAAAGTCATTCTACCAAATGTAGTTATGGTCAAGTTGAGAAACAACCAAATTCTATGAAGATCTCATCGATCTGAACTATGTAAAAGAATTCATAAAAGTGTTCTTATGTTACACTTTGCCAACTTCATAGTTTGCTACCACTTGATTTAATAGCTTCTATACGACTTATGAACATGCATAAACTATTTCCTTTATTTATCCTACCAGTTTTTAACAACGATGAACTTGCAAAGTGTTCATGAATCTACTCAATACTATGCTATGCAATGTTCTCAACTTGAATGTTGTTGAAAGGGTGTAACAATGCAAACACCACAATGTAATAGAAACTATAATTATTAGATAGTTTTTACGCAATTTTAACTAGACTTTTCATATGATAAATGATCCCATACTTGGCTAGAATTATCATGGGTAAAACCTAGTTAATAATATACTCACATCGTAATAATGTCATTGCTACATACTTCGTTGAGTTATAACCACTCTAAAAAGGGTTAATACATAAATATATTAAACATATCCCGACGATATTTACTAGCATAAACCTTTAGCTTTGTTTACCAAATTTCTAGCAAGGATTTTCGGGTTACGAGACTATAAGATTATAAACCTTGTGTTAGGTCAATGTTAATTTAATGTTGCTTCTCCATGCCAATGACGAGCTATCCACTATATGCTTAAGCAAATATGTTATGACATGATCTCAAGGTTTACGTTATAGTTTATACGTCGTTCGTTAAATCATTTTGTAAATAATTGAATATGATTTGGTCGCAGGTAAACTATGGAGAGTCGACCCACTGCATGAATTTTATAATTGTAGCCACGTGGTAAGCTATTGGCCATGCACTGGTCATATATATAACCAACAACACTAACCCTTGACTTATTCTTGTTCTGACTTTTGCGTTAGCCCTTCGGGCTGCTCTGCAAGCTCCTATGGCGGCCTTGAGTGAAACACAGTTATCAGTGGCTCCCACGTCTATGTTTGTTGTGTTATGCTTCCTCTGAGCTCGGTCCTGTTTCCATCGTTCCACCATGGTTTCTTTTACTCTATCAGGGTTCATTGTTCTCTTTGCAATTGTCTTTACGACCCGCCTGTATCTCCCTTTGCTGTCCTTCTATCATGGTCTATCACTTTGTGAAAGGTTGAGCTTAATTTGACTGTTTGTTAAGCTCCTTTGTCGTAGGTATTTTTGGAGTTTTTTTTTCATGCTTTGCATGTTGGTGACAGTTCCAACTTCATGGTTGCTTGACTCCTTCGTGGCCATTTCCTAGGCTTACCTTCATCACTACTGTCAGTGTGATTTGAACAAGGGCCCCATCGTCTCTATCCTCGACGAGTATGAGGGTTTGGATCCTCTTAACAATGGTTGTGGTGCTGTTATTCCTTCATGGCTCCATCATCTTTACTTCCAGCTGAGGTAAATTTTTAAATTAAAATATAGAAAAGGTTTAATGTTTCCATTCTGCATAAATATTTCTTTTGTTTTAATTAAACTCTAGTTTTTAATTTGTAGGGTTAGTTCGCCTCCACATTTGACAGTAATAATTCTCAAATGGCCCCACGTTTGGTCTACGGTAAGCTCTGGTTTTGAAATATGGTTCTCCCTACTTGTTCAAACCTTTGCAATTAGAAGAAGTTACAGCCGTGTCGTTCCCAGTCTTGGGTTGTTGTCCTTCATTTAATAGTTTTGTTTTTTTTATTTTAACCCTTGCTTCCAGCAGGGTGACTACGGCTCAACGCCGTAACTTGTATTGCTCTCCTCTTGTGTTTAGATATAATTTACAGTGTTGTAATATTAAGTTTGTTAATACTTGTTTAAAAACACTCCATGTCACGATATGGGTGCTCGGCTCTTAGCTGATTTTTGTACTCTGATTATGTTTTTAAGTTTAGCCTTCGGGCTCGTTGAAGTAATGAAAATGTCTTTTTAAGACAGTCTACCTTTAAGCTAGACTTGCTTCATCCATGTACTATTTGGTATCTCTGTGTAAATAAAATAAATTTCTCTTTAATTCTTTTTATGATATAATTTAATTAGTTACCTAAAGTTGCAACAGTAATTGTTTTGTAAAGTAATTAGTACTGATTGTTTGCTCAGAAAATGAACTAGGGTTTTTACCCTATTCAACTTGTAAGATAATAATTTTTATTGTTATTAATTGTACTGGATTACTGTTAATAGATTCAAGCCTCTTTTCAGTCATGATACTTCTATTTAATGGCTCAAGGATTTTCAAGCCAGGGTTTCCTGAATACAATCTTTGTTTTTAAATGATTCCTTTAGTTTGTTTAAGTGGGTTCTTTATTTGTAAACAAATATTGTTTAAGTAGGTACTGTTACATGTATACAATGTAATATCCTAAATTTGTATTTGTACATACATTTTATTTATAAAGACTAACCAGTCTACACTAGTTTAGTTTATTCAGTGATATTATTTCTAATACTGGATTCATAGCTTAACTATTTTTCTTTTATTTTACCAGAAAATAAATAAGGGTTTCAACCCTGTAATCACTCTTTTACATGTATATTCTATTTGTAAAATTTAAGGAACAATTCTTTGTTTAAATAATCGTTTATTTCAAATGTTATTTATTATCATATTTTAGTTGTTTTTATTTAATACAATATAGATAGGGTCTAATAAGTTCCTGCATAAAAGGTACATAAATTCTGGACTTAGTTTTGTTCTTTAGAATTTTAATTATGATAGTAATACCCTACTTGAAGTTTGAATATTTGTAAAACTAGCTAGTTATTATCATTAGTACATAAACTAAGTAATTATGGTTTTAAATATTTACTTAGAAGATTAAAATAAAATGGTTTTGACTGAGTTATTTCTACTGCCCTTGCTACAGGTTAATGATATACACACAAGTAAGAATTTATATACACACATATATATAGTGTAACATGATTTACCCTTCTGCATAATTTGATCTCAGTAACAAAATAATGTATTGTGTAAACAATAACATCTTATCTACTTGAGTATCTTATTAATATGATAAACCTTCTACTTGTAATAAGTTATGGCTATTCCTTTTCTAACATTCTTACATCAACAAGCTAAATAATCCATAGACATAAATAAACAGGTTATTGTTCTTTTCTGTTAACAATATACACACATAATTAAATTACTCTGATAATATGAAATGCATAATACATTTATTCATTTGAACTCCTATCATATCCTCCATCTATTCTAATTACACTACCTGTGCTAGAGTACAGTCTAGTCCTTCCAGACGTGGAAAAACACAGGTTAGGATTATTTTCAACAGTTTTAGATTTCAATTTTTCAATAACTAGAAGATTACTAACTCTATCAGTAGACAACTAAACATTTAACATTCATTAAGTAGTCAGTCTCACATTTAACCATCTAATACAGTAAAACAAAAAGATTGTAGAACTTGATTAAGTTGGACAACAACAGCATTAGGAGGCCATTCCTCCCTACCAACTCCTGGAGAGCGCTCAAACAACGTCTCCTCAGGACCCTTGAGCCTGTTCCTAGTCTCAGAATTACATTCGATATCCTTGACTCTACTGAGTCATCATTTACGACTTAGCATAAAATTTAACATAATGTCTTGAAATAAAATCAAATAAGATAATAGTATTTTTGAAAAATTAGGGCATGTGACATACACACCCCCTTAGAACATAACATTTTCCTCAATGTTATTTATTCTTCATCCTCAGAATTTTCCTAGAAAAGAATTGGATATGCATCTCACATATTAATTTCCAATTCCCAGGTGGCTTCCTCTGGACTAAGGTGCTTCCATTGCACCTTCACCTGTCTAATGGTGCGGTTTTGAAGTGTGATCTCCCTCTGCCTGAGGATATAGTCCAGTTCCACCAGGAAATCTCCTTCTGGTTCCACCTTTACATCATTCCAGTTAACAACATGAGTAGCATCATGAACATATTTCTTTAATAGAGAAATGTGAAAAACATTATGTACTCTTAAATTTGGTGGTAATGCTAATTGATAAGCTACTTGTCCAATCCTAGACAGAATTTCAAATGGACCAGAGTAACGAGGTGCAAATTTTGCACAACACCCAATCTCAGAGAGCTCTTTTTGGGCCTTACCTTGATGAACACATGTTCACCTACCTGAAACTCCTTTGGAGTTCTTTTTAAGTCTGCTTGAATTTTCTGCCAATCCTGTGTAACTTTCAGATTACCTTGCACCTGTTTTACAATTTCTTCCATTTCCTTTAGCAGTTTAGGAACTAATACCAATCTATCCACATGATTACTCCAAGAGATAGGAGTATTACAATTCCATCCATATAAAATTTCAAAAGGACTAAATCTGGCCGATGTCTGATAATTATTATTATAAGCAAATTCTGCTAGATGTAAATAATCCTCCCATTTACCTGGCTGGTCTTTCACATACATTCTTAATAGATATTCCAGTACTTGGTTTACCCTTTCAGTTTGTCCATCTGTGTTTGGATGGAATGGAGTACTAAAATTTAATGTAGTGTTTAACCCTTTAAACAAAGACTTCCAAAAGTTTCCTATAAATTTAGGATCTCTATCTGAGATTATGACTTTTGGTGCTCCATGCAATCGAAAAATATGTTTTAGAAAAATATCAGCTATGTTTGCAGCTTTATAAGTAGTTTTAATAGATATAAAGCGAGCTACTTTTCTTAACTTATCAACTACTACCATGATAGAATCATTTTGATTCTGATTTCTAGGAAGCCTAGTAATAAAATCTAGACTAATTATCTCCCATTTCCAGCTAGGAATGGGTAATGGCTGAAGCAATCCAGCTGGGTGTTGATGTTCAGTTTTCACCTGTTGACATTCAAAATATTAATTCTTACACATGATCTAGGAACTAGGAATCAAAATCATCAAAGAATAATTAACAAATACTCATGAATTGGTGTTAATCAGAACCATAATGGTTTCCTCTCTGTATATTCAATAAAAAATGAATAGTTACAATACCAATGTCAAGCAGTAGCTTGACTCCATGAAGAATTCGAATACCTAAGGAGACAATTTGAATTCAGTGAGTGAGTCTGGCTTAACTGACTCTTAGCCATTCAATCACACTCAGTTAACCACTTGACCAAAACCCTAATTGACTCACCAAACCCTAACTGAAGTTGAAGTGCAATAAATGACTGAATCTCAACTGAAGGAGATCAAACACATGTCATAGCAAGCCAACCATCAAGTGCTAGTGCTCCATGACTTCAATGAACCCCGATGAGGTTAAGTGAAGCTGAACTAACCATCAGAAGTTGGTGGAGGCACCTTGTTGACTCCAGATCATTAAATAATATATTTAATGACTGGAGGTGCCTTAAATGACTAGTTGGACTGATTGTAACCACCAGTTAGCAATTAGGTGCATTAATGTCACTCAGATCACCCCCGGAGTGCTCCAGTTAGCCTCCTTGACTGTAGGAGAAGGCTAAGTTAGCCTCCTTGACTGTAGGTAGGCATGGGTGTGGCTGGATGATGGAAATTAATGCTCCACTGATGTCAATTAATGTCAATTATACTTAGGATAGTGGTTTAACTAGGCCAATTTGACCAAAAAGAGTGTGTATGATGGTAAATGTCTCCAACACCCCCCCTTAAGCTATACTCAAGAAGAGTTAGAAAACATAGATGCATAAAAATGCTAGGGCCCCAAAAACTAAGGCCATAGTTCACCCTGTACAATGCTCAAACTAAAACAATGCTCAAAACAAACTAAGTGAGGAAAAGAGGGAAAACCCAGTGGGAAAAACCCCCCCTCAAGCTGAACATTGAAAGTAGTCTGGATCACCCTGATGAACTCACCCCCAATAGTGAACGGAGGTAAGTGAACTTATTTTCTGAAAATCTCTTGGTGAAGATGTCTGCAATCTGCTCATTAGTCGGGCAGTATTGCAGAATGATGGTCCTGTCATGCACTAGCTCCCTGATGTAGTGCATGTGAATCTCTACATGCTTGGTCCTCTTCCTGGTAATTGGATCCATGGATATCTTAATAGAGCTCTGGTTGTCACAAAAGAGGATAGTGGACAAAGTACTACCAAGATCAAACTCTGAAAGAATGCCTTGCAACCAAACTGCTTGGATGGAAGCATTCACCGCTCCTCGATACTCGGCCTCTACTGAAGATAGTGCTATGGAAGCCTGCTTTTTGCTTGACCAGCAAATAGGGCCACCACCAAACATGAATACATATCCAAAATTTGACTTCTGATCAATAGAATCACCCACCCAATCGGAATCTGTGTATCCAACCAGCTCTAGTTCGAAGTCTACATCATAGTGAATGCCGTAGGTCTTGGTTCCCTGAATGTACTGGAGGATCCTCTTGGATTCCTTCCAATGAATATCACGAGGATGCTGCATGTATCTTGATATAGCATTCATGGCATAATAAATATCATACCTAGAATGTGTCAATTACAACAAGCTACCAATCAGCTGTCGATAGATAGTGCAGTCCATGGGAGGTGTGTTTTTTCCTTCTTCAAGGCTGATCCCTGAAAGGAAAGGGAATGGTGTAGGCCTACATTCATCCATGTTAAACTTTAATAATAGGTATAAAATGTATTTGGACTAAGTGACCATAATCCCATCAAAAATTTGCTTGATTTCGAGCCCCAAAAATTGTTTTAGAAGCCCCAAATCACTCATTTCAAAGGCATTGTGGAGAGCAGTTTTGATGGATGAAATGGAGGCAATTGTGCTACCTATGATCAGTAATTCATCAAAATATAAAACAATGATAATTATATGACCATAATTCTTCTATAAATACACATTTGGATCTGATATACATCTCTAAAAGTTTTGCGAGAGAAGGAAGGCATCCATCTTGGAATACCATTCTCTTGGGGCCTGGTTTAACCCGTATAGTGACTTCTTTAGCTTGCAAACCAAAGATGGATCAGTGATGTAGCCCTTAGAATTATTCATGTATATCTACTCATGAATATATCCATGTAGAAAGGATGAATTAAAATCCATGTGATGCACCTCCCAGTGCTTGGATGCGGAAATGGCCAAAACAAGGCGGATGGAGTCCATTTTTGCAACCGGTGCAAAGGTCTCATGGTAGTCCACTCCTTGGACCTGAGAGAAACCTTTTTCTACCAGCCTTGAATTATATTTGTAGGTGCTTCCATAAGTAGAAACTTTTTTCTGAAACACCCACTTGCATTGAACCAATTTCCTTCCCGGAGGAAGAGAAACTGGCTCCCAAGTAGTGTTTTTCTAAAGAGAATTCATCTCTTCATCCATGGCAACTTGCCATATCGGATCATTCTGAGGATGGTAGTAGGATTCTGGATCTGAAATAATCATCAAATAGAAAATTTTGGATAGCAAATTACCAGAACAAGAGAGCGCAATACCTGCTCTTTGGAAATCATACCGGGTTCTCCTTGGATCATCCTGATTTCCAATATTGTCTCCTGCAGAGGAGAGTGTCTTTTGGGGCCATGTAGGAAGATGATTTTTCAATTTAGGTTCTGATTCAGTATATAATGATTGATGCACACTGATATCAGAAATTATAGGATCCAAATCAGGGTCATCACCCCCAATTTCATCATCCAAATATTCAGTGGAATAGGAAGGAAATTCAGCAGGTTTCTCCTTCACTAGTTCCACCTCCTGAAGAGGCTCATTGAACTTGAAACTTCTCTTGATGATGATATATTTGGTGTTGATATCCAGTAGCTTGAATCCTTTATATTCATCAGGATACCCAATAAATAGACATTCTATGCTCTGCGGTTGCAATCCCCTTCTTTTATCAAGCGGAATCCGGGCCCATGTAGTGGACCCAAACACCCGTAGGTTCGACACATCTGGCTTGTGTCCGAAGTATGATTCAAAAGGAGTCTTTCCTTTCAATGATGAATGTGGAACCCTATTTTGAATTTATTCTGCAGCATGCATGGCTTCATCCCACAAATTTGCAGCAAGCTTCTTTGACTCCAACATACAGGTGGTCATCTCTTTGAGAGACCGATTCTTCCTTTCCGCTACTTCGTTCCGCTGGGGAGTGTAGGGAATTGAATGTTGGACCTGAATACAACTTTGGGAGCATATGCATAGAAAATAATTACTGACATATGCCCCTCCATTATCATATCTCAATATCTTGATCTTAAGCCCAGAGTCATTTTCGATCAAGGCCTTCAATTCAGAAAATTTTTCACATACCTCAGATTTCTTTTTGAGAAAGAAAACCCATGTATACCTTGAAAAATAATCAGTAAAGGTAAGGAGGTACCTTGATCTATTCATGGATGTGACAGGAATTGGACCACTGATATCAGAATCTATCGGCCCCATATGCTTGTAGCTCGGTTTTCCTTCCCCTGATCGAACTTGTGCTCAGGGTGTTTTCCAATCACACATCCCTTGCAGACTCTCGTGGTTGCCTTGATGACCGGGAGGCCTTCAACCATGGAGTTTTTCTGTGATTGCTACAAATATTTGAAATTAAGATGGCCAAACCTCTCATGCCATAGCCTACTAACCTCATTTCCATGAGTTAGAAGAGCGGTGGGCTTTGCATCCGCAACAAAGTGAGAGAACTCATAGGATTTTGCATGATGATTTGGAAGGCATTTTGCAATGAGTTTCCCAGATGCAATTTCTATTATCTCAACATCATTTGGGATGAAAGAGACTCTCTTAGGCATTCCTTATCCTTCAGAAATGATGGTGGAGTCATCTCCCATGTGGATGGGGATGGATTTGCCAGTCTCCAAGGATGAAAATGAGTCTTTTTCAGCCATCATGTGATTCAAAGCTCCACTGTCAATCAGCAATGCTTTGGACTTCGAAGTGCTTGCCATGAGGGCATGACCTTTCTCATGCTGTGGTTCCCGATGTTGGTGATCTCTCCTCCGAAATCTCTCTATAATATTGATGTGATTCCTCTCAAGGAGAGAGGTTGCTTCATCAAGCTTTTTCTTCATGCAGGCATGTTTAGGGTGAAAACCCTTCCTGTAGTGAGAACACCTGAATTTTTCTTTCCCATTGTGCCCTTTTCCTTTGTTCTTCCTTGAGACAAAAGATTCATCATGCTGCTGATTTTCAACTCTAGGCTTGGGAGCATCAAATTTAGTTTTCTAATTTTTCTGCTGCTTTCCTTTACCCTTCACAAATTTGGGCCCCAAGACATGGAGGGCTTGATCACGGGAAGATCGGATGATCCCCATCTGGACAAGCTTGTCATGTTCATTAGTTAGGGACTCAATGAAGGCATTGAGTGTAGGCATCTTCCATCCAGGGGTTGTGATCTTCCCCGCATGGAATGTAGAAACAAAAACTAAATAATCAGCCTTGAGTTTGGAGAGGATGTCTAGGATGAGCTGATCATCCGCCTTCTCCACTTTGCATTGCTTCAAAAGGAAAATAGTATGCTTGAATTTTGTAAAAAAATCATTTAGAGTCTTGAAATTGGAAGGTTGGAGAGACATGAGTTCATTTTTGAGTTGGTAAACTCTCAAGTCATCATGATTTTTGTATAGAGATTCCAATTTGTCCCATATTTCTTTCGGTGTCTTCAGATCCGTAAGATGGAAGAGAAGGTCTTCGAAAATAGAGAAGCACAAGAAACTGAAGGCTTCATCCTTCTTGTTCAATAATCTTGATTTTTCCATGGTGGATCCAGGCTCAACTTTAGTGTCCATGGTGACTCTATGGAGTCCTTTGGAGTGCAATTGAACCTCCATTTTATTTTTCCATGTGTGGAAATTGTATGGAGTCAAGAGAGGTACTGAGGAGGCCATCTGGATATGCTGTAGTGAATGCTTCACCTATAGAAACCTGAAAATCAAAACAGAAAGGGAAAAATAAGGTCGGACAGCCTGAACATTCTAGTCTTTCATCATACCCAGCATAGTCAATCAAGCAAGCTTGATCAACAAGTTCTTTACTTGGGATATTAAGTGGTAAGCCTTGGCTTCTGGTGCAGTTCTAGAATTTTGAGCTATTGCTCACTTTCCATGGAGAAATCTGTCAAAAATCTTGTTTTTGAGAGATTGATCTTCATCCCGCCATATGCTTTGATACCATGTTAATTCTTGCACATGATCAAGGAACTAGGAATCAAAATCATCAAATAATAATTAACAAATACTCATGAATTGGTGTTAATCGAAACTAGAATGGTTTCCTCTCTGTATATTCAATAAAAAATGAATAGTTACAATACCAATGTCAAGCAGTAGCTTAACTCCATGAATAATTTGAATACCTGAGGAGACAATTCGAATTTAGTGAGTGAGTCTGGCTTAACTGACTCTTAGCCATTCAATCACACTCAGTTAACCACTTGACCAAAACCCTAATTGACTCACCAAACCCTAATTGAAGTTGGAGTGCAATAAATGACTGAATCTCAACTAAAGGAGATCAAACACATGTCATAGCAAGCCAACCATCAAGTGCTAGTGCTCCATGACTTCAATGAACCTCGATGAGGTTAACTGAAGCTGAACTGACCATCAGAAGTTGGTGGAGGTGCCTTGTTGACTCCAGATCATTAAATAATAATAAATAATCATTAAATAATATATTTAATGACTGGAGGCACCTTAAGTGACTGGTTTGACTGATTGTAACCACCAGTTAGCAATTAGGTGCATTAATGCCACTCAGATCACCCCCTAAGTGCTCAAGTTAGCCTCATTGACTGTAGGAGAAGGCTAAGTTAGCTTCCTTGACTGTAGGTAGGCGTGGGTGTGACGGGATGATGGCAATTAATGCTACAATGATGTCAATTAATGTCAATTATACTTAGGATAGTGGTTTAACTAGGCCAATTTGACCAAAAAGAGTGTGTATGATGGTAAATGTCTCTAACACAAAACACCTAGCAATATATTCTGCTACTTCGGTCTTCATATTTGGACAAAAATACTATTTTCTTAACATAGTTATAGTCTTTTGATAACCTAGATGTCCTGCGTATGGAGTTTTATGAATTTCATCCAGAATTAACAGATTAACTTTAGGTATGTTAGGTACATACATTCTATCTTTATATAGTAAAAAATATTTTGCATTTAAATTGTAACCTTTACTTAAGCTTTATATTGAATTTTCTTTAGTTTTAGCTTGTAAACTTTGATAAATTTCATCTTGTTCTATTCCTTCTTTAAGATATTCATCCAAATATGTAGTATGAGTGCTGATAGCTGCTGCAAAATTCAGCCTTGCATTCCTACTTAATGCATCAACAACTTTATTTTCTTTACCTTTTATGTGCTGAATTTCAAAATCATACTCACTTAAGAAAGATGGCCACCTAGCTTGTCTGGCATTTAAATTAGGCCGATCTAATAGATACTTCAATCCTTTATTATCAGTCATTAAAATAAATTTTATGCCAATTAGGTGATGTTGCCACATCTTTAGGGCATGTATAACAACTGCTAATTCCAAATCATATGTTTCATAATTCTTTTCATGAACTTTTAGCTTTCTAGACTCATAGGCAATAACATGCCCTTCTTGAGTCAGAACACTACCTAAGCCATCATTGCAGGCGTCAGTGCACACTACAAATTCTTTATCAGGATCACTATTCTTAAATAGGTGCACTGGTTAATAAAGTTTTTAAATTTTAAAAGCTTTCCTCACATTTTTTATTCCAGTCAAACTTCTTTCCCTTCTTCTGCAAGGAAGTTATCGGATTTGCAATCCTCGAAAAATCTTCAATGAACCTCCAGTAGTAACTGGTAATGCCCATGAAAGATCGAACATCCGTTACATATTTAGGAACCGACCAATCTTTGATCGGTCTTATCTTTTCAGGATCTACTAAAATCCATTCCTTGGTCACCACATGACCTAAGTACTGAATCTTATCCTTGAAGAAATCACATTTACTAAATTTTGCAAAGAGTTGATGATTTCACAACTCTTGCAAAACAATTTTTAGGTGTTCTTTGTGTTCTTCTTCAGTTTTTGAATAGATTAGAATGTCGTCGATAAACACGACCACAAACTTATCTAAATACTTATGCATAATGTTGTTCATTAAACACATGAAAATAGCTAGGGCATTAGTGAGCTCAAATGGCATGACGACAAATTCGTAATGACCATATCTAGTTCTAAAAGATGTCTTAAAGATGTCTTCATCTTTAATCCTGAATTGATAATATCCAGACCTTAAATCTATTTTCCAAAACACCGTGGCTCCACGTAGTTGATCAAATAGATCATCAATGCAGGGAAATGGATATCGATTTTTAATGGTCATCTTATTTAACTGACAGTAATCTATGCAAAGTCGCATGGTTCCGTCCTTTTTCTTAACGAAGATGACAGGTGCCCCCCAAGGAGACAGACTTGGTCAAATATGCTTTGTATCAATTAGTTCTTTCAATTGAGACTTTAATTCATTAAGTTCCAGTATTTTCATTCGGTAAGGGGCCTTTGAGCTAGGTACTGCACCAGGTACCGACTCAATGGTGAAATCCAATTCCCTTTTCGGAGGTAGTCCCAGAATTTCTTCAGGGAATACATCAACATATTCTCTTAAGACTGGTATGTCTTCCACTCTTAACTTATTTGTCTTAATTAGACTCTCTTCATCAGTGATTGTTACTGCATAAGATTTACATCCCTTTCTAACAGCTCTCTTAAGATGTAAAGCGAAAATATGCCTTTTAGTGGTTTTTCTAGGGATTTCTTTTACACTTACTGGTTTTTCGTCACTGTTTAAACATGTGAAGGTTTTATCATAACAATTTAGAATTACTCTAAGTTGTTCTAACTAGTCCATAGCAATCAACAAATCATAGGAACCAAGAGGAAATACATTAAGCTTAACAATAGTTTCAAAATGATCCATAACTACTGCACATTCTTTTACAAAACAAGTTACCTTTCTTTTAGCACCAGTGGCTAATTGAACCAACCAAGAATTCTCAAATTTTTCAACAGATAACTTACATTATTCTACCATTTTAGGTGCAATATAACTAATACTAGCTCCTTGATCAATCAAAATAGTTACAAGGGTCTGATTTATCATACCTTCTACTTCCACCATGGAAGTTTGATATTCTGCTTGTTGATTCTCCAAGGCTGCATTGATTCTGGGCATGGTCCTCACTAGTTCCCCAACAGTCATCTCTTCCTGTATGGTATGAATACTGCTAATAATATTTTTTCGGTTAGGACATACTAAAACATAGTGTGGGCCATTACAATCCCATCATTTTATAGGTTCTTTGCGCTCAAAGTTCTTAGTAAAATTTCCATGATTATTAGCAAATTTCTTACCCTTAGAATTATTCTGATTGTTGGGTGAATTATTCTTATTTCCTTGGAATTTCTTATTATTAGAATAATTTCTGGCCTTATTGTTCTTAGAATTTATATTAGGCACAAAATCCTTCTTCTTTTGTTCATACTGGTTATTATTTTTCTTAGCTTTCTAGTTGGCCAAGCTTTACTTCTTCCGATTCTGTTCAAAACAAAAGTTAGCTTTCCTCATAGCTTCTTCCAAAGTCTTTGGATTGTCATATTCAATCCTGTCCTTAATATGATAAGGTATATAGCTAAGGAATCACTGTACCTTTGGTTTTTCATCTACAAGGTATGGCACATACCTAAGTAGACTTAAGAACTTGCTGTTCAGATATTTCATTGTTATTGATCCTAATTTCAGCTCATAGAACTCTTTTGCTCTCTCCTCATAATATTGCTCAGACATAAATTTCTTTTTAAAATACCTCTTAAAGGTACTCCGGTTTACATTCTTCTCTTTTATTCCCTTAACTCTTTTCAAGTCCTGCCACCAAATGTCAGCCTTTCCTGAGAGGTTGTAGATAGCCATTATAGCCTTTAGCTGGTTAGAATAGTTATATATTTGGAAGTACTTCTTCATCCTAGATAACCAGGATTCTGTTTCCTCCCCTTTCTCAGTCTATCCATTGAAAGTTGGTGGTTTTATGTTTTTGAATTCCCTGGAAATTTCCGCATAGGGTTTGTATTTCCTCTTTTTAGTGTACTGATTATCATCACTACTATCACTAGTAGAATGGTAATTTCGTTGTTCACCAAACACCTTAGAAGATGAACTGCTTTCATCTTTAGTATGTTTCATCTTCTTAGATTTACGTTGATGACTGGTATCTTCTGATTCGGTTCTTCTACCCCTACCCTTAGTTTGAAACTTTTTAGTTAGGATCTGGTTCAGCTCCTCTTGAGCCCTTAGAATCCTTTCATTTTCTCGCTTTACAAACTCCATTTCAGATTTTAGGTCTTTTACAGTTTGTAACAGTTCTGAGGAATTGGTAGTTAAATCCTCTGGTATAAGATATCTTGGCAAATTTCTTGGTTCGATAACTGGAGATTCCTGCTCTGCATATTCTTCCAGCCTTTCCATACCTATTTGTTGATCTTTAGAAAATAACTCCTCTGATTGAATAACATAAAAAAAATACATCAACATAGTAATTCAATTTTCTGTTTTATAAAGACTAGTTGGGCTTCATCAAGGCCTAGTGTTTGAACCTTGTGCTTTGATACCACAAGTCAAAACCCCAAATTTTCACAAAAATTTAAAATTTTGAGATAACATAAAATGCTGAAAACTGTGGTTTAACTAACAACTAAAGGTTAGCAATATAAGAATAGTTAGATGATTAGTATTACATAATCTTAGTTATGTTAACTCAACAGTTTTCCTTTTTGTAACACGAATAATTTTTACTTGCACATTGTTTTGATTTCAGTCTGCTGATGAGTTTTTTTTTCTTTATGACAAGTAGGTGGAACTTAACTTTGAATCGTGGAATTACTTAGAATTTATGCTAACACAGGAAGATTACTTGTTCTAACAAGTTTTACAGGTATGACTGAGTGAATAACGCTTTAATTTTCCTAAAGTATCCAGCAGTATTTCTATTTGCAATTAAAAAGCTTAGTAAAAAGAGCTGTTGTAATCCAAACAACTTTCATGAGGTAAAAACAGTTTGTTTTCTTGAATTTTTCTTGTAAGCAAAGTTCAGATGATCGAGTTTCTTTCCTTATTGTACATAGCAACAGTAAAATACTTTCTTTGGTTCTGAACTTGTAATCTTAGCTGCTCGATAACTTTTATTTTAATATGCATATTTATTATTTCTATAATTTATTTCTTGCATTAAGTTACTCTCTATAAACAGTTTCCAAGGTTGATTTTTTTTTAATATGAAGTCAACCTTCTATCTATGCTATCCCCAGTATTTTGGTATAAGCTTGAAGTCATTCTACTAAATGTAGTTATGGTCAAGTTGAGAAACAACCAAATTCTATTAATATCTCATCGATTTGAACTATGTAAAAGAATTCATAAAAGTGTTCTTATGTTACACTTTTCCAACTTCATAGTTTGCTACCACTTGATTTAATATCTTCTATACGACTTATGAACATGCATAAACTATTTCTTTTATTTATCCTACAAGTTTTTAACAACCATGAACTTTCAAAGTGTTCATGAATCTACTCAATACGATGCTATGCAATGTTCTCAACTTGAATGTTGTTGAAAGGGTGGAACAATGCAAACACCACAATGTAATAGAAACTATAGTTATTAGATAGTTTTTACGCAATTTTAACTAGACTTTTCATATGATAAACGATCCCATACTTGGATAGAATTATCATGGGTAAAACCTAGTTAATAATATACTCACATCGTAATAATGTCATTGCTACATACTTCGTTGAGTTGTGACCACTCTAAAAAGGGTTAATACATAAATATATTAGACATATCCCAACAATATTTACTAGCAAAAACCTTTAGCTTTGTTTACCAAATTTCTAGCAAGGATTTTCAGGTTACGAGACCTTTAAGATTATAAACCTTGTGTTAGGTCAACATTAATTTAATGTTGCTTCTCCATGCCAATGATGAGCTATCCACTATATGCTTAAGCAAATATTTTATGACATGATATCAAGGTTTACATTATAGTTTATATGTCGTTCGTTAGATCATTTGGTAAATAATTGAATATGATTTGGTCGCAGGTAAACTATGGAGAGTCCACCCACTACATGATTTTTATAATTGTGGCCACGTGGTAAACTCTTGGCCATGCACTGGTCATATATATAACCAACAATCCTAACCCTTGGCTTATTCTTGTTCTGACTTTTACGTTGGCCCTTCAGGCTGCTCTGTAAGCTCCCATGGTGGCCATAAGTGAAACTCAATTATCAGTGGCTCCCATGTCTGTGTTTGATGTGTTATGCTTCCTCTTAGCTCGGTCCTATTTCCATCATTCCACCGTGGTTTCTTTTACTCTGTCAGGGTTCATTGTTCTCTTTGCAATTGGCTTTACAGCCTGCCAGTAGCTCCCTTTTTTGCCCTTCTATCATGGTCTATCACTTTGTGAAAGGTTGAGCTTAACTTAACTGTTTGTTAAGCTCCTTCGTCGTAGGTTTTTTTGGAGTTTTGTTTTGATTCTTTGCATGTTGGTGACAGTTCCAACTTCGTGGTTTCTTGACTCCTTCATGGCCATTGCCCAGGATTTTCTTCACCATTGCTGTCAGTGTGATTTGAACAAGGGCCCCGTCATCTCTACCCTTGACGAGTATGAGCATTTGGCTCCTCTTAACACTGGTTGCGGTGTTGTTATTGCTTCGTGGCTCCATCATATTTACTTCCATCCGAGGTAAATTTTTAAATTAAAATATAGTAAAGGTTTAATGTTTCCATTATGCATAAATATTTCTTTTGTTTTAATTAAAATCTGGTTTTTAATTTGCAAGGTTAATTCACCTCCACATTTGACAGTAACACTTCTCAGATGGCCCCATGTTCGGTCTACAGTAAGCTCTGGTTTCAAAATATGGTTCTACCTGCTTGTTCAGACCTTTGCAGTTGGAAGAAGTTACGACTGTGTCATTCCCAGTCTTGGGTTGCTGTCCTTCGTTTAATAGTTTTCTTTTTTTTATTTTAACCGTTGCTTCCAGCAGGGTGACGCCGGCTCAACGCCATAACTTGTAATGCTCTCCTCTTGTGTTCAGATAGAATTTACAGTGTTGTAATATTAAGTTTGTTAATACTTGTTTAAAAACACTCCATGTCACGATATGGGTGCTCAACTCTTAGCTGATTTTTGTACTCTGTTTATGTTTTTAAGTTCAGCCTTCAGGCTCGTTGAAGTAATGAAAATGTCTTTTTAAGACAGTCTACCTTTAAGCTAGACTAGCTTCATCTGTGTACTATTTGGTATCTCTGTGTAAACAAAAGAAATTTCTCTTTAATTCTTTTTATGATATAACTTAATTAGTTACCTTAAGTTGCGACTATAATTGTTTTGTAAAGTAATTAGTACTGATTGTTTGCTCAGAAAATGAACTAGGGTTTGTACCCTATTCAACTTGTAAGATAATAATTTTTATTGTTATTAATTGTATTGGATTACTATTAATAGATTCAAGACTCTTTTCAGTCATGATACTTCTATTTAATGGCTCAAGGATTTTCAAGCTAGGGATTCCTGAATACAACCTCTGTTTTTAAATGATTCCTTTAGTTTGTTTAAGTGGGTTCTTTATTTGTAAACAAATATTGTTTAAGTAGGTACTGTTATCTGTATATAATGTAATATCCTGAATTTGTATCTGTACATACATTTTATTTATAAATACTGTAACCAATCTACAATAGTTCGGTTTATTCAGTGATATTATTTCTAATAGTGGATTCATAGCTTAACTATTTTTCTTTTATTTTACCAGAAAATAAATAAGGGTTTCGACCGTGTAATCACTCTTTTACATGTATATTCTATTTGTAAAAGTTAAGGAACAATTCTTTGTTTAAATAATCATTTATCTCAAATGTTATTTATTATCATATTTTAGTCATTTTTATTTAATACAATACAGATAGGGTTTATTAGGTGCCTGCATAAAAGGTACATAAAATATGGACTTAGTTTTGTTCTTTAGAATTTTAATTATGATAGTAATACCCTACTTGAAGTTTGAATATTTGTAAACATAGCTAGTTATTATCATTAGTAAATAAACTAAGTAATTTTGGTTTTAAATCTTTACTTAGCAGATTAAAATAAATGGTTTTGACTAAGTTATTTCTACTCCCCCTGCTACAGGTTAATGATATACACACAAGTAAGTGTTGATGTAATTGTAACTTCAGAATGTATTCATCCGTATTTCTTATGTATTGTAACCCGATGTTTATTCCAGGATGTTAATGTATTTGAGTCATGTCATACCCCGATGTTTATTCAAGGAAGTTTCTATAATGAGAAAGTCATGTCAAGTCATTGTGGGTAACCCTCCTATTGGTCAAGGGTTAAAGTCCCCACAGTTGAGGGTCCCTAGGGTTATTAGACACTCCTAGAGATGTCGGCTCTAGTAAGTAATTGTTAAGTGAGGCCGACATGTTGGAGTGGGTTCCAAGTGAATGGAAGAATATAAATAGAGAGTGAGAGCCTCTCTATTTATCATTCTCATACACACACTCACTCAATGGGGGTGCATGAGTGAGAGAGGAGAATCTCTCTCAGTGAGAGAGAGAGAGACTGCTGCTATCGGGAGTGCATCTTACTGTTTTGGGCCTTACATCTTGTGCTAATTCTATATTTGAGGAAGTTGCAGGGTTTTTTCCATTTATGGTTTCCTTGATGAAAAAAACTATGTTCATTGTCTCTTGTGTTGTGCTTATGTTTTATTGTTGTGCATGTTATTCTCTCAGTAAAGATCCTAACATAATGCTAGCTTGAATGTTGAAAAATTAACATGGTATCAGATATAACCTGAGAAGAAGACATTGTGCAGCTACAAAAGCTAGGGATTCTTACTTTTTGGGTCTCTCTCCACAATCCATCAGAAAAATTATGATAGGCTAACTCTCCATTGAAGGGCGCATCTTTCTGTTGAAGCGGAATTCGATTTTGAGCATTTTCAGTTTTTGGTGTGGAAATTAGGGCTTTCTACAGAAGAGTAATTTTTGAGTGATCCCAGCATATGATTGATATCCTCATAAAAACCGAAGTTTAGAGACCTGGATCAATTTTTTTGGTTGGGTGAAACTCTAATAATGTCAAACCCTAGTTTGACCTCAAGCTAGAAAAACCCTAAATACTAAAAATGCTACGTTTTATTACATTCACTATATCCCAATATTGGAGAAGGATCAGGAGAGGAAAATTTGAAGGGATGAAGATAAAATCCTGATGAACACTGTATCCAAAATTCATCCTCCAATTCAGTATATTATGGGAGATATGATCCCTCCAATTTAGGCTTCTAGCCTCTTCCAGAATTCATCCCTAAACAGGACACATGGCGAGAATTGCAATATCTTGGGGTACAGAGGTACAAATGGAATTTTGGAAGATGTTCCATAAATTTAAAGGACTTTAATGTATGTGGTACAAATTTCAGACTCAGAAAATGAACCAGTGACACGTGGAAGTCCGTACAACTTCACTATTCTGAACAGTCTTGTAACAGGGAACCTTGGGAAAAGGATCATAAATCCTAATTGGTGAAACCAATTCTGATGAAACCTATGGTTTTGGATCAGGGACATTAAATTTTACCATATTGATAAATTTTAGATAGATAGGAGTAGTAATTTCAGAGATATCATAGAAACAGTAACAGGAATTTCTGCAGAAGAAATTGGAAAACTAGGGCTTCCTGTTCCGGGAGCTTCCCTCCACTATTTTAAGAAAAAGAGTACAATTGACAGCTCCATTTGAAGAGATCTATCTATCTATCCAATAATATCTGAATGATTCCAATTTTTTAAAATTAAGGTTTCTCTGACAAACCCTAGATCAGCCAGCTCCGGAACCAAGACGGCCATCTCAAATCGGTAAGATCTAATCCTTTGCTATTTTCATTTGAGGTTCCCATTTCAAAGTGATCTATCACATCAGCTTGATGATAAGCTTGGTGAAGTTGATAAATTCCAAGCTTGGAAGTATATGATCTCTCTGAAGAAAATGGATTGGACACCTACATGAGTATAGAGGTTCCAGTTCCAGAGGGAGATGAGGCTAGAAGCCTTACACAAGAAGAACTTGGTCAAGGCCAAGAAGATCATTGTTGATTCAGTCATGAATCAACTTGTACTACAAGTGTCTCCCCAAAGACACTAAATATGTTTGATTTCTTGGCCAAGATATTTGAAAGGAAGAACATAAATCAAAATATGACTTTGAGAAAATAGTTGAAGGCAGTGAAGATCCAGAATGCAGAGACCATGCAGTCATACTTTACAAGGGTCTCTCAAATCAAAGAACAACTTGTAGCAGTAAAAGAAGAAGTGAAAAATGTAGTAGTGGTGATTTCCACCTTGAATGGCCTCCCAGGATCATGGGATTCATTCATTCAAAGAATGTGTGCCAGAAGGAAGTGATTATTTTCAGTAGACTCTGGGAAGAGCACACACAAGAAGAAGAAGCTCGAGAAGAGAAGATGGGAGCAACTGAAGATCAAGCTCTCACCATCCAAAGAAGATCCCTCAAGCAATGAGGAATATGAAGAACTCAACAAGAAACTCTTATCCACCTTAGCATTTGGATAAGAAATGATGCTATCATGAATGAAGAAGACGATGAAGCAGAAGGCTCAATAAGGAGTCTACCCACGAAACAAATAAAGATAAGTATTCAATTGTCATTTCATGATATTATTTTGTTATGCATTTATTTATATTTAGTTGATGTATTATGCATGATAGGATGTTTGCAGTATACTACTAATATGCATGTGATGGGAAAGATCACATACATAATCGCCTACAAGCAAAGAAGGATGAGACTTGTTCTGAAGAATAAGTGATGACAGTTCAAGATGAAGAATAATATGATGAATGTAGCGACATCATTAATACAAAACCTTCCAGCTATGAAGAAGTTCAAGAAGAATGATGTCTAGGATGCAGTATCGATACGTGAAGGAAAGTTTGTAGTTCCATCTTGCAGTAGATGGAAACATTGTTGGATACAAGGCATAGACTACGAAGAGACATTTGCAGCCACTGGAAGTGAAGTCACATAACATGCATAATCATGTGTGCAAATGAAAGAAAGCCTTGTATGAGTTCAGAAGACACCCATGGGATAACACATAAATGATGAGCTTGATGAATACCTTAACCTTTGCTACAAGGTTGATAAATGATAACAAGCTCATAGATGGATGTGAGAAGAACTTTTGAAAAAGTTCAAAATAGAGGATCTTGGTATCCAATGATCCTAGATGGATACTACTTGTCACTCCAGTATAGAATGTTTCAGTGCATAGAGTACGAAAGACAGAGATGATCCGCTTCAGAGGGAGTGACTGTAGAAGATCCTGAGGTTCGACATGGTACAACAGCATGGGTAGATTACTGATGACTCTAGGCTTTACTGAGAGTAAAGTGGATTCCAACCTTTGCTTCAAGGTTGAAGGCGGAAGACCAGTGATGCTCCTATTATGTGTCGATGCACTATTTTCTATGCATGGAGGTGTGGACAAGGGAAGTATGTAGTAGAGATCCTGAATAGGTTCAGGATGATGGACTGCATGACCACACCTATGGCATCAAATCTGAAGCTATTGAGTGATGCTTCATCAGAGTCAGTTGATGCTACGATGTATCATCAGATGATTGTATCATTGATGTGCCTGACAAACACGAGACCAGACATTTTCTTTGCTATGAACACCTTGAGCCAGTCCTTGACAGATCCAAGAAATGTTCACTTGATTGCTGCAAAGCATATTCTGAGGTACTTAAAGGGTACAGTTGATTATGGTCTCAAGTACGATGCAAATCAGAAGATTAACCTGGAGGATTATGTTGATTCAGATTGGGCAGGCAGTGCCATCGATAGGAAGATCACTTTAGGGTGTTTCTTCAGTATGGGATCAGGTGTGATCTCTTGGTTTAGCATGAAGCAATCATGTGTGGCTCTGAGTATAGCTGAAGTAGAGTATGTCGTAGAAGCTACTGTCTGATTTATTTGATCTCCATATGGATGCTACTTGTATACATTGTGACAACCAGAGTTGCGTGAAGTTGTCAGAGAATCCAGTGTTCCATGACAAGTCAAAGCACATCGAGATCAAGTATCACTATATCAGGGATATGGTGCAAAGAGGAGCAGTGAAGCTCCAATATGTTGCTACAGAGGAATAGATAGCTGATGTGTTGATGAAGCCATTGGCTAGAGTGAAGTTTGAGTACTTCAGGGAGAAGCTTGGGGTTCTCCAGATTGAGGTTTCCTCCAAGGGAAAGTGATGAGTCCCAAAGCCATTCCAATGAGCAGGTTAGATGTAAGGGCTGAGCCATTCTATCATGGTGAGAGGATTCAATTCCTTCCATGTCATCTATGAGTGCTAAGATCCAAAGCCATTATGACGAGCAGGTCAGATCTAAGGGCTGAGCCATTATGTCATGTGAGAGGATTCAGTTCCTTCCATGTCAGATATGAGTGATGGTCATTCTTGTTAGGATTATTAATCCTCCCTTGTCCAAATTTGGTCATATGTCTAAATCGGGAGTCCATCCAGTCTATTTATAGTCATTAGCACCATTGGTTAAACTTGACCTAATTGGGGCACATGTTTCAGTTACCAAAGTGTGGGGAACACTAATTGAGGCTCACTGCCACTTATTGCACGTGATTGCATAAGTTTAGGAGTCTCCTAGATCAATCCCTACAATTTAGGAAGCAACTAGGAGTGCCGAAACCAACCAAGGTCAGTTCACTTTAGTTAATGACTAGTCAATCCAAGTTAGGAGTCAGTTACATTCAGTTCCAGCCCTCTACATTCAATTAAATAATGGTTTAATTAATTGCACACATGTGGGGCACTTTTCTCACCTACCACAGTCAGTTAACCATTATTTAATACTAAAGGTAACACTTGGTTGTGTTTTAGAACTCCGGTTATGATTTAGACAATGAAAGTTAACTACTGGGTCCTTCGATTGTGATTTAGACAAGTCTTGGTTACTTACAGTCAAGTAGAGTCTAATCAATTCAAAATTCCTCATGTGGATTCAAATTGCTTGTGGCTATTAAATCCATTTTACATTATTGTAATTATCATTTGGATTACTTTTTTTATTAATGAAAGCATTCACAGCTGCAAGCCTTTTGCACTATTTCATTCTTCAATGGCTGAGTAAATTGTGAGATCTTCTTTGTGAATTGTGGGTTTGTCTATAGATCTATATGCTCAAATTTAACATGGTATCAGAGCCTCGATAGACAAGGCACTTCTCCTCCTCATATCTCCTACTAGATCAATTTTTTGTTTTGCAGGTACAACTTCGAAATGAATTCATCAGTTCCTCTTCTCACCCAATCCTCAGACTATTTTGAATGGGGGGTGAAGATGACTATATGTCTGAGAAGACAAAAAAAAAATTCAGTGTCTAATGGATTCAGTAGAAATTCTTTTGAGAGTGATAATGACTGGCTAAAGGCAAAGGATAAAGCTTTTGAAATAATGGAACTGGCTCTTTCTCCTAGCATGTGCTACCTCAGTAGATCTATTAAAGATCCATAGGAACTCTAGACAAGATTAGACAGAAATTTTGGAAGCACATGGAGCACATCCAACACCACAAGCATCCTTGATTCAAAAATCTCGGCCTCCACTCTCTCTGATGAAGTTGTTCAAGATGAATAAGAAGTAGAAGCTTCTACATAGTCAATTCGAATTGAAGACAATTTCCATGTGGTGACTCCTTCTCCTGATGCTCCGGAAGTTCATGAGATATCTGATATCTCATATTATCATATTTTTGAAACAGAAGAAGACATTCGAATCTCTGATATTGAAGAAAAAATCTACTGCACTTCCATGCAAACATTCACCGGTGATTTTCCTTTAAATTTTGTGCAAAATTTACTAGTAATTGCTTCCGAAAGTGAAGAGAAATTTGATTTTTCTCCCTCTAATGTTGCTGCTGGTGTGAAAATATGTGATACCTTGGATATTTTGGAAGAAATATCATATTACCAGAGTGATCCATTCACTCCCCATGATCTAGTTTTTCCAGCAAACTCCTGCAGGATTGCATGCACCAAAATTCAGAATTTTGAAGAAGAAAAAAGCTGTGCATCGACCGTCACGGTTAACCATTTATTTGAATCTGATATTAACCTTATTGGATCTGATATGATCTTATTTAGATATGATCTGATATTTCTTGGTTTAATATATCAAATTCATAATCTTTTAGTACTGCTTGTAGCTATTCTCATCAACGGTGTGAAGAAACAAGTAGCGCAAGTCTCCTACAAAACTACTGCTGGGGATTTGATTCCATTTCACAGTTTTGGATCTGTTTTGAACCTGTTTAGATCTGATTTACTTTCTGATCTGATATTATTCAGTTCATATTTTAAAATTCAAAAGCATTCAGTCATGCTTGTAGTTTCTCTCACCAATTCCGGTGTGAAAAATCAAGTACCGCACTTTCTCTTCAAAACTGCTGATGGGGATTTGGTGTTAGTTTCCTCATATGAGGTTGCTGATATTTTATTATGTGATTCATTATCTATTTCAAAAGCTATATCATACTATGGAGCTCCAGCATTCGCTCTCAACAGTCCCAGTGCTTCTCTACCATTGATCACATGCTCATCTTCTCACAGAACTAGTAAAGAGGAAGATTTTCTGCATCAATCCCTACAATTTAGGAAGCAACTAGGAGTGCCGAAACCAAACAAGGTCAGTTCACTTCAGTTAATGACTAGTCAAGCCAAGTTAGGAGTCAGTTACATTTAGTTCTATCCCTCTACATTCAGTTAAATAATGGTTTAATTAATTGCACACATGTGGGGCACTTTTCTCACCTACCACAGTCAGTTAACCATTATTTAATACTAAATGTAACACTTGGTTGTGTTTTACAACTCTGGTTATGATTTAGACCAGGACAGTTAACTACTGGGTCCTCCAATTGTGATTTAGACAAGTCTTTGTTACCTACAGTCAAGTAGAGTCTAATCAATTTGAACTTCCTCATGTGGATTCGAATTGCTTGTGGCTATTAAAGCCATTTTACATTATTGTAATTATCATCTGGATTACTTTTTTGATTAATGAAAGCATTCACAGCTGCAAGCCTTTTGCACTGTTTCATTCTTCAATGGCTGAGTAAATTGTGAGATCTTCTTTGTGAGTTGTGTGTTTGTCTACAGATATATATGCTCAAATTTAACAATTCTGTCGAGTAGGATAGATGTAAGGGCAACTTCCACTCTCTAGGAGAGTGGAGGCACCTAGTCCATTACCAGGTAGCTCAGTCTGGGACTGGGGGAATTTTTGACAAGGGTGGATGATTTGGTTCCTTCCAGGTTATATGTGAGTGCAGGTCATTCTATCATGGTGAGAGAATTCAGCTCCTTCCATGTCATATGTAAGTGCAGGGCATTTTTTCATGGTGAGAGGATTCAGTTCCTTCCATGTCAGATGCAAGTACGGGCCATTCTGTCATGGTGAGAGGATTCAGTTCCTTCCATGTCGAATGTAAGTGCGGGTCATTCTGTCATGGTGATAAGATTCAGTTCCTTCCATGTCAGATGTGAGTGCAGGGCCTTTCTAATGTGATTGTAGGTTACTACATGATCATATGTGAGTGTTGGGTGTGACTTTCTGATGAGTAGGTTAGATGTAAGTGCTGGGCAAAGACCCACCTGATGGCTAGTCCTACAACCAGCATGAAAGAAGGCTGGCTCTGTAGAACTTCCTATGATGAGATAGCACACATGATGATGACCAGATGAGATCCAGATCCGGTTATGATGACTTTGAGAGATCTAGATCGAGTGATGATCCAGATCCAGCAGTGATGATCCAGATCAAGAGATGATCCAGATCAAGTGATGATCTAGATCTAGTGATGATGTCCAGTGATGATCTAGATCGAGAGATGATATAGATTCAGTGATGATGATCCAGATCGAGTGATGATCTAGATTCAGTGATGATGATCCAGATCGAGTTATGATCCATATCCAGATGAATATGACTTGAATATGAAGATGAATTGAAGCTGCAGATGACGAGAAGAACCAGAGAAGAAGACCAGTGATGAAAATTTTGTCGAGAGAATACCTTCCTAGTTAAGAGGGAGTGTTGATGTAATTGTAACTTTGAAATGTATTCATCTTTATTTCTTATGTATTGTAACCCAATGTTTATTTCAGGATGTATTGTAATGTATTTGAGTCATGTCATACCCCGATGTTTATTCGAGAAATTTTCTATAATGAGAAAGTCATGTCAAGTCATTGTGGGTAACCCTCCTATTGGTTAAGGGTTAAAGTCCCCATAGTTGTGGGGCCCTTGGGTTATTAGACTATCCTAGTGAATTCTACCCTAGGTGAGTCATTGCAAGTTAGGGCAATGGTCCCCATCATTGTGTTACCCTCCTATTGGTTGGAGGAGGAAAATTCCTCACAAGTGGTGGGGCACTAGGGTTATTAGACACTCCTAGAGATGTCAGATATAGTAAGTAATTGTTAAGTGAGGCCAACATGTTGGAGTTGGTTCCAAGTGAACAGAAGAATATAAATAGAGAGTGAAAGCCTCTTTGTTTATCATTCTCATACACACACTCACTCATTGGGGTCTCATGAGTGAGAGAGGAGAAGCTCTCTCAGTGAGAGAGAGAGAGACTGCTGCTGTCGAGAGTGCATCTTACTATTTTGGGTTTTACATCTTATGCTAATTCTATCTCTGAGGAAGTTGTGGGGTTTTCTACATTTATGGTTTCCCTGATGAAAAACACTGTGTTCATTGTCTCTTCTGTTGTGCTTATGTTTTATTGTTGTGCATGTTATTCCCTCAGTAAATATCCTAACATAATGCTAGCTTGAATGTTGAAAAACTAATAGTAAGAATATATATACGCAAATATATATAGTGAAACACAATTTACCCTTCTGCATAATTTGATCTCAGTAACAAAATAATGTACTGTGTAAAGAATAACATCTTATCTACTTGACTATCTTATTAATATGATAAGCATGCTACTTGTAATAAGTTATGGCTAGTCCTTTTCCAGAATTCTTACATCAATAAGCTAAATAATCCATAGACATAAATAAATAGGTTATTGTTCTTTTCTGTTAACAATATACACACATAATTAAATTAATCTTATAATATGAAATGCATAATACATTTATTCAATTGAAATCCTATCATATCCTTCATCTATTCTAATTACACTACTTGTGCTGGAGTACGATCTGGTCCTTCCAGATGTGGAAAAACACAGGTTAAGATTATTTTCAATAGTTTCAGATTTCAGTTTTTCAATAACTAAAATATTACTAACTCTATCAGTTCACAACTAAACATTTAACATTCATTAAGCAGTCAGTCTCACATTTAACCATCTAATACAATAAAAAAAATACTGTAGAACATGATTAAGCTATACAACAACAGCGTTAGGAGGCTGTTCCTCCCTACCAACTCCTGGAGAGCACTCAAACAACGTCTCCTCAGGACCCCCGAGCCTGTTCCTGGCCTCCTTGGCCGAGAACTAGTGGAGCAAGCAAACAACATACTAGTCCAATGACTCAGTAATGATTCTGCACTCAGCAGTACGATCCTTCAGCTAAAAAGCTACACTAGATCACTTAGCAGTTTAACCCCTCAAACACTTTTCACAAATTCCCTTGCCATTGAATTCTATGAAGTTCATTCACCTAAATGATCACTTCCATTAGAATGAGCAACCTCAGCTCTCTTCAATGGGCATTTTTATAAATATTGCCTTGGTCTTTTGGGTCAGTTGTCATTAATTGAGCCACCTGCTCTGATCCCACTTTATTAGGGGATCATGACCCCAGATGTATGGAGGTTGCCCCCTGCAATAGTTGGAAGTGTTTGAGGTTGCTTCCACTTATCTGTTTTCTCTCCACCCAGTCTCCTCCACCAACTTGACCAATAAACACTCTTTTAACAGCTCTCCTAAGCTGTTGTCTCCACTTTTATTTATTTATATTTAAAATATTCAAAATTACATTCAATATCCTTGACTTTCCCGAGTCATCATTTACAACTTAGCATAAAATTTAACATAATGTCTTGAAATAAAATCAAATAAGATAATAGTATTTTTGCAAAATTGGGACATGTGGCAATATCCCACATGAGAACCAACATGGATTTTGTAGTAATTTTTTCACCTACAACCTTGAGGAAAATTTTTCTTTTAAATGGGAAGGGCATTTTAGGTTCCTACCATAACCCATTTACTTTATAATTTAGTCAAGAAATGTATACAACCATCTCTTTTGAATATGAAAAAGTATTTACTAGTAAAAAATCAACGTAGAAATGGTCTCTTTATTAATTAAGTCCCACCAGGAATTTCATACTCAATAATTATTTGACTATGTCAAGTAGTTAGGGTTTTGGATCTTTGAAGCCCATTTAAAGAGATAGAAGGATATGAATTTCTTTGTTAAGAATTATTTTATTTGAGCTATGATCTAGTAAAATGTTTCCCAATGTTAAAAACCATGTGAAAATTGCTTCCATATTTGAATTCCATAATACAAGAGTTAATCTTTATTATTCTCTTCCTCACTTGTTCAACACTATAATATTGTTCTTTTAGAAATTGGTTGTAACATCCTCGACCATCCGACCGGCGAAGAGGATGCTACCGAACCATCAAACATCCGGGCAACTAGCCCCATGAACAAGAACATGCATATAATGCTGAAATAAAATGCTTGAAATAGAAAACATTCAAGTATGCATAATTACTTAACATACAGTGGAAGAAAACATACACTCGAGCATCAACATGTTCATCATTATTCGTTAATAATAAATATAACTGTAGAGACGAAAAGTTCAAGAATACTCATCTTGTAAGAACTCGTCCTGCAACAAGCTACGTCGCTGCAATGTTCCACCCAACCATAGGCCAGCGTGCTCATCAATCTCTCAGCAACACCGCAACCCCCGAGCTGGGAATGATTCCCAAAGGAATAAGGGACTAAGCAGGCTCACACATAGCCAAGGATACACAATACAGCCAAGTCAACACAATTGGGTTTATCAGGCCGTCAAGGAGCTAGGAAAGGATGAATGCTAAACTGGTATGCTCATGGAAAAGCTAAGGCCACCTACCCATTTCCAAGAGTTTGAACCTCCCCATAAAGTTTGGCTCCTTCAGGCCATCACACATGGTATTCCTGCAATGTGTACCCCTGACACATTCATCAAATAGCCAAATAGTCAATCATTATTTGATAATACAATCCAAATTGATTGTTCCATAACCAAGCAATGACATTAGTAATTAAATTCAATAGGAATTTTCAACTCTGTCTACTACAGAAACTGTTTTGCTTAGCAATGAGGTGATCCTCATTTGTTGGTCTCTTTTAAGTAGCACCACTATTCCCATTATAATTTGTGCTTACTAGCATCACATGAACATCCACTTACAACTCGTCGTCCTGACACAATTCTATGCAAGCCAATAGTGATTAGCAGTTGTCAGCAATTTCTCCAATTTGAAATTTCCAATTTCAAATTGACAACTCATTCTGCATACAGACTATTTTCACAGCCATGAGAGTCTCATGAGATTCGACTCTTTCACATGGTAAATTATGGTCTTTTTCATGGTCTTACCCACTTTGCCATGCCCCAAAAAATATACCTGAAATCTGAACTTCAATCATTCAAACACTTGATAAGTCTTGATGCATATAACTTTTTTCCATTGCTGCAACAATCACTGAAGCATTTTTAGAATTATAGAATTCAAATACTTCCAACTGTTAGAACATCAATATTACCAAAAATCATTTACTTCAAGCAATCATTATCATACTAAAATTGCAAGGTCACATCATTTATGCCAAAATGAAATGTTTAGGTCCTTACTTCACAAGCGTATCATTGTACCACCTTGCCCTTCCATAGAGCATTTTCAGCAGCCAATCAATCATGACTACTCTCTTCATGCACTTACTATCCTGCATCCATAACAGCTCTTGAAATGGTTCCAGAATTATCATCAATTCATCATTTCAGTCATTTGTTATTCATAATGACACATGCACTATCTCGATGCATTCATGTAATGCATCACAACATTTGAAACCCATACTTATGTATGGATATCTACAACATTTACTCATATTTTTCATATGCATCTATTCAATGCATAACTACAAGATTTATGAAATATTTTAATGCATATCCACTCAATTCTACCTTTCATTGATTTAGGAATGCTATGCATTCAAACATACCATGCATGGCCTAACCATGACTACTTCATATAGGATGCATTACTATAATCAAGACCATCAGTACTTACTTTCTTTGGGCTACTAGGATAACAGCATATACAGGCATGATACGTTTCTATATGGATGTAGTATAAATTTTAAATAACCACAAGGTATGAAACCTCTTGCTTTTACCACTCCATGCAATTGTCATAATTAAACCATTACCTGCATGGATCCTACTTACACCCTTAACATTACCAGTTTGGTGGTCTCTTGCAGGAGATTGCAGAATTATCTCACCAACTTTTGATTCTGGACTTGTTTCCTTATCCCTTTCTCCATAGGGTTGCTGGTCATATTCGTTAGCATCAGCAACATATCTAGCCATGTCCATGTTGTCATTGGTTTTCCCACTAATGCCAACACCAATGCAATAATTACCATTAGTGGTTCATTATAAATGTATAATTCTCACTACTCTTACCAACATGTAATATCCTATGCATGCAAGGCATATCCTCATACATTTCATGTACGAAACTTATAAAATGTAATTATAATTAGAAAGACAGGGTTTAAGGAAATTTCCCTTTTCAAGTCCCTCATCTTTGCATTGAACTCCTCTTCCACACAACAGCTGGTTTGACTTCATGGTCTTGCTACCTTTAGGCATGGAATTCCTGGATTTGTCCATATTGATAGCAACACATTTCCTTTTCAAACAATCACTAGTACTTTGCAGCTCAACATTCAAACTCAGGTGATTCCTCCTTGTTCCGTGCTGGATAAGCTTTCCAACGCCTATCCCCATGTTTCATTCTGACCTCGGGTGTGAAAACCACACCACTTCTAAAATGATGATTTTCATCAAATTTAGGCACAACACACAACTATATTTTGGTCTGAATTGCTAACTTAATCCACCTAGAATTCCTTCTCCTTTTCATCCCTAAAACTGCTGAAATACTATTGAGAAACAGTTAAAAATCGAAGAGAAATCCCTCTAGAAAAACCCAAAATTTCTTTTTCCCAATCGGATCTCTTTCCAACTAAATTTATGACACTTCGGCGATCAAATCAACAATTTTCTCTAGTGCTCATCATTGGCCCTAACAACTAACATATTCCACTGCGTCGGTAGTTCCATTGACTATAGTTTTCTGATGTAAAGCTTTCAGACCATTTATCAGTGAGACCAAGGTTTGTTGCATATCAGCAATCAGATACACTGTGCATCAGGGGAATAGTCCCTTAGGCGGCCGTAACGACGGGCAGTGATCCCACTATGGATTTTGCAGACCCTAATATTCCATCAGCTATCGAAATTTATATCCACTGTGGCATCGATGGTCGGAGCAACTAACCACTGCGGCATCGGTAGTTAGAGTAACTAACAAATGCGGCATCGAGTGGATAGTGTCTTAAACTGCCACAACAGCGGGAAGCAAAATAAATATGGGTTCTGTGGACCCTTCATCGCCTGTCGAAAGCACTAACCGTCAGAGGGATAGTTCATTTTATAGCCGCAATGGCGAACGAAAAAACAACTATACTTTCCCAATGTTCATCGACGGTTTGATCTTCTAACATTTCCCGATGATGTCCATCGACGGTCTCATCGTCTAAAATTTTCCGATGTTTTCTTCACTTAGATGAAATTTCAGAAAATTCTCCCTCTTTGCATCGGCTCCTCAAAGAACTAGGCTTCACCGACGTTTCGGCGGTCTTTGGAAGATCTACACCGAAACTGCAACTTTTCCTTCAACTAATAATCACCGATCCATTTCACTAGTCTTTGGCAACTTCATCCTCAATTTGTCGGTGATCCCATCTTCTCGTCATCGACGATCCAATCAGCTAAAATTTTTTGATCGCCAATGGTCTCGTGACTTAGAAAATTTTTAGGAATTTTATTCTTAGTCTTCCACCACATCGGCTCCCCAAAGAACTAAATTTTTCCAATGACATTTACGTTTCAATGACCTCATTGGCTAATCATCGACAATTCAATCCTCTAATCATCGTCGATCGCCGATGATTTCACGACTTAGAAAAATTTTCAAGAAGATTTTCCTTTTATCCTTCTTTCCGTCGCCACTGTTGACGGCTTCACCAACTAGCATCTTGTCTTTTCTGCTAACGTTTTGGCACTCATGTCCTCTAAATTTTGCTGATAAATATACTAATCTCCATTGAAACTACGGGTACTCCATCCACTAAATCGTACCGCCTTTTCAGCGGTCTTCCGCTGATGGCTTCCAATGGAAGTTTCCTCTTTGCCACTTTGTTAGATCTTCTTTCCACTATTCGTCACTGATCTAATTGACTAACTTCCACCGATCGTCGATAGTCAATCATCATATGTTCTTTTAACTAAATGGAGCGGGTGTTTCAGTGGTCTTTGGCCGATCTCTGTCGAAACTGCGGCTCCCACATCCTCTAACTTTCATCGATGACCGATGAACACTTAGAGAAATTTCTTAATTTCTTCCTCCCTCGGGTGACATTCCGACTAGATGATCCCTTACATCGAAAGAGTTTCCTACTTAGTCTTCTGATGAGTTGACGGTTCAGGCACTTAGGCAATTTTTGTGGAAGTTTTCTGATCTTTGCTAGATAGAAGGTAACCTGCCTCTGTTTCCTGATCTTTCATGGCCCATTTAAGCCCATGCTGCAACATTGGCTTTGATACCACACTGTAACATCCCTGACCCTCCGACCGGTGAAGAGGATGGTATCGAACCATCAAATGTCTGGGAAACTAGCCCCATGAATAAGAACATGCATATAATGCTGAAATAAAATGCTTAAAATAGAAAACATGCAAGTATGCATAATTACTCAACATACAGCAGAAGCAAACATACATTTGACCATCAACATGTTCATCATTATTCATTAATAATAAATATAACTACAGAGACGAAAAGGTCAAGAATACTCATCTTATAAGAACTCATCCTGCAACCATCTATGTCGCTGCAACGTGCCACCCAACCATAGGCTAGTGTGCTCATCAATGTCTCAGCAACACTACCACCCCTGAGCTAGGCATGATTCCCCAAGGAATAAGGGACTAAGTAGGCTTAATCATAGCCAAGGATACACAATAAAGCCAAGTCAACATAGTTGGGTTTATCAGGCCGTCAAGGAGCTAGGAAAGGCTAAATTCTAAATTGGCATGCTCATGGAAAAGCTAAGGATGCCTACACTGGAGCTAGCGTGACTTCTAAGACACCCACACACACCTGACACCAGGAATTAGTCCCTTCTCTACTTCACAGTCCCTCAGGCCCTGAATTCCCTTGCCAGTGCTCTTCCAGGGTTGTGGAGAATAAATCCAGCCATCTAACTCTCTCTATGTGGCTCCTAAACCTAGGTTTCTCAAGCATACCTAGCCTTCAATCCCACTCCACATAGTTCGACGACCAACCACTGCATACCCGTAGTAAAATAATCAGTTCATAGCTCTGTGAAGAAAACCAAAGGAAACAGGATGACAACCCAAGGATGGTGAATGTAGCTCAAGCCAAACAAGGATATTTAGAGTTTTTCTTGGCCCTAGAATGGCCAAAACAACTCGGTAGCAACCCGAAACCAGGGGAGGAACAAAAACCCCAATCTCACAATGAAACAATGGCAGCATTACACAGTCTGCAAATGGGAGAGAAGCCAAACTCCCAGCATTGACAAGGGAAAACACATACATAAACCACAAATAGACAGGGGAAAAATTACACAACCGAAATTCTGCCTCTCAGGCCGCTCTTCAAGCTCACCACAGGAGAATACACCCCCGACCTACACATGAGGTAAACAATACTCCCCACGTCAAGGGAAAAAATTGCACATACCACCATCAGCCAAAGGTCGAGAGCAGACCCTCTGAATGCCTGTGTGAGATGAACAAGACGAAGCCGTGAGTGTAATAGTGGAGAGAATGGTGACCATCCCCCTGCCCTCCACATGAGTAGAGCGATCCTGTTGGTGGAGTGTACGTGGGGCAAATATTGGTAGTCCTGCCACCCACCACTTGCCATCCACAACTGCTCCAAACTAACAATAGGAGTTTTAAATGGGTGGTCAACACATGGCAATCTCCCAATGGCTCCCACAGGTTAGACAATCCGCCCCTTAAACTTAGGAAATCATGCCCTTTTCATTAACGTTGCACTGTCGTAGCTGGTTGTAGGTTCATTTTAATTAATGTGCATATTTACATGATGACAAAACTATTATGTGCCAGACAACACAATATACCATTGGCAATGATCCCAATTGCCGAAACATAACACAACCAAATCAATGGTGGGGCTTTTGCCTTTAGTTCCACACCATGATTAATTACAATATACACATCATGTATCTTTTAATGCAACCGGGGCCAAAACCGGGGATATTACATTGGTTATCTCTGTTTATCTTTTTGTTGCTCTAATTTATGGGGTAAAGTATAGCACAAACTCAACCCATTTCACATGCCATGATTTATTTTTCTTGGTTGTTTATGTATTGCAATGCTTGATGATTGGAGTATCAAATAAATTCCAAAGGAAGTAAGTAGTGTCTCCACTTCTTAAATTCATAAATAATTGCATAAAAATCTGAATCATAAACTAAAAATTTCTTCTATGAATAATTCAAATCATCACTAAATGATGCAATCATCTTACCTTCTTCGCTATGAAATATCCAATTATTGTTATGATGGAATACACAGTCCACTTGGAACACTTTAGCACAATTCAATAAATACAACGTAGTCTTGTTGGTCACCTTCTTCTTCAATAGCGCAAAGCCTTGCTATATTGTTGTGTTCAATTGGAGTCTTGTTGGTCACCTTCTTCTTCAATAGCGCAAAGCCTTGCTATATTGTTGTGTTCAATTGGAAGTCTCTCTTCCTTA
The DNA here is from genome assembly GCA_001517045.1 of Pseudotsuga menziesii. Lineage (NCBI taxonomy): Eukaryota > Viridiplantae > Streptophyta > Pinopsida > Pinales > Pinaceae > Pseudotsuga > Pseudotsuga menziesii. The sequence continues at coordinate 1,376 of LPNX010275007.1, read as the reverse complement.
TGCATGATGTTAGTGGTGCAAATACACTACTAAAATTCTAAATAATTTTTCAATAGAAGATATCTAGCCTTGTGAAAGCTCCTACCTTGAATGTGCCTTTTGTTTTCAATCACTACATAATGGATTCACCTTATTCAAGTCCATATTTAATCTACTTTGATATCAAATGAATCCCAATTATACTAATTCATCCTCCATGCACAAATATTTATTTATATTCATCAACATATTATTTTTCTTCATCCACTCTACAATTCCTTCAAATTCATAAATTCATATCATACTCTTGTTTAATAATGTTCAATACCAAAATGTGATCCAATGTACAACCATGAATTTACACAAGTATTGTTTAAACCCCACATTCATCACTCTTGTAAAATAATTAGGTGCATTCCTCAACCTAAATGGAATCAAAATCCATTCATACAATCCTTCCTTCATTTTAAAAGGTATATTCCACTCATCCCCTTCTCATATTTCGATTTGGGAAATCCACTATTTAAAATGATCTTGGTGAAGTACTTTTATCCATAAAACAATCCATTAATAACATAATTCCTAGCAATGAAAACAAAATTTAATGATTATCTTGTTGATATCCCTTGAATATATGTAAATCCTCCATTATCCTTCCTTCTTCGATACTATAACATAAGGTGCTCCATATGGACTCAATCTTTATTTTATCGAACATTAATTGGGAAACCATTGCAATTCTATTTTATCTCCTTGGCGAGCCTACTAGATTCAATTTGTGTGGTGCATAGTTTGGAGAAATCAAACCTTTGATAAAGTAAATATTATGGAAAATAATCCTCACATGGAGTAATCCCCTTGGATTTTATTCCAAAATCAATTCCTTGAACTCTATCCATATCAATTTCTGGTTCTGCCCAACCACCTTTATCTCTTAGCTTTTTTAGATGGTATTTCTTTATTTTCTTGATTTTTTGTCTGTTTACTGTTATATGAGTCTTTACAGTGATGAAACCAGATTAAATCCACCCTCTGTTGATCTAGTTGATCCCGTGTTCTTTCAATACATCCTCTACAATATTTTCATACGCGGACAAAAGTGCTTAAAATTGTCATTTTTTGAATGAAGATATTGTTAGAATAATCAACCCATAGTATTTACCCACTTAGACATTAATTCATTTATTTTTGTCTTATTTGCCTAGTCCATGAGTCCCACCATGTGCAAGTTGCTAATTGCCTATCCATAGAGGTCAAACTTGCCATCTTTGACTCATGTAGTGCTTGGGAAAGCCGTAGGAATCAAATCTGCTTTATTCCTGGCCTCCTAGGCGCCTATCTGCTTTTTCTGCTTTATTCCCTGCTTTTTCAGTGTTTTAAGGCACATAGGAAAGCAA
>LPNX010274997.1:65726-79075 GCA_001517045.1 Pseudotsuga menziesii | reverse complement strand
ATATATATCATGTATATTTAATGCATCGAGGTCAAAACTGGGATGTTACATTTTCAATATTTAAACGTGCATAAGGTCTCACCCAAAAATGATAAGAATTACAAAAAATGTTTACTTATACAACTCATGAAAATAGATAACAATCATAAACCATGCACACCATTAAGATTAAATCGCAAACAAGATTCATCCATGTAATAATCACAAAATTTTTACAATGGAAACCTTGTCATAGTCATAAGATAGATTAATGCAATCTCCTTATATTATGTGCACTAAAGAAGATATTCAAACCCTAACTCTAATCTATTTATGCATGCTCATACATGCCAACCATAAACTCATCTTAAATTCCTATATATGAGTTTCAAAAAGACAATAAAGTAGTTTTGAATAATTACAACTATTTATAATATGGACACATGACTTAGCATGATACATTTTGATGCATTGATTATCTTGGTATGTTGGTCTTTTTGGTGCACTGAAAAAATAACTCATGCACATATTGGTATGTTGGAATTTTTGGTGTGATGTAAAATTAACTCATCCACATTCTCAAAACTTTGAAAATAGGGCGATGAAAAACAAGAACATTATGTTGCATGAATAGTGATGGTGATGAAATACAACAATTTTAGCTTCACAAATGAGTCAAGGGTGATCTTATCCCCATTATTTATGTCATGAAGATTCTAAAACAATTCCACTAACTTGGCATTAGTTTCATACTCACCTTTTCATATATGAAAGTGCACCATGCAGCCTTTTCATTCAATGAAACATGAACATGAAGATGGCAGAACACCTTTCACCTTATCCCTCATAGTGTATGGAGGTCTATCTTCATATGGAAGCTTAAAAAATTAACCCAACAACAAAGTTCATCATCTACATCTAATTGAACCATAAATATTTTATGCTTACAAAATAAGAACACACTCATTGACATTAAATTCTTGTAACATTTACCTTGTTTTATTATTTGTATCCCTTGAAAATGAGTCTTGATCATAACATTTACATTTTTGTATTGTCTTAAATTTTATTTGCAACCATGTTCTCAAATAAAACAAGGAGTTGTTCAAAATTCTACATGAATTATGTGTCAAAACCATACCAAACAAATACATCTAAAATCATGATACAAATAAAAACGTTTTAATTACGATCATTTACGATTTTGCTATTAAAAAAGGGTCAAATTTACAAATACAAATTACCATTCAAATGTAACTGTTCAAATTCAACAAATGAATAATTACATATATGATCCAGTGCAGCCATCATTCTAGATACCGCAGTGTAGCCCTCATTATGGATAATAACCACAGTAAAGATGATCATAAGTTGTTGTACATGGTGCCAAAAAACCTGGATAATACGCTGCATAAAGATGATCATCAGTGGTACATGGCACTAAAAAGTTGTTAAACACTAAGATGGTAAAACAATGTCAACAAAGTGTTGTAATCTCACAGATCACAGAAGGTTACCAATAATACACATAAAGAATCATATACACATATAGAGACAAGAGACAAGAACAAGTAAGGGAATAACAGATTATATTATTAAATGAGGGTCCATACACTGTATCCAAACTGAACCGAGTCCTTTACTAGCTCAACAGCCTATTATATATTATTTACAAAATAGTTATGAGTAACTACTTGTAGGTTCGGTCAACCGACACAACCTTTGTAGGCCGACCTAATCTCCGATTAGTCGGTTAACTCGACTAGTCAGCTCATCGACTAGCTCCTCCAACATCTCCCCTAGGAACAAAATATTTCTTCATCCCGAAGAAATAGGGTGGGTATTTCAAAAATTCTTCTGTCTGAAATAGTTATTGCATGTGCTTTGTCTTCATGGACTATGTAGATGAATGGACAGTCGTTTCTGCACACATACTTCTACAATAGATTCTGCTTTGATGACCAATTGGTGTTGAAATTATGCCCAACTGTGCAAAGCATTATAGATATCGATGGTCAAGGTGATGAGGCTTGAAAGAGTCAACATATTCTCTTGAATTGAACAATCTGTAATGTTTTCTAGGTCTGGTCCCTACGATTGAGCTTTTTCATCTGTTGTATCTAGCAATCTTCTCATATGTGGGCAGATCTTGTCGAGTGTGTTGATGCTTGGGAATGCCTAGGTTGTCCACTGATGTGCTTGATTTTCTAGATTTTCTAACCTTGTTGTCTCTAATATGATCTGGTCCTATATTTTTGTTCTCATCCTGTCATCTAGAACTTGTTGCTTTTCTAAATTCTGGATGTGCTCACTACTTTGTCGAAGTAGAATTTTCCATTGTGGTACCGGATGATGATAAATTTTACAACGGTTTATTTTGTCCCGCCGAAACTCACCATGAAAGGTGTATTCATGTAACTCATAATGTTAATGTAGCTTATTTTCTCTGCTTCCTATGCCATTTTCTTATCTACATAGGCCCATTCTTTGATTTCTGCCCAGATCTTTGCCCATGAAGATTCATGTACCTTTACGCTTTTAATATTTCTTAATCTCCTTACGAGTGGGGTTTCGATGGATTCTATCTCTTTTTGTTTTGGCAGTTACAGCTCTGGTTTGATTTGGAGCCATTTTGTCAGTCTCTTGGTCTGCTTTCTTCATAGGGTTTCTACTTTCAAATTTTTGAGCAATTGGTTGCTCTATTTCTTCGAAACGCGGTAAGGAATCTTTCTCTGACGTAGTATTTATAGGTGGAGTGGATGGCAGTTTTGTCGATGAAGGTATTAATGGTAGAAACGATTGTCCATAATGGTCTATTGAGGGCATGTTTAATGCATTATGGTTTTGGCGCTCCTTCTGATCGTAGTCATGAAGGCGTGATTTGACCTTTGGAGCCGTCGATCAATGTCGATCATGAGGGTGGTCGATGATGGCATGTCAATTATAGGGATGTTGGTTGTCAAACTATGGTCTACTATGTCTTTCGAAATTTCCTGTCATTTTGGATTATGAGTGTTGGCTCTTTTTGTCGATTTTGAGATTTTTATAGGTTTTTCTGAGCAGTTATGGTTGTTTTTTGTTTGTTTGTTTTGTATATCTTCTTTTCTCCTTTTTTCTTTTTTTTATATAGTTGTTTAGTTTTGGTACCATTTTAGTTGGGCACCATTAACAAGTTTCCAAAATACTATGCATTGTAACGTTCTTAGTTGGACTGATCCCTTGGCATGAATTTCGTCGATAATGTAAGGTCCTATCCATTGTGTGTGTAGATTTTTAGGTTTTCCTTTCAATCGACTATTATACAGCAGAGCAAGATCTCAGACCAACAAATTTTTGTTTTTAATCTTTCGATCATGCCAAGCCTTCTGCTATTGTTTCTGAATTTCCTGATGTTGTATTGCCATTACTCAGTGCTCTTCTAGCTTAACTAGTTGCATTAATTGATCACTCCTTGCTTCTTCAACATTGATGTGTAAGATGTTGGCTATCACCAGTGTTTGTTGTTGAAAATGTAGGGGAACGACTGCTTCTTGACCAAATACTAGTCAAAATGGTGTTTGGTCAGTCGAACGTTTGTATGCTGTCCTATAAGCCCATAGCACCACGGGTATTTTCTTATCCTAGTCATATTTGTCAGTATTGCATATTTTTGTTAGACCCCTTGTAATTGTTTTGTTAAATACCTCAATTTCTCCATTCGACCAAGGGTGATAGGTTGTACTTCATCGGTGGTCAATTTTGAATTGTTTTGTTAAGGATTTAATAGTTTTATTGACGAAGTGTGATCCTTGGTCGCTGATTAGGGTTAGTGGGAAGTCGAATCTTGTAATTATATTCTTGTATATGAATTTAGCATCTATCTCACTGGAATAGGTTTTGGTAGGTTCTTCCTCTGCCCATTTGGTTACATATTCCACTGCGGTTATAATGTACCTTGCACCTAACCTTTTTGCTGGAACTAAGAATGGTATTATGAAGTCGATGGCCCAAATTTCAAATGTCAGACTTGGGTTTATTGATATCAAAGGAATTTCAGTATTAGGTAGAGGTTGGCCCAGTTGTTGGCATCGGTCTCATTGGCTGACAAACGTTTTACAGTTCTTGTACAGTGTTGGCCACCATAGTCCTGACTATTGGATTTTCTTGGCAGTTGTATCTTCTTGGAAATGTCCTCCCACCGGTCCATAGTGTGCTTCGTGCATAATAGTTTCTCTTTCATGTTCCAACACACATCACCGGAGGATGTTGTCTAAGCCCATTTTATATAAAAATACGTTTATGAGGCTGTATGGTGCAACTTTCATGGCTAATATTTGTTTCTTTTTCATGCTCATGCCATCTAGTGCTTGACCATTTTCCAAGAATTGATCTATTTCTTCCAACTCTATAGCGACCACTTCTATTCAAAATAGGTGTGCGTCAGGTAGATCATCTTCGACGCCTATCAGTTCCTCCCCTGTGTCAATTCTTCATAGGTGGTTTGGTCTGACATTTAGTTGACCTGGTTGGACTACTACTTTGAATTCAAACTCTTGGAATAATAATAACCATTGAAAAATCCTCCCGTGGTGCAAAGGTTTGTTTACGATGTATTTTAATGATCGGTGGTCAGTATAGAAGATAAAAGGGTTAGCTAGTAGGTAATGTTGATACTTTTGTAGTGCAAAGACCATACCTTATGCTTCCCTCTCTGTTGTCAAATAGTTTCATTCTGCTTTGTTTAGTTTTATGTTGCTATAAATAATCAGATAATCCATTCCGTCTTCCACTGGTTGTGTCAGAATCATACCTATTGTTAGGCCTAATGTGTCAATATGCACATGGAATTTGATCGACCAATTCAGGAATCTAAGGATAGGTGCCTCGACTAGTTTCCTTTTTAATGTATCGAATGATAAGTTACATTCCTCTGTCTAGTCAAACTCCTGATCTTCTCTCAATAGTTATTTCAATGGATAGGTCATATCTGAATAGTGTCTAATAAATTTTCTGTAATATCCAGTATGTCCCAGCAATACCCTAACCTGTTTTGGATTCATCGGTGGTTTCAAGTTGACTTTGATGCCTTCTTTGCATATAATGTGTCCTAATAGTATTCTTATAGGGGTTAGGAAGATGCATTTCTTTATGTTGAGAGACAATTGGATTTGTCGACATCATTCCAGCATGAGCCTTAGCCATTTGCAATGATCTTTCAACATGGAGTAGATCATCCAACCATCAAAATATACTGCCATTGTTTTGTATAGATATTCTTGAAATGTTTTGACAACAATTATTGAAAATACCATAGGTGCATTTTTGAGACCAAAAGGCATAACTTTGTAGGCGAATGAGCCGAATTCACATACGAATGTAGTATTTTTCTGATCTTCTTTGGCTATTGGTACTTGGTTATACCCTAAGAATCCATCCTTAAATGAGTAGCATTCATGTCCTGCAACTTCATTTAAGATTTCATCTGCGTATGGCGTTGGGAATGGGTCTGTTAGAGTGACTTTGTTTAGTTCTCTGAAATCGACACAAATCCTCAGTTTTGTCTGGTTTTGTTTCTTTGATTGGATGACCATCGGGCTTTCCCATTCTAACTGGTCGATAGGGTAGATAATTCCTATTGAGAGCATATTATCAATCTCTTTCTTGACTATCTTTTTGTATTTATGAGCTAATTTGTATGACCTTTTCTTTACAAGTCGGGCATCGGTTTTGGTGTCGATCTTCATTTCGCCCATTTCATGGAGGAGCCCTTTGAGATCTTTATAATCTCGAGCAAAGACACCTTGGAATTATTTCAATAGGTTTACTATTTCAGTCGTTTTCTCTTCACTCCAGTAATCGCCAAATCTTGCCATTTTTGTTTGTTCATCATTTGATATGTCAAACTCTTTAGTTTTAACTTTGGCATCCAAACATTCTAGTGCCTTGACTTCGTTGATCAGTCGAATTCCTTCTTTGAACTGTGAGAATGTAGCAGGGAAGTTTGTTGTGGTCATTCAGTCGGTGTCTTCTTTGTCAGTTGTGTCGATTTTAAGCACTGTTCGAATTGGTTTTGTTGTTTCTGAGTGATAAGATTTCCATCAAAAGCTTTTTCCTTTCGTATTTTCATTTTCCATTTGCAGTCTTGTCAACTATGGTATTATGTTGGATCGAATGTTATTACATGCTATTTTTGTTCAATCATGGTTTGGTATCAGATTGTTGTTCCTAGTCGGTTCTATGAATGTTTTTATCTGCTTTGCAATTTCGACTAGCTTTTCATTTTGCGGCATAAAACTAAAGTCCTTGATGAAGTTTTCTCTAAGTTCGTTCCATTGGAATGTTTCGCCTCGTGCTTCTTCCATTTCATACCATTTTTTTGGTAAGTTGGCTAGCATCTAGGAAAATAGGTGTGGCCATGTATGTTCATCTTTACAACCAAGTATTCTCCATTCTCTTTCGCATGTTCTTATGTGCTTGTATGGGTCTTTCCCTCGGATGAATACAAGTTTTGCACCTGTTTAGTTAGCTTCCTTCCTCCAAATATTTCTATGAAGTAAGTCGAAGTTGTTGTCCAAGTCTACAGTATCGACTGATGGGTCACTATCCCAACATCGAGCAGCTTGTCTTGTAAAGGTTTCTACCAAGCTTTGTAGTTGGCCATGTTCACCTAAGTTCTTAGAGACTTGTTGTGTATGCAGAACTGGAGACTCTCTTTCTTTATACCTTGGGTTTTTTCTAATACTTATATTTGTTGGGGTTAAGGTAGGGTATTCCCTAGTTTTCCTTTCAAATATTTTTGGGATGATGGAGCCTAAAAAGAATTGATGGGTTGGTTTATTCTATATGGCCTAAATGGTCCAACAACCCCTTACTTGATTTTTATAGTTTTCGACTTCCCAATCATATAATTCTGCGTCTGAATTATATCCCATTGAGTCTTGGTTACCTAAGTGAAGCTCACCATAGATATTGGGTTCAGTGTAGTCTTTGTTATTTTGAATTTGATATAATTGTCGAATGTCAACTTCTTCATCGATGGGTTCAGTCCAAGGTTCGCCTTGGTAAGGATGAATAGGGAAAATAAATTTCTGTCCATTCCTTTTTAATTTTATTCTTTCCTGGTCTAAAGATATTGATGATTTCATTTTTCTTCCCCATGGTAGACCTACCAAGGTTGGGAAGGAGCTGGATCCTTCTGTAGTGTCTATGATTTCAAAGTCGACTTTAGACAATATTCCTTTTATTGTCGTGTCAACATTTCTCCAAACCCCAATGGGTTCAATCAGTCTTTGGTCGGCTAACTTGAGGTATATTCTTGACTCATATAGTTGAGGTCTAACCAATTGTTCCCATGTATCTCGAGTCATAATATTTACTTATGAACCAAAGTCGAGTACAACTTGTCGAACATGTATCCTTCGATTTCTAGATCAACAAGTGGGTCAACATCGCTCTTGTCTTTTTGGTTCAGACTGCATATATTTTTGGTTTGTTTTCCTGTAATATCACTATGCTTTATATTATACAATAAGTCAATGAATTGAGACACCGATTTATCGTTATGCACTAAACATATTAATTCTTTAATTGTGCTTTATCGACTGTCATCGACTACTTCCTGCTTAGCAATTTCTTTAAACATATTTGATGCATCGTTATATAATTGATTTTGTTTTGTCGGGTTAGGATAGTCATTCTTTTTTTGTATTTTGCTTATATGTGGATTATCATTTCCAATTTTTTTCCCTTGTCAGGTTATTATGTGTAGGTTCTTTGTATTCATTACATCATGTTTTTGAACACACGACAAGACATTAATGTTTTTGTTTTTATTAATCTTGTCGTGCATGGTGGGACAATCCTCTAGTGAGTGATCACCCACACCGCAGCTAGTACAAAACTTTAGATCAGTTATGTCTTTGTATGGGCAGTTTGCATAGTGGTGTCCTTATTTGTAACATGTAAAGCACTGTATGGGTCATCGTGGCCGTTTGTCATGATTTCCAAAAAATCATCCTCGACCTCCAAACCCTCCATGACGGTTGTCGAACCAGCGCTCATATAAACGGCCTTCATATATTTGATTATTTGGTTCATTTTGATCATTGTTCCTTGGAATGTTATCATTGTTTTGTGTGACTACATTCATTTGGTAGAATGCTTGATAGTTTTGACGATTTTTCAAGTTTAAGTGGCATTCGGCTGTTGCATGACTTTTTACCTCACAGATTCCACACCATGATGCTTTTCCATTCTTCCTGTTGTATGGGAAATATTTCATTGTATGTTCTTCGTGTTCTTGAAAAATTTCATAGAAGCATTTAGTCTAAACAAAATAAACTTCCTGTCGACTTATGTCTTGTCGACAATTATCGTTAGTGTGTCCGTCCGTGGAGCATTTTGTGCACCATACATCCTGATTCTTAAGGTTCAGCTCTTTCAAATATTTATGCATGATTTCTAGCTATTCTTTGATCCTAGTATCGATGGGATATGCTGGTAAATCCTCATCCATCTTTACCTACAAAGCTTTGGTAAGTGCGTCTTCAGATGTTTTAAACGTCTCCAAGCTTATATGCCGCCGGATTTTCTATGACAGACCTGCCAAAAACCACTGAATTAATAATTGTTCATCAATTACATAGTCTAGTTGCCTAAGTAGGTCCTTGCATCGCTTATCATATTCTTGTATGGACTCTGCTAGTTCCTGAGATGTTGTTTTCAGATTGTTTGCTGTTAGATGTTTTGCATCTAGTGTTTTAAAGAAAGATAAGAATTGTGCTTTAATGTCTACTTTGGATTCTTGGAAGGTTATCTCGATATAAGTCATATACCAAGTTAGTGCTCTTTTTCGTAGAGCACCTGCGAACTATGCCATCTTCCGTTCTTCGACCGTAACTTGATTTTCCTCCCATATTGACTCACAGATGAACCAGTGTTGTCTAGGGTCTTCATCCCCCTCATAGATGGGGATATGTGTTGATCCGTGACCCATGTCGATGTCGTTGTCTCCTCTAGGAGATGGCAGTGGTGGGGGTAGTGGGATATTCAGTGTATCTCATTATTCATAGCTGTAGCTAACGGAACTTTCGTTCTCGTCGGTCATTTTTTTTTTGTTTCTTATCCTACCAATAATCGGTCTAGTTCGACTTCTTCTATTGATGTCCAGCTACACTAATGTGCTTGCAATTCTGACTGTTATGTTTCTTGTAAAGCTTTGTTTGGTAGGGGGGTGCTCCTTCATGTTTCGGGTAGAGTAAGTGGATACTTCGGTTGGAAGGGCATGCCTGAATTGTTACCCAATTTCCTTCCTATGGTCGATGGATTACTAAATGATTATCATCATTTACTTTGTCATCTAGTCGGTTCCATATACCGAACTCACCAACTCTTAGTTGCAGGTCCTCTTCGACAATGGATTGAATTCGGGTACTCGGATTTGTTGGAGACAGAGGTCTTATCTTCTAGGGAATTTCCAGTTGGAGAGCTTCTCGTTGCTCTATCCACAAGTCTTCTTCCATGGGTGATGCTTACTCATCTATGCCTTCTTCCTGTCAGTCATGACCCGACTCTGGTGGATTTCTTTCTTGTATTGTTACCCCAATGTTCATTCATCTTTGCAACGTTCTAGATTGCTCTCTTCTTTCTTCCCTTCTTTTCTGGCTCTTCTCTATTTCTAACTTTTGCAAGTCTGACGTACCTTTATGTGTCACTGTTTGTTCGATTTCCTTCTTAGGTCGAATTCTCATTGCTGGTGGTGGTATTTTCTTCAGTTGACTAGAATCCTTTTTACTCTACCCTGGTACATGACCAGATACCCCCCATGGCCTACCCGATTCTTTAGAAAGCTCAGATAGTTCTGTTTATTTAATTAGGAAGTACTCCCACTCCCTTTTGGCAATGAATTTTTCCCACTTCTTATGTTTCTCCACCCAGTTAGTATTTGGTGGCGGTTCGAGTATTGATGGACGAGGCTCTATGATATGGCCCACTCCCTTCTCAATTAGGAATTTGAACAAAAGGGTTGGTAAAGAGAAAATAAAATGCTTAGTGAGGTCTGTATAAAACCTTTTCTCAATGCTTTTGACCAAGACTCTTTCCTCCACGGCTTGTTCTTCGCAGAATTCGTCTGTAATATTTTCAAACCACTCCAAAAATTTTGTTTTCCTGCCTCAAATTAGTTTCTCCAGTAAATCTTGGTCTTTAGTTGCTTCTAGCTTTTTCATCCAAAATTTTTTTCAACAGCTGAGGTACCGAATCTACAAAATTCTCATGTGTTTCGATGAAGAATTTCTCCTTCACCTCAGCAATGGTCAATCTATTTCTTCTCACATAGTTCTGTAAGTAATTTGCAATCTTACGCTCCCACCAATTCTTAATCTCTTGCTCTGATATCATCTATGCATAGTTATGTCATCCATATATGTACTACTAGCAACGGAACCAATGTTCTAATATCACATATCACATAAGGTTACAAATAATACACATAAAGAATCATATACACATATAGAGACAAGAGACAAGGACAGGTAAGGGAATAACATATTATACTATCACATGAGGGTCCATACATATATCCAACATGAACCGAGTTCTTCACTGGCTCAGTAGCCTATTATATATGATTTACAAAATAGTTATGAGTAACTACTTGTTGGTTTGATCAATCGACATGACCTTTGTAGGCCAACCTAATCTCCGATTAGTCGGTTAACTCGACTAGTTGGCTCACCAACTAGCTCCTCCAACACAAAGTAAACACTGCATACATAACAAGAGGACCCTAAACCCAAAATTTGGCAAACCTATGTTAGAATAATCAACCCATAGTTAGCTACCTTAGACATTAATTAATCCAAATTTTGTCTTATTTCCCTAGTTTCCATATTCCACCTTATGCAAGTTGTCCTCCACACATCCAAAGTGGTCAAAATTTCTAAATTTGAGTCATTGAGCACTTGGGAAACCACTTGGAATCAAATCTCCTAGCCTTCCTAGCACATGTTTGTTTTTTTTGCTTTATTGCCTGCTTTTTCTAAGTTTTAAGGCAATTGGGAAAGTTTGACTAGGTGAAGTTAACTTGTTTTTTGTCCTCATCATCCCCCACTATTTTCTCCTAAGAAAAGCATGTATGATTTTTCCTTCCATCATCTATTAGCTTTCCCAATTGATTTTTCCAATTCGTGGGCTCCTAGATAGATTTGGAAACTGCTTTATGCACCTATGGGGGATTTGCTTAGATTTAGTAAGCCTGCTTTTGACCAAATTCGAATGGCATCCTTATGCATTCAAATCTCTCATGTAATTATTTATTGTGGCAGCCTATGAATTCACAGGTTTGGCTATTGTACACTTATTCAATACAGATTAGTGTTCTGCTCCATATTCAGTCTCCTTTGTGTGTAATTTGCATGTGTAATTGGCAATTGTTGTGAGTGTAATTGTTCTAACACCTGGGTTCAATTTCCACATGGTATCAGAGCTAAGGTTCTCAAAGTTCAATTTCCACATGGTATCAGAGCCTTTGTAGATCGATTTCTCTCCTTCCAATTTGTTATTGCAGGTTCGACATCATTGACTGGGAGCTTTCTGCTAACTGAAGGGACAATTTCTGAGCTATGGATCAATCTAAAAAGATCATCTTGACTCCATTTAACTTCTTTGAATTGAAATCAGAGATGGAGATACTATTAAGAGTGAAAATCCTCTACAGAGTGACTATGGCAACAGAAGCAGAGCCCAATGCAGCTGCAGAGAAGATTAAATGGCACAACAGGAGGGATGACGCCTATGGTCTCCTGTGTCTGTGCATATCCATAGACCTCCTTTTCCATCTTGATGGATTAAAATCACCAAATGAAGTATGGGAGAAGCTTGTTGATATTTTTGGTAAGACAGATGAGATGAGGGGACATCAAATTGAAAATGAATTGATCTCCCTGGGTCCCAATAGCTTTGAATCCCTGCAACTCTATTTTTCCAAGTTCAAAGCCCTTGTTTTGCAGCTAAAACAATGTGGGATAAAAAATAAGGATGAGCAACTAGTTTTGGCCATACTCTCGAACCTTGGCCCTAACTATTCAGTGTTTGTATCGACCTTCCAAGCCACAAAGTTGACACCTCGAGCCTGGAAAATGCCTAGCCTTGCAGATTTCATGGAATCTCTCACACAAGAACAAGATAAATTGGTGATGATGGGCACCATCAAACCTTCCAAAGACCAAGCTCTGGTTGCTGGAGATTCAAGGGTGGATTCAAAAGGCAAGAAGAAAGCTAAGAAGCCACCTGACCAAAAGAGAGACAAGAACAAGTCTCCAGAGGATCCTCAAGGTTCCAAGAAGAACCCCCAGAAGAAGAAGAACAAAGGAGAAATGAGCAAGTGCACATACTATAGTAAGGGCAATCATTCTGAAATCTCCTGCATGGAGAAGCAAATAGACATGCTGACCCAACTACTGGAGAAGAATGGCATCTCCCTTCCAGACAGCTCAAAGAAGAGGGAAGGAGGATCAAATTCAGAAGACAGAGAGAGAGTTCATGCATTGGTTGCTGGCACATCAAGCTTACCTAGTTTCATCATTGATTCTAGAGCTTCAAGACATATGGTTTCTACCAAGGAGGCATTCACCTCACTTGACATGTTGAAAGGTCCACCAATTGTACTGGGAGATGAATCTCTCACTGAAATTTTGGGCAAAGGGAGGATTGATCTTGACCATGGTAAGTTCAGAAATGAATTGTATGGTCTAGGTCTTGCCTCTAACCTCTTATCAGTGTATCAGATAACCCACACAGGGTCTCCAAATAAAGTCATATTCTCTCCTGATGAATTTGAGATCATAGAGATCTCAAGTGGTAAAGTCATTGCAAAAGGAATTTCAAATCACACTTCGAAGGTATACATGTTCTCACACTTCCTACCCTACTCAAACCCCTCTACTCTTTTGATTCATGCTAATGAGGCAAGCAAGATTTGGCATGAAATATTTGGCCACCTTAATTAGAAGTATCTTTCTGATCTTAGTGAAAAATAAATGGTCATAGGGTTACCAAAGATTAATTTTTCCAAAGGAGTCTGTCAAGGTTGCATTCTAAGAAAACACCCAGAGCATAAATTTGAGAAAGCTAGTCATGAGGGAACCTTTGCACCTCTTGAGTTGGTCCACAGTGATGTTTTTGGCCCATTTCCTCATATTTCAATGAGTCAGGCCAAATATGCATTGAAATTCATAGATGACTTTTCCAGGTATTGCTGGGTTTACTTCCTGAAACACGAGTCTGAAGTTTATGGCCTCTTCAAAGTCTTTAAGGCTTTGGTTGAAAACCAGTCTGGAAGGAAACTCAAGGTCCTCAGATCTGATAATGGTGGTGAGTATGTCAAGTCTCAG
>LPNX010274997.1:35151-65461 GCA_001517045.1 Pseudotsuga menziesii | reverse complement strand
CAGCCCCAAAGCCAAGAGTGTCTATTTGTTGGGTACTATGAAGATTCAAAAGGGTACAATCTGATCAATTTGAGCACAAACAAATCCTTCATTGAAAGGTGTGTTCAGTTCCAAGAAGAGCCCCTAGCAGCAGTGGAAGTTGGAGAATCCTCTTCACCATTAGAACCTTTGAATGTAAGTGAAGAGATAGTTGAACTTGCTGATTCTGATATGTCTGATAATTATGATTTAATTGTAGATCCTAATAGTTGTACAAGACCAAAATGGGCAGAAAATACTATTCATGCAGCTGGAGAACTAGCTGGAAATCCTAATGATCCTAGGAGGACTAGATCTCAGTTTGAGAGTGCTTTGTGCATGAAAGATCCTATGTTTGTAGAGAAATGCTATATGATGGTTGAATCAGACCCACAGACATATTAATATGCAGCAAATAATCCAAGATGGAAAACAACCATGAAATAAGAGTTCAGCTCACTCTAGAAGAACAACACTTGGGAGCTGGTTGATATTCCCCCAGGGAGGAAGCTAGTTCAGTGTAAGTGGGTTTACAAAACCAAATTTGCTGCTGATGGTTCACCTCTGAAATACAAGGACATATTGGTAGCCAAGGGATACTCATAGGTACATGGCATAGACTACAATGAGACCTTTGCACAAGTGGCAAAGATGGACTCCATCAAGCTAGCCTTAGCCATTGCAGCTTCAAAGCAGTGGGAGGTACATCACATGGGTGTGAAGTGTGATTTCCTGAATGGAGATCTCACTGAAGAGATTTACATGCAGCAGCCTCAAGGATTTTCTACTAATCCATCTCTTGTGTGTAGGCTAAAGAAGTCATTGTATGGGATTAAGCAAGCCCCCAGGGCTTGGTATGCCAAGATTGATAGCTTTCTGCTATCACTGAATTTTGTTCGATGCAAGTCAGATCCAAATGTCTATTTGAAGCTGATTCATGGTTCATTAATGATTATTGTCTTGTATGTTGATGGCCTTCTCATTACAGGAAGCTTAAAGGATGAAATTGCCTCCTTGAAGGATGCAATGAACCATGCCTTCTCCATGACTAATTTGGGGTTATTGAGCCAATTCTTGGGGCTTGAGATTGCTCAAACCAAATATGGAATAAAAGTACATCAGTCCAAGTATGCCTTGGATTTTCTAAACAAATTCAACATGAAGGATTGCAAGCCAAGCAAGACTCCTTTCCTTTCAGGAGTTAAGCTTGAAGAAGTTGATTCTTCACCTATGGTAAACAATACACTGTATAGGAAATTGATTGGATGTTTGTTGTATCTTACATATACTCGACCTGATATTTCTTATGCAGTAAGTGTGGCTTGAATATACATGGATCAGCCTCATGAGATCCATTGGAGAGCAGCCAAAAGGATCCTTAACTTTGTTCAAGGAACAAGGACTCATGGGATATTCTACAAAGCTAAATATGACCTTGATTTGATTGGGTTTAGTGATAGTGATTGGGAAGGTGACAACACAGATCAAAAGTCAACATCAGGATATGTGTTCATGCTTGCTGAAGGGTCAATCAGCTGGTCAAGAAAGAAACAGAGTGCCATTGCACTCTCATCTACAGAAGCAGAGTACAGAGGAGTTGTAAATGCAACAACTCAATGTTTATGGTTGCAGGGCTTACTTGGTGAGTGTGGCTTCGAATCAGAATACTCAACTACTATCTATTGTGATAATCAGAGTACCATTCGAATCTACAATGATCCAGTTCAGAAACAGAGAACCAAACACGTTGAGATCCATATGCACTACATCAGACAACTTGTGCATGATGGCACCATTCACCTACTCTTCTGTTCATCTTCAAAACAAGTAGCAGATATCTTCACCAAAGTTTTTTGTGAGAATACATTTAGCAATCTCAAATCACTGTTGGGGATTGCTGATCATGCTGTGAAGCATGAGTGATGACAAGATTTCCAAATTTTGTTTTACTGTCCATGTTTAAGGGAGGATTTTTCCCATTGGGTTTTTGCCTCTTTCCTTGGTTAAATGGACATGCAGTATGTAAATGGTGACTAAGACTTGTTGCTAGGTCCTATAATTTTCTGATATTTTACTCATAATTCAGGATTAACGGGGGGTGTTAGAATAATCAACCCATAGTTAGCTACCTTAGACATTAATTAATCCAATTTTTGTCTTATTTGCCTAGTTTCCATATTCCACCTTATGCAAGTTGTCCTCCACACATCCAAAGTGGTCAAAATTGATAAATTTGAGTCATGGAGCGCTTGGGAAACCACTTGGAATCAAATCTACTTTATTCCTGGACTTCCTAGTGCATGTCTGCTTTTTCTGAGTCTTAAGGCAATTGGGGAAGTTTGACTAGGTGAAGTTAACTTGTTTTTTGTCCTCATCATCCTCCACTCTTTTCTCCTAAGAAAAGCATGTATGATTTGTCCTTCCATCATCTATTATCTTTCCTAATTGATTTTTCCAATTCGTGAGCTCCTAGACAGATTTGAAAACTGCTTTATGCACCTATGGGGGATTTGCTTAGATTTAGTAAGCCTGCTTTTAACCAAATTCGAATGGAATCCTTATGCATTTGAATCTCTCATGTAATTATTTATTATGGTAGCCTATGACTTCATAGGGTTGGCTACTGTACACTTATTCAATACAGATTAGTGTTTTGCTCCATATTCAGTCTCCTTTGTGTGTAATTTGCATGTGTAATTGGAAATTGTTGTGAGTGTAATTGTTCTAACACCTGGGTTCAATTTCTACAACCTAAACTATTGCAATGTCTAAAAGGAATAAAAATAAATTCAAAAGAGAAAACAAATAGAAACAAAGCTAAAAAAAGTTCAGTTTGATCATCTCAATCACTGGTTTTTGTTGAAATAATCAACAATCAACAATAAATCCTAAATACAAAATACACATAGGCAGAATGTCAATAATAGTAGAGGATGATAGTTAGCTCTGGAAGCTCAGCTTTGTGGGTATGAATGTAAGCCTATGGGCATCAAAAAGGGGGGACCAAGACAAACAAAGAAGGTTGTGATGGCATTTAGAGGACATTTTAGTGGCAGCAACATCTCCTACCATCATATACCATTTCCCAGGAATATATCATAGCAACAATTAGAAGAGGTTGTTATTAAATATTATAAACTAGCAGTATTGAGGGCACAGACTTTGAAGAATAGTGATAAAGTCTCACACCAGCAGATCTGTAGGTAATAATACTTGAATCAATTTGAACAGTGATGGCCACCACCAAAGAACGTGAACATGACATTCTTGATGGAAATTCACACATCTTGTATTGTATTGTGCAAAATATGGTGCTTTATAATCAGCCCAATCTTGAATTTCTAGGGATTTTGACTTGTATTAGAGATTTTTAGATGAATATCACTCTTTATGTTTCCATACAAGAGATCATGGATCTAGCTTTCGGATGTTATTATTTTATGTTCGAGGGTTTTGATCCCAAACTCTACATAAGAGAGGCTCCCACACATTGTAATGGTTGTTGGAGAATTGGATACACTACTATTGTGTTTGGATTATACTTAATTTCTTATGAAGGCTATGCGAAGCAAAGGTTTTCTACACGTGTGGCTAGACATAATATTCATCTTGTTGATTTTTTGTTGAAATCTTCTACTAAATCTACTGCAATAAGGACTTCATGTTAGGTCAGCTATATCATTGAAGGAGAGTCAATGACATGCTATCTATTCTTCTCTTTGTTAATTTATCTTCAAGTTGGAAACATTGATGTTATATCATTGCATTGAAATACTGCATGGTTTATTTCAGCTTGAAAGAAACTCTCTCCGTGTTAGAGAGCACCTAGTTAAAGCCTAAAAAAAAATTTAATTTCTAGCCATCTAATATTGCATTCATAGGTAAATTTATGCATGTATGCACAACATATTTACTCCCATCCATTCATAATTTCTAGACCTCTTAGAAGCCCCAAGACTCAATAGTATAATTAGGGTTATTGGCACTAGTCACTAACCTCCAACCATCCTAAATAATTAAATTTAAACAAATCATTTAAATTTATGTTTTACTAAAACAAATCTTCATTAAATACTAAGCCTTCATTGCCTAAGCCACTATATCATCATTGCAGAAATGGCCTTGTAAAAAGAGGGATTTAGCAGCTCGATCATAGGTATTGAAGACTACTTCCCCCATAACAAGCCATTTCCATAATAGCCCTATTGCTTCAATGAGTTATTCCATCTTGTTGAGAGATTGGATTTTTCCACACAATGCAACGAGATGTCAAAAATGGATGAAAGTCATCATCGAAATGTTCTCCTCCTTCAACAGTCCTAATAGATTTGATCTTGTGATCATTGTGATTTTTCACAATGATTTAATTCCTTGAATTTATTAAAGGCTTCATCCTCGAATGAATAATATATACCGAAAGGAAGTAGGAGAAATCATCAATGAAGGTAAGGAGACATCTAGCCCCACCAAGAGAAGAAGTGGTCATAGGCGTGAAAATATCATTATAAACTAGCTCAAGAGGTTCAAAGACTTGCCCCCTAAATCCATAGGAAAGAACTCATGACGGTGTTCCCCCAACATACATTTTTCACAGACACCCATACGTAGTTTAATATGCAGAAGCTCATCTGTCATCCTTAAACAGCTCATATGTTGCAAGGTCCCAAAGTTGATATGACCCAACCATTGATGCCACAATTTGTTGGTGTCATCAACATTAGCAACTAGCAACTTCATCTTGAAGGAAATAAAGATTTCCCCAATTTATACAAACGATAGGACCCATCATAGCAATAGAAATCAGCCACTTTAAAACCATCATTCATGTCCTTGATAACCCATCAATTTGGTCAATACTCCGTCTTTTTGCTGGTGTGAGTCCAACAATGTATAGAAAGTAAATTTGGTCCTATTCTTGGAACATGAAGACCTTTTCCAAACTTGGCATTATTGATAACATCCCCACATACTAAAACTCGCAGGGGTGAGTCATCACCAATAACAGCTTCCCCATTGTACTAATGATGATAGTTGGGAAGTAAGTGTTGGTTTTTTGTCATATACCTAGTGGTTGTGGACTCAGCAACCCATTATTGTGGAGGGTTGGAGGACTAATATGCACTGTGGGAGTCATGATTGATCACCAGTAACAACTTCCCCATTGTACTTATGCTGATAGTTGGGAAGTAAGTGTTGGTTTTTGGTCTAAGGCTACAACAACAGACTTCCATAACCTTGGAGGAGGCCATGGGCAGCAACAGACCACTGCTCCAACCTTCGCTGGAAGTCGAAGGTAGCAACAGAAGGTTGCTCCAACCCTCGGTGATGGTCTAAATTGGAAGCAACATCATTTACAGGTCACGGGAAGCAGTTAACAAGATTCGAGCAGTGGTTAACAAGATTTGGGCAGCAGGTACAGGTCACGTGCCATTCACAGCAAAAGCAGCACATCACAAAACACGTGGTAGCAGTTGTAATCCTGATAGGGTTTATGTGTTTTTGGAGAATTTTATGAACATTCATCTCAAAATTATGAGATCAAATTTTCTTCTTTCATGTACAAACTCAGTCATCTCATTTAGAGGATGAATTACTAATGCTTTGGGGGTTTTTTCCTTAAAAGGTTTCCCTGTGAAAAATTATGTGTTCAATTGTGTGATGTTTGGTTGACTACTGTACTTGTCTCTGTTGTTTACTATTCAAGATCTATCTCTATTACAGTCTGCAAATTTTTAATAATATCATGCACATGTTAAAATTCAACATAATATACACTCTGAGGGTCCATTAGCGTATATTGCCTTTATGGACTAAGATAATGAATCATGACACTAGCACTGCCCTGAAAAAAGCACAAGAATTTTACACTGAAAGTAGAGACGGGTTTTCTACCCTACAAGAGCATCTTTATGCACAAATACTACCCTTGTTAAAAAATTTAAAAAAAGCAAAGAAATTGTAGTTATTTCTGAATTGTAGAGTTTTAATGCAAAACAAAAATTTCATCTCTTAAAAAGAGGTTTGCCAGAGCTTAACCTTGTGAATTTTCAGCCTTACAGCTGATATGAAATATAAACAAAACAGCTGCCAGCAGCAGCAAACTATATTTCAATTCTTAGCAACCCCAATCTACCATGCAATTCAAGTGAAAAGATACCAATCCGTTCCACTAAGTTTCAGTGCTCAGGTAATATTACCATGCATATAACAGATCTTAAAACACTTACAAAAGCTGTAAAAACAGCAGTAAATCTGCCCTTATATTCTTTGATTATGGTGTTAAATCACTTAACATATTCACCCTTAGCTTATGTCAAATTAGCAAGACATATAGTGCTGGAAATTACAAACCATGAAGAATATTGATGGTTGAAAATCAAATCTACAATTTACACAAGTATTGGACAACTGGAAACTTAATTAATATCAAATATCCATAAAGATGAAGTTCATGCACATACCATAGCCTTATCACAAGGCTAGTACAATATTCTAGCACTCCAAAACCCTAGCTAGGGAAAATGATGAAAACCCTTGCTAAGAACAAGGAGATCCAACAAGCATGCATCACACAAGAATGTCATCCAAGGCAATACCTCTCCTCTTTTGGGTAATATGTCTCCTCTTATTCTTCTCTCACCAAGTACAGCCTTGGGTTTCTTCCCAAAATATTCATCTCTGAATATACAAGGGATGAAACCCTAACCCTAGTCTTCAATATGCTCTAACAAGCTCACCGTTATATGGCTACATGTTCCAAAACTCACCATAATCTCAGACTTTTTTCTTTTGTTGCATATACTTTGACTCTAAAAGAACAGTAAAGTAAATTGGATGCAAAATTTTATCCCGGAATGCAAAACAATACACTTGAAGAAGCTTGGTGTGTGAAAACCCAAGGCGAAACATCTCAGACTTTTTGGTTTTGTTGCATATACTTTGATTCTAAAAGAATAGTGGAGTAAACTGGATGCAAAATTTTAGCCCTGTAGGGTAGCTCGAGTGGTTGAGGACTTTGAGCTTTGGAAGGGATCAGGATTAATCCCACAGGCTAGCTTCCTCTATTTCATTCCTCACTCAATGTCCCTACCAGGTCAGGTGCCATAATTTGCACTAACACGTTTACATCGGGTACCATCTATGAAATGCAGGGAAACCCATGTGGTTTTACTTAGAAAAAAAATGGATGCAAAACTTGGGCATTTGACTAGTTCCCCTGTGTGTTTTTTGATTTTGCTACTGTGGTATAGATCATTCAAAACATCATTAATTGCAAAGGTCTAAGATAATTTTCCATCCAGTCCCATGACCAAAACAACAAGAAACTGAACATAACAACCTTGTAAAATGATACATAACATAACCATGACATTAACCATGCTACATAACCATAACCATGCTAAAAAATGCTACATAACATAACCTTGTAAAATGCTACATAACATAACCATGACATTAACCATGCTACATAACCATTAACCATGATACATAACCATGACATTAACCATTCTACATAACCATTAACCATGATACATAACCATGACATTAACCATGCTCAAAATTTATGTTTGCCTCCAATTTCAAAACAAGTTCCACTACATGAAATTATAGATAGAACTCTTACCTCACAAATTTTTCAATTGTCTATGAAAAATATATCAGAAATATATCTTTTCTTTGGTTTGGAATAGTGCAAGTCCTGGATTATTAGTGATTAGTTCACCAACCAAAATAATAATTTCCAATTTTCATATAGCAAACAATAAAAGATTAACAAGATAAATCATTAAACAAAGTCCTGGATTAACAAAGATTAGTTCACTAACCCAAAAAAAAAATTACAAATTTTCATCTCTTTCAACTTAACGCTCTGTTGGTCACTACATTAATTTTAACGCTCTACTATTCACTACGTTAAGGTTGGTTATTGAGATGTCATACCATATTTCATGTACAAGAATGAATAAATAAAGTGTAGGAGATACAACATTAATGAATCACAACCATTATTTGAATCCGCCTTATACTCAGATAATTCTGAGTTTGATCTTGTCACCGAAGGGACAAGTCAAACAGGGTAAACCATATACGTACCTTGAGAGAGGGTTAAAGCAGACTGAAACTGACCTTAGACTCTTAGTCAACAGAAAGAGAGGTTTCAATCAAAAGCACAGGCTTGAGTAATTCACTCATGTCCAAAATAGTCATGCTAAGGACACACAGTCACTTAGCACAAGAGACACTCAATCATACTCATACCCTATGACAGTCATGTTGAGTAACTCATAGTCCACACTTGAAGAGTAACCTCATGGTCACTCCAGGGATAGAACCCAACACACAGGAAAAACCCATAAGAACGAACGCTAAGAAAATCGTGAGGTAAGCGACTTATAAAAATGTAGAGACTCACACTAAGAAAAATCATGAGGTAAGCGGCTGAGAAAGACTCAAAGACTCACTTTACAAGATGAGACATAAATAAATAAAATGCAGAGATCAAGCTCATCCCATGAAGAAAGAATAAACCGCATAAGTAAAACTCAGAGCGTGAATGAACAAATCGCAGATCATGAATGAACAATTCACGGAGGTAAAACTCAGCTATGAAATGAACAAGACGCAGAGGTAAAATCATGGAGTGAAATCACAGAGGAAAACTCGAGAGACGAACCCACAGGAAAGAGGAGAAAATCAGGTCGTAGAGGAGATAAGCCCTGCTAGAGAAACCAATGATAGCAGAGATCCCAGTGAGATAACAGGATGAGAACACGGTGAGATAACCCTAGGACCAAGTAAGAATAGGACCATGATTCAACAAGCACAACAGCAAAGTGAACCATAAATAAGCCAATTTACCTTATTTACCATGAAACAACAGTAAATGATCCGGCATACGTAGAGGTTGGTAGAACAAAGGTAACATCGCCCTTGCCCTCAAAAGGACAAGTCCTTCGGACCTTCAGTAGCAACATTTTTATCAATTGATGATTCATAAGCCATTGAAGCGCACATTAATCGAGCTGATTCAAAAGTTTCTCCCACAGCAAAAGTTGAAGTCCCATCCATAGTTGCCCAAGTAAAAGCTTCAGCGGGCATTAGGACAGAGGCATGTGACTTTTTAGTGTCCAACCTCACACATACATTCTTTGATACGGGGTTTAAGGTTTGGATCCTATAGTTGGATATCCCAGTTCCTGTTGATCTGCAAGCATAGGTAGTAAAGGCAAAGGCCTAATCCACCTACACATAGGAGAGAGGTAGCAGTATCCTTTTCACCAACAGAAGAGCCACCAGGACCGGCAGCTCCAATTCTAGTTTCTAGTGGTTCCACATCTTTTTGACGCGTGAAATTATGATCTTAACATGCTTTGATGATCTGGATATTTGGTGAAATATTGACATGCTTCGATCCGCTGGGAATATCTTTACGCTCCCACCACCTAGGTTCGAGATCGAGATACAGTAGCTGTTCGAGCAGATTAACCAGTGAACGCTCCAACTTTTGTTTTACCCTTAACCCATTGGAAATCCATATCCACCGGCAGGGATGGAGACAGAGTCAATAGAGGTATTTGATCACCCAGCACTAGAAATAGAGGTAGTTAAGGTAGCAGAGACGGTTCGAGATTGAATTCCAAGTTCAGTTTTTTTCCCTTATGGTCGCAGAACCAGCAGCTAATAATGCCACTAGTCTCAATAAAAAATGCACGGGGACCACCTATAGCAGATGTATTTGATCATGATTGAGAATTAGTCCCTGTTTTTCATTCTCCAGTTTGGGATCAAGACCTATAACCACCAATAGTAGAGGCATAAGCATAGGTAGCAACAAAACAAGCATTCGCACCAGCACTAATTTAAGAACAACCAACAGAAGCAAGGGTAAATAACCACTTACTTAGCCACCAGCATATTGTCCATATAGAGATAAAACCCAGAAGAAGCAGGAGTAGGGAAAGCAGCAGAGGCAAATTCAATTTAAGTTAAAGTAGATTCCGCGCAAAGTCAATAAGCATATACGATAGGGGCATAGGATACCAAGGAAAACTATTGATCCAACCTAGTATGCTCTGGCATAGCTTGTAGTTCCTTTGAAGGATAAGGAATTACCTGGGGTCACCTCATGATCAAACTGAAACAAAGGGCATGAGCCATTTCTCTCCTTTTATCGAGCAAGAGCTTCGCACCTTCATCGATGCCACAAGAAGAATGGAATGAGTGCGGTGGGGCAGTCGAAAGCGAACTGAAATCCAAACAGCCCCTCCGCATTTTCCAGTCGATCCTAGCGCATTCAGAGAAGGGTTTATCTCATCTATAGTGAAGCGAGGACCCGTACTCGAAATGGGAAGTCACAAGTGCATTTAGAAGAGGATAGATGAATCCTCATACCAACAAGCTCCCACGTAATCATAGTTGCTCCGGCACATACTATAAAAATTACTAGATAGCTCGACTTGAAGAAGTTTGGAAAAGAAGGTCCAAATTCTATCGACCTGTTGGATCATTAATGCACTCTTTAGCTCAACCTTTCCTGGAGATAGCTAACACTCAACCAGACAAATATTTTTTATTAACCTTAGCACCAAAATGAAAAACGAGAGAGGAGAGAGCACCGAGTAAAGACACTCTTATAGCTGGTGAACCACCTCCCCTTGATTCAGTGGGTTCAATGACAGCAGTGTGCACCATACGAGAACACTCCCATTTCAAGCCCCTATCTATATCTCTGGCTTCCCCGCATTAAATTAGAAAAGAGGTCAAGCCCCAATTCATGTGGTTCAATTTGTTACTGCATCCAAGTAGATTCCATGCACTTTCATAATGCACAAAATGTCTACTAGTGTGTTTGAACACCAACTGGACCTTTCATAAATGAGGGATCGTTTCCAGTAGCAGATAGTGTTTAACTTTCCCAACAGCTGACCTTTCAAATGTCATCTTTCACCTATCAAATCGTTTCGACCGAAAAATCGACGTAAGTGAATGCTTAGTGCCCATTTCACGTGGATCACAATAGTAACGGTAGGCAAAACACGACGGTTAGGTTAGGGGTACTACTCATGTGCAATGGCCTGTTCTACATTTCATTCACCTTCGCTACCAAAGCGGAGGCTTTTTATAATCATAAGAAGAAGAAACAAGGTACGAAGTCGCTTGTCCGCATCAGGGAAGGTGCATAGCTCTTTCCTGACAAAGGAGGGGAAGGAATTCATTTTAGTCATAGTTTCTAAATTGAAACACTGTGCTACCCAAGGGAGGGCAGTCACAGCTCTCTTCTAATGGGATAGGGATTCTGGGCATGGATAGAGGGAACCACGCCTCATCACCTTATATTGTTGTTTACTTATTACGTTTTCCATTTGGTTAGAGGAGTAATACATGTATGTAAATAAAACCGTCGCTATAGTAACCAACTACTAGTACCTAACCTTAAGAAAATACTATGCTACGTTCACGAAGGTGCTCACTATGGCTGGCTGCTAAAGAAAGAGGTAGCCTTCATTAGCTTGGCCTACTACTCTAGTGTATAGTGCGGTACTATACACCCTATCATCCACTTATTTTTCCCGCTAGTGGAGAATCCATCCTTTTAAGTGGCAAACTATTTCCTCTGAGTATTGATTAATATTGGTGGGCGGCGGACCATTTGATCTTGCTAATGGGGAGGTTGAAGAAAACAATTGTGTAGGGAAAGAGATTCCATCCCGATCCGGGGATTCATTGTTAGCTGCATCTAAGTATCTCACTCTATATTCATTTCTATAGTACGGTGGGGGGATTGACCAACTATCATTACCTACATAATTATATCTTATACCGTGTGGTTTATATAACTAAAAGCCAGTTAATGGTCTAAGATCTTAGAGCCATGCATTTTCTAATTCCATAAGTGATACGAGTGGAGCCCACCCAACTAAACATTAACTAATGGCCATTGATACTCATTTCATTCCTCTCCTGGTTATCCCTAGTACCTATTTGAATCATCTTGACATGCTTCGGATGCCATAAAAATTTATTCGTTAGCCAAGTCCCCTTAACTATCTGTATCCGTCTGCCCACATTTAATCCTCATTCATTGGCAAACTTGGACCATCAAATTGCTTGGATCGACTAGAACCATTTCTGCATCTCTTTGGCACATCAACTTTTCTGAAAGTTCTATCTTTAGCGGATATGAATCAGAAAGGTAAAGTCGTGCGTGAAGCTGAATATCCAACCATTGATGCTCTTGCTTTTAGCGCTAGTACAGACACATATGGGTTAGGTAGGGCTCTTCCATTGTCATCTCTAGATATCACCCCATAAAAACTGTGAAATTCTTCTGTACCATAATTACATATATAAAATAGCTGCCACTTACCCTTCCTCCCCATCTCCACCGATACTTCTTGCAAGCCATTACTTTCAGTCACCGCATAATTACCATAATTACATTTTAATAGATTGCTTCCTCTGCTTCTGGATCTATTATATAGGATCTACCTTTACTATTAGTAGGGTGAAATCTACATCTCGATCCATATATGCACCTGGGGGATCTTAATTTGGATTTGGAACTGCAGCTCGGGCACACCAAGCAAGCTATCCATTGCATCCCGGACACACCAAGCAAGCCATCAACTCAGACACACCAAGTAATTATCATATCACTGGTATCACAACTAGTGAATCTTTTTACACTGCCATTCATTGTGACACACATAACAACGGATCCATGCATCATACTCCATTTACCAATCCTTGACACACATAGGAAAAAATGGACACCATATCTATGTAGATCCAGGAACTCTATGACACACAAAGAAGCTACGCATCCAAAGCAACACCATTGCGTTCCATGCTACAACTCTGATTCTATCATCAAGCAGCACCATATCCTCTATAACCCACTGGCCCAATTTCTGTTCCAATACATGGATCTCAAACACACAAGAAATAACCTACCATATTTATTAATATGGACAACAACCAATAAACACCATGCATCTATGTCTCACACCAATAAAAGGCTAGCAGTAGCTCCTCCATATTAAATGACCACTTATCTCTACCCTTCTCCCAGCTCAGCTCTAAGAAGTCTTTCATTAACATACCTTAACTGCCCACAAGCATCACACTTGCATAGACAACAGAATGTGCCATAGGTTATAAGTACCTCGCACAACGATCAGGATTGTATCATGAGCAGTCACCATGAGCAGCCACAACCCCAGTAATGCTAAGTCTGCTCATTCGACCTGTGGGTTTATTTGAATCTGCATGTATAATTTGATTTTCCCCTATTCAATATGATACGCAATAGTAGCCAATCCACACTTTGATGGTCAAAACAACAAATTCAACTTGTTTAGAGTCTAATCCAGATTGTTGTATTTAACTAGCAGCAGATCGCTCATGGCTCATGCTAGAGCAGATCAGCCATGGGAATCGCAAACAAACAAGAAGAATGCTTCTCTGACCAATTAATCCTACCACAAGGCTATACAGAAAAGCACGCTAAGAAATCAGCAATTCATTGGAAACAACAAAATTGAACACTGGTCTTTTACACTTGGAGAACCAGATTGCAATTTGACTTTGTAGCAACTTGAACGATTCACACCACCATGCTCTTATGTTTCATGTAGGCACCGGTTTCCAACAGCTTCCTAAGACTCGAATCTTAACAAGTATTCTGCCCAGGCTATGGCTTCACCCTCAAGCGTGCCTGAGCTATTGACATTAGAAAGAACCTCTCCAGTCAACTCGTGGTACCCATGGACTTCCAATTTTGTCCACCTACACTGGATCTGAAAACACGATTCCAGTGATCCGGCCTCTACGAACAACTTTCATACGCAGAAAATTACACCAGATCTATTGCAGCCACTAGCAAGCACACTACTTGCATAACCTAGTCCACAACTTTTGCACTCCAAAGAACCCAACAAGTGGCTAGCTTCCACGATCTTAGACATATTCTCAGATATCGCTTTTTGTTGGACGACTAGCTCATTCAATATTATTTTCAATTTGCTATCGAACTGCCCCGCTTAATAATCATCATTGGAGGTAACAGGGGGTAGAGGTAACTGTCTTATTAATTAGTAAGTCAAGTGCATAAATTCTATCTACCTCGATCCACTAATTGGTAGGTTGAGCACCAAAGAAAATTGATTATTTTCTTATGCCATCTTCAATAAAGAAAAGGAGAATAACCAATGATGTCCTTGCCCTCAAAAGGACAAGCCCTCCGGACCTTTCTTTTTGTGCTTTTTTATTATTACGTTGAATGATAGTATCTTGATTGTATAAATGTTATGTACTTCAATTTATATGAAGGATGATCTAGATGGTAATGTTCGATAGTTGAATGGGTTAAACTTGGAAGGAGGTTGCGGCCTATTGTTAAAAGGCATGCAGTGTTAATTACTGTTTAGTGTAGTTATTAGTAAGGGATGCATCAGTAATGTTGTTGATCCCTCTCACAAACCTTTTTGTCTCAGCACTGCGCTTCAAGTAATACCTGCCATTATGGGGATTGCAAGACTAGAGTGGCTTATTGTTGGACACCAATGCAGACCTAGGTCTTAAATTGAGCAAACAAATGGTTCCATTGCCAAAACACTATCATGATATGTGTAGCATGTTGATAGTATGACTGTTACATTGACCTAGAGTTATGTGGAATATTGGTGGTTTATAAAGCATGCATTGTCTAATAAGAATTCGCGCATTTATCTCTTTGTGAATCAGCATGCCACTAGTTGTCGACCCACCTATTGCCATCTGGGATCAATGGGAAGGAGCATGCTTTCCTATCATGCTATAAACTCATGTTGGTCTTCTCCACACTGACCAATATAACCATTCCTCATTCCATCCATGCCAATCAACCAACCTTCATATGCAAATTTCAAAAGTCAACCCGGTCAACCTTTAGGACCAACCCATTGCAGAACCAATTTCATGAGGTATCAACAATAAAGAAAAACCCCGGTTATAACCCTAAATGACTAATTAATAATGTTTCAGTTCTTAATAAATCATAATAAGATGAAACATGTTGAAGTTCAGGCAATATTATTTAAGAACTAAATGCCCTCAGAAACATGTTGTTGTGTTGGCTACTGGAATTGAAACCAAAATAGTAGTCATTATGAATTATATTGCTTCTAAGCCTCTTATTTTTAGTGGACAAGACCGCTATTCATTTGGTATCTACTGTATAATCATATATAAATCAAAGTGGATACCCAACCGGAATCTTACCATGAATCGGTGCTTCTCTGCCTCCCCCATTTCTACCCTCAACTCCATCAATCCCCTGGCTCTCTAAACCACCTACCCATCAGTGTACCCCAATCAGTCTCAAAAGCAGTCGTCTCATTTGAGTCCCATGTTTTTGTACCCTTCCCTTGTGCTATGAAATGCATAATTACATATTGAAATAAAAAGAAACGGATACGATTGAGTCGAGGAGATGTGGCTTCGCAACTCTGTACTACCTCGCCCTTATTAGGTCTAAGAGTCACTTAATGTCCCTTGAATAAATGGATACATCAGTCATCAGGAAACATATACTCTCAGTAATCGAATTTGCACCCGAAATATCCAATTTAGACCATCCCATATATGTCACTATAGCCCTATACCACTTTGAACCAAAAGCACCGTTAACGCCCTCCCTACCCTAGAAGAAAGCGTTGAGGATCTGTCTGGATATCGCTCGAAGTATCCTAAGGCTGTTCAAACTGCCTCAAAGTGTAGATACTACCCTACCCGCTATAGAACTACAGCAAGGGGGGGGGGGACAACTGTAGCGGGTGCGGGTGTAGAGAGCAACTAACTAACTAGACGAATTAGCACACCGATTGGATTAACTAACTAGATGAACACACCAAGGTAAATAATGGGTGCTTCTCTGCCTCCCCCATTTCTACCCTCAACTCCATCGATCTGCTACTCTCTCTAACCCGCCTACTCATTAGTGACCCAAATTAGTATAATCTCCTATGTTATCCCTTCGCTGCGGTTTATGTGCCTTCCCCTCCTTTGTCGGGAAAGAGTGTAGCACCTTATGAAAAGTGGAGCATAATTACATATATAGAGTGAAGTGCTCTTGGGTGGTTATGAGGAAGACCGAGTAGTGAGACTAGACTGCCTAACGTATAATGAAATGCGAAAGTGTAATTACATATATAAAGAATGAATTGAAGTGAATCACAAGTCACTAAAAAACGAGGTGCGGAGCCTAGTAAGGGAGAGGAAATATTAACCAAAGTTAGTCGTGTGAAACCAGCATCCCAAGCACTATATGTGCATTCTTCGGTTACCTTGGGGGCCCTGGGCATAACTGGGAGTCACACTTCTCATTTTGGTTCAATCCCACCTCGCTCTCTCTGTACATATCAGTAAATGAATGAAGAGTCATTCACACACATATTTCTTTCTTGTAGGGGCTGACTGCCGGCTAGAAACTGTATGAGCGGTAACGTCCACGTACAGCTCTATGAGAAGGTGGGTAGAAATGGCCTTGTTGTACCCTACTCTCGTCTTTGATGGGGTCTGCTCTTTATTTTCTGGGGGAGTATGCCAATATGATCTTAATGAGGTGTGGAGATTTTCATCTGACATTCGTTGGGTCTCCGCCTGCAGAAGCCAGCGTCCCTGGGCCTTTTCTCTCTCTCAAGATACATATTTTAATATATACTTTTGTCATCACTGTATAAGGGGAACATCAAATGGATGGTACGCTCCTTTTGTCCTCAACCAACTTTTACAAGATAGATCATACATACATGTCTACAGAGGAAACATAAAGAGCCCAGTTCAGTATATCCAAGGAAGTGCTCAGTGAAAGTGTCCTAATATCAATATCCTCAGAGGAGAAACAGTGTCATCCTCAATACATCCAATATGATGCTAAAAGACTCAATCATCCATACTCAAAAATAAAGCAACCAAAAGGTTGAAGAGTAGGAGGTACAAGCTCTGCTATAGAAGAGTTTTAGCTTGTCTTCCCCAATAGCCATTTCCTCATAATTTTGAGTGAAGGAAAGTAGGCCCACAACCATGGGGAGCACTTCCTTGGATATACTTTCTACCCTCTTATTGTGTTCTCTAAAGACATGATGAAAGTCTAAAGTGTGAAAGAAGGCCTTTAACTCCATAATGTTGTCACACCAACCATCCAGATGGAGGGAAGAGAGAGTTTCCTTATCAACTAAGCCCAAAAACTATGCTAATAGCCAACTATCATAAAATAGTGCATACTAGCTCAAAGTATCCATGCCTGTGGGCTCAAAACACTATCCAATGCTAGCACCTGAGTGAAGAATACTACGAGTGAAACCCCCATAAGCAAGCAACACTAGGAATAGGTCAAATCACCAACTAACTACATGAATATGTGTTCACAAGATGCCAAGTGTGAAGGATAAGAAAACAATGAACTTCTAACTTTTGAATACAATGAAAAGTACATACAATGAATGTGGAGCACTATTGATTTGCAACTAGATCAGATCAATCTAAACCTTTAGACTGGAACACCAATGGATCCTAGTTTTCTGTGGGTTGAAAAGTCAAAATAAAAGTCAATATATGTAGATATATATATATATATACAAGTTTGGGGACAAAATATACCAAAATTAATTAAATATTAAAAAAAAATATATCCATACCTATGTCACCAATGGAAATTATGAAACTAGAATTTCCTCAACATCTATATCTGTGCCACTAGCCTTTGTTTCTTCCGGGTCAAATAAATTCATATCATAAACTTCGTCATCATTCATGAATTTGGTATACTGCATAAATTTCATATATTACAAAAATTTGATTTCATATAATAAATTTCATATATTATAGCATACTCACATACCATGCCCCTGTTTTCATTTTGTCGAGCAACGACTTGCTTATAATTGTCTCTACGGTATGCTGCATACTGCTCAAGCTCTAATTGAATCATAATTTTCAAGTAATCATCAAAATAATCATCAAATGGGCCTGCATCCATACTGGATGCAGATGAAATACTATGTAGGTCGATTTCCACCCCTACCAATGCAGCCCCAACACGGTCTCGTATCTCTTCCCTCACCCCTCTTGCTATTTGGGATGTTGTTTCCAGCTCCTCTGGTAAAGCTACGAATCTAGGATGTGGTTGTACTAACCAAGGCATCGGATGCCTATAATGAACATCTCGTCGTGCCTCAGGTCGTTCATATGTAGGACCTTTTCCAACACCATAGAAACTGGATCTCGTATCTGTATAGTCGGGGTCCATGTTAAACCGGAACTCTGCAATCAACATCTTAACAAAATACTGAGGAACCTCGTCATTATTTGGGAACTTCCCATATGCACACAGGAACCTCAAATAAATATGTGGTGCAATCAGTGGATCATTGAATCTTGCGATCTTTAGACGTTTTTTGTCTTTAGGCCGCAAAAAGACCATTTCTTTTGTGACAACTTTCTTTAATTCTTCAAACTTGTGGCGACCCATCACAAAAAATCGCCTCCTACGCATCATATCATGAAAAATATGGATTGATGGTCCAACCCCAAGATATGTCTTGATCAAACTATTTAGATTGTGCAAAACAATCTGGAGACATTGTTGCGTACCAAAAGAGAGATTTGAAGATTCAAGTTCTGCCTTCAATCTCAAGGAATGCGCCTTCATCTCTTCCACAGTCAGCATAGCGATGTTGTCTTCCCAAGGAGTCTCCTTAGGAAAATCTCTAGGATGACTATAAAGAGGATCATATCTTTCATTGTGAGCATACTGATGCACCCGACGACGTCTCCTTCTCTCGGGAGGTGGATTAGGATCAGGAGCAGCAAACCCTGAAAGAAGATGTTCGTGCAAGTATATATATAATTTTTCAATCAAATTATACACATTTAAATAAAATGTGTTCATTATAAATACCTGATGCATCATCTTGTGCCCCATCATTATTGTCAGAATGTCTATAAGCCCCTGTACAAAACCAAAAATTGGAAATCACATGTAAGTTAACAAGAAAAATCATCAAACAAGATTTCTAGTCAAAATGTACATGTAAACAACCTCTACCTGCCGATGGCATATCTGAGGAATAAGACACTAAGTGTGTCCTATTTGTTTTTCCATCGGCCCCTGTAGACCCCTCAGACATACGTATGTCATGCTCAGAGCCACCACCTATGCATGTAACAAGATCTTAGAAAGACCAGGTAAAATAATATTTATGTTCATATAAACTTGAGTATGAATTAAATAACAATTGAATTTACCTGACGATGACCTCAGAGATTGTGGCTGCATAGTATCCAAGATTAATTCAGCCTGAAGCTATGAAGCTATGCATGATAAGAATATTCCACATGTTAAAAAACATGTCAAACAATAATTCCAGTTAAATTGTACGTAAATAATCTCTACCTGGCAATGGCATCTTGTGTTTGTCCACAAGCCCCTGTAGACCCATCAGACAAATGTCTATCGCGCTGAGAGCAACCACCTGTGCACAACAAGATATTATCAAGATGTGTACAATAATATCTATGTTTATATAGACTTCATCATGAAATGAATAACATTTGAATTTACCTAACGATGACCTTAGGTACTGTGGATGCATACTAGCCAAAATTGCTTCAGGTTGAAGCTGTAAAGCTATGCCTAATAAGAATTTTCCACATATTAAAAAACATGCCAAACAATAATTTCAGTCAGAATGTATGAAAACAATATCTACCTGGAAATGGAATCCTATGTGTTTGTCCACCATCCCCTGTAGGCCCCTCAAACAGACATCTGTCATGCTGAGAGCCACCACCTGGGAACAACAAGATTTTAGATTTAGATGTGTAAAAGAAGATTTATTTTTATATATACTTGACTATGAATTGAATAACAATGAAATTTACCTGACGATGACCTCTGTGTCTGTCATTGCATAGTATCCAAGCTTGCTTCACCCTCAAGCTGTGAAGCTATGCATGATAAGAATTTTCCACAGATTAAAAAACATGCCAGACAAGAATTCTAGTGAAAATGTACATGTAAACAATTTCTCTACCTGGAAATGGTGTATCTAAAGAATAAGACACTAAACGTGTCCTCTATGTTTCCCACCAGCCCCTGTAGACCCCTTAGACAGACGTTTGTCCTACTGAGAGCCATTGCCTCAGCACAACAACATCTTAGATTTAGATGTGTAAAAGAAGATTTATTTTTATATATACTTGACTATGAATTGAATAACAATGAAATTTACCTAACGATGACCTCTGGGTATGTCGCTGCATAGTAGCCAAGCCCGCTTCACCCTGAAGCTGTGAAGCTGTGCATGATAAGAATTTTCCACAGATTAAAAAGCATGTCAAATTTAAATTTACCAAATTTAACATTGTGCACCTGTGCATGATGAGAAATTCTCACATTAAAAGCATGTCAAAACATGTCAAAGAAGATAAATATATTTCAAATTAATAATCGAACAGGTCAAATATGATCCCTTAAAGGTTGTGGCTCAAGTATTCCCAAATCCGGAATACCCCTAGTTAGAAAGAACGAAATTCTCTCAACCTTCACCCCCCTATCCCTTATCTCTCATCAATTTGGTCAAATAATTCAATGCGTGCCTCCTCCATCTCAAGCCTCATCTAGCAACTAATAAGTACAAGACAATTTTCCCCTTGGTTTAGAATATGGGACCTTAGTTCTTACAACTAGTACAAGGAAAATTAAACAACTGCACAAAAAATATAGGAAATCTAGAAGATATTTTGGTGTACATGGTTCATGAGGAGGAAGAAGCACCACTATAACAAGAACAAATAATTGATTGAATAGGAATTTTTGAATACAATGATTCCTCGAGTGACATATTTAATGGGGCTGCAAGATACACATCTAATGGTAGACCTCCCCAAATGAACATCAGGACACAAAATTCAGTCCCAAAGGATGGTTATGCATCCCAAACTAGAGTGAAACACATCACGTGGTATTCATTTGGTATCCCTATAAAATTATGTTGTTGATTAAGCAACACATCTTACTTGGGATAAGAGAGGCTTTCTTAGATATCTCTTTTCCTTCTTTGAAAAAATGAGCACAAAACTAGAATGCGAAATCATTGGAAATTTTGTTAGATACATGCCCCTATTCTTCAAAATTATAGGACAAAAGTGGTGTTCGAAAAAGGTTGTTACCCTCCCCACTGGAGTTCAAATCCCACTTTCTGACATGTTTCCTCTTAGTGAGCTAAATGTTGGTTAGCTATACATAATCTATTCATGAGTTGTTAACATTGCCTTGTGCCCTGAACAATCTAGGGTTTATCCTGAGTACCATCCTTGGAATGAGAGGAACTTCCCAAGAGGTTCCCTCCCAAATATGTTGCCTGGAAAAGAAAAATGAGAAACATTTAGGGGACAAATTACCTAATATCACAAAAAATACCTAAATTCCTTTAAATATTAAATTAGATAAATTGGTCAGCTACCAAAAACACGATCTTCAAGACTATTTATTTCTACTCATCTTGCCATTGTGGCTTACACCCAAGATTACTATTTTCTGCTTGAGTTTCAAGAGTATTTTTTTCTAATCGTCTTGCCACTATCTTTGAAATGTTCCTAAAAGTGACATGCATGAAAAACCTAAAAATGACATGGATGCAAACCCTAAAAGTGACATGCATGAAAACCCTAAAGTGACATGCATACCCTAAAAGTGACATGCATGCAAACCCTAAAAGTGGCCTGCATGCAAACCCTAAAACTGACATGCAAACCCTAAAAGCTATATAAGAAGGTTAGTTGAACCAAAAGGGTATCATTGTTATTATTCATATTTTGGAAACACGTTTTGGGATCTCGGTGAGCTACTTAGTGTTTAGGGAAGATTGCCTTGACCTAATTGGATTCGGTGGTGAAATCTATACAACCTAACCAATTTCTAGGGTTAATCATCCAGATTCACCATTGTGTACTTCATTTATTGAATAGGAATTTTTGAATACAATGATTCCTCGAGTGACATATTTAATGGGGCAGCAAGATACACATCTAATGGTAGACCTCTCCAAATGAACATCATGACACAAAATTTAGTCCCCAAGGATGGTTATGCATCCCAAACTAGAGTGAAACACATCACGTGGTCTTCATTTGGAAGATATAAAATTATGTTGCTGATTAAGAAACACATCTTACTTGGGATAAGAGAGGCTTTATTGGACATCTCTTTTCCTTCTTTGCAAAAATGAGCAAAAAACTGGACTATGAAATAATTGGACATTTTCTTAGATACATGCCCCTATTCTTCAAAATTATAGGACAAAAATGGTGTCCGAAAAAGTTGTTACCCTCGCCACCGGAGTTCAAATCCCACTTTTTGACATGTTTCCTCTTAGTGAGCTGAATGTTGATTAGATATACATAATATATTCATGAGTTGTTAAGATGGAATTGTGCCCTGAACAATCTAGGGTTTACCCTGGGTATCATTCTTGGAATGAGAGGAACTGCCCAGGAGGTTCCCTCCCAAATATGTTACCTGGAAAAGAATTTTGACAAACATTTAGGGGAAAAATTACCTAATATCACAAAAAATACCTAAATTCCTTTAAATATTAAATTAGATAAATTAGTCAGCTACCAAAAATATGATCTTCAAGAGTATTTATTTCTACTCATCTTGCCACTGTGGCTTACACCCAAGATTACTATTTTCTACTTGAGTTTCAAGAGTATTTTTTTCCACTCATCTTGCCACTATATTTGAAATGTTCCTAAAAGCGACATGCATGCAAACCCTAAAAATGACATGCATGAAAACCCTAAAAGTGACATGCATGAAAACCCTAAGTGACATGCATGCCCTAAAAGTGGCATGCCTGCAAACCCTAAAACTAACATGCAAACCCTAAAAGATATATAAGAAGGTTAGTTGAACCAAAAGGTTATCATTGTTATTATTCATCTTTTGGAAACACATTTTGGGAGCTCGATGAGCTACTTAGTGTTTAGGGTGGATTGCCTTGACCTAATTGGATTCGGTGGTGAAATCTATACAACCTAACCAATTGCTAGGGTGAATCATCCAGATTAACCATTGTGTACTTCATTTCATCAGAGATTCATTGTGTTTAGGGAATTGTTGGAGCTTCCTTAAAGTTTATACTTGGGTGTATTCATTCATTAATCATGGAAGCGATCCTATCATTGTTGAGAAAGGGGGGTCTCCACTAAGTTCTGGGCATCAATATTCCTCTATACTGCTATTATTGAATTGTATACTGAAATTGTGGTTATATCCATCTATTCCTCCTCAAAAGTACAGGGCAGTGATTTACTGTGGGAAAGGGTTCATTCTATTGGAAACAAGTTACCAGTGAGCAGAGGATTATCATGAGGGAACTCATCCTGTTTAATAAGCGTGATATCTACAGGAAGGAAATAACGCAATGAAGGCTCACTTAAATTTCCCTGGATAAGAGGGATGGAGTACTAAAGAGATCGTGTTCACATCTTTAAGGGTTGCATACACTCAAGAGAGGCATCATTAGTCTATCTAGTTTCCCTTCCTCCAATCTGGGCATAGCTCTCAAGTAAACCCACTTCCATTGGGGCCTATTCATCATCTTCTTTTCTACATCAAAATACTACATCCCTTAGAGATTGAATTTCCATTATTATTTGAGATCTACATGCACATAAGAAGGAAGGGATCAACACGTGGAAGGTTCTCCTAGCTAAGCGTGGTACTCAAAGATTCCATTTCGTTGAAGCATATTCATAAATCTGTGTGTTTATATCAGGTTACTACATCCATCAAGCAATCCACCCTTATCACTATTTGAGATGGCATGAACCATCAATCTGGGAAATTAATTATTTGCATACCTGGGATATTCTTAGGCATCTGTTGTCTTCAGACTTTGGGCATCACCTTGATCACTAAAATCATTTGTATAGTCATTTACAATTCAACTCTCTCAAGGCTTAAAAGATTGCCATGTCAGTTATTGTTGTCCAAGGTACTTCTTAGATCAGATCTGATAATTTCCTGAATTTACATTATTCCTATGCTGCTGTTATTTATGGATATATATTGCAATTTTTATGAATATCTGGGTTAAGTATGATATTGGATACAAGTAAAGATCATTACTAAGTATAGATATCAGCAAGTCTAGTATGATAAGGAACCCTGAATTGTGTTGTGAAAGTTCCTAATAATAAACCCTATTCAAACATTACACCTTCATTTACAAACAAAACAGAGGTTAAGGAATATATTGATCAAAGAAGTGTCAAGAGTCATCAACCAAAACACAAGAACAATCACAATAATCTATACCGGATTCAGTTTGGGATATTACAGTCTTCCACCTACGATTTCTATTTTCAGTCTTACTGAGTAGTTCTAGTAAGCATCTAATATTGGATATGGTCCGGATCAGCCTCAAAAATATGGTGGACACAAAGGGACATACCTAGTCTGGATCAACCTATAAAATATGGTGGACACGAAGGGACATACCTAGTCAAAATCAACCTCTAAAACTATGCTTTGTATTTTTTATAAGAACTTACATAGAATACTGATATAACTAGGGTTCTTCTAGTAAACATATTTAGATCACTGTACAATATGCTCATACATTATGGATATTACGTAGCTAATAGATTTATTGTAAGTATTATTAGTAAGCTCTATACTCATTACTTAGCTTGATGCTTCTTATTATTCCAATTAATTTATGGTGTTCATGTTCTCCTTATTGAAATAGCGTGTTTACAGTAGTTCTTACTCGTTCTTATCTATGATGTTGTAGATAGAGATAGTTAACCTCAAAGACAAATTCCTAAAATAACAATCACCATATTTAGATATGACCTCCCAACATAGTTTTATTGACTTCACAGTTCAATGATCTATGAATAATTTAAAATACCCACCTAACAAATAATGCTCACACATATGGAGCATGTATACCATGGCTAGGCCTTCCACTTTAGTACTGGCATAGTTTCACTTGGATTGAGTCAACGTATTTCTATTAAAGTAAACTTTATGAAATAAGATTGATTCTCTAGGTTGTGCATGGATACCTACCCAAATGATAATTGAAACATTGGCATGTACATGGAATTCAACCATCTGCTTAGGGAAAACTAAAATTTCCATCATTACCAGTTTATTTTTTAGGATGTTAAGGATGTTTCACACTCCTTGTACAAATACATTCTTTGTTTTTATCTATTTCTTTCTTCAATTACTCCATAGTCTTCTTAATAGTAGCATTGCCATTGATGAACTGTCAAGAATACCCAATTTACCCAAGATTTAGTTGCAAGAAATGGACATTAGTGGGTGGATTAAGTTACTAGTGACAATTATCTTAGTGGGATCAACCAATACACTTTCATGATCTAACACCTTGTCACTAAAGGATGTTGGAAACTAATCATGGACATAAGTGGGGTGGGAACTAATCATGGTCATAATTGGGGTTGAGGTCTACAAATCAACAGATACTGGAATTTCTAGGGATCGCGTCTTCTTGTCTTGAATCATAATTGGACTATTCAAATATGATTCAGGAAGATGAGACTAATAACCAATATTAATCTATTTCTTCTTTTACCCTCTGTCTGATTCTAGGAGTCAATATGTAGATCTCTTGCCATCTGTTTCGTCACCACCATATGTTCTAGCATTCATGGGTTGGGGTGGGGAAACAACTCTCGATTTTGACTAGCTGATTCGGTTTGGACA
This sequence comes from Pseudotsuga menziesii, assembly GCA_001517045.1. Lineage (NCBI taxonomy): Eukaryota > Viridiplantae > Streptophyta > Pinopsida > Pinales > Pinaceae > Pseudotsuga > Pseudotsuga menziesii. The sequence continues at coordinate 39,654 of LPNX010274997.1, read as the reverse complement.
AGCCCTTGCTTGGTTTCTCTCCTACCCAGCAAGTGGATAGGTTCCCATTGCCCCTAAACATAAAATATCCCATACCTAATAGCATAGCAAAACTTTCTGAAATGCAAAATGCAATTATTATTAAATAATAAATGATTTTCAGTACCCCAAGTGGACCATTCACATTCCCTAAATAAACAACCCTTGAATCCATGTTTGTTTGGTTTTTTGTTTGTTAAGATAGTCGAGCATTAAAGGTCATTCACAATGGTTATAAATCATTTCCAACAAGTAAGTCAGTTAGTGAGTTCCCAAGAGGTTCCATTGCAATCCAGTCAGGGAAGGATGTTTCATCGGAAGAGTTTTGTTTAGACAATTTGAAAAACCTCCCCCGACCTTTCAATTTTTTTTGGAGAATGAAACATAATGGAAAACCCGTATTTGTAGAGGAAAATATATATGAAACTCCAAAAAAGTTATTGTGTAATATTTCATTCATATTTCGTATTAGAGTTTGCAATTATTATTAAATAATAAATGATTTTCAGTACCCCAAATGGACCAACAATGGTGATTCTAGGATTCAATATGTAGGGTCTTCCCTTAACAAGATTGGAATCTAGATTTAGTTCTATTTTCATTTATCCTAACTCTCCTTTTATTCATTGCATATCAATTAAAATATTAGGAAATATGTCAATTATTCTTCGAGGAAACCTCTAATAATGCTTATGCATCCCAATAATTATTGAATGAGGTATTCCTACATAATACATTTACTATAAGTATTAGTAGTAAGCTATGTATCTCTGCCTTTTCCTAAATCAATTATTTTCAATTACCCACCACCCAGTAGGTAGTAGGACCAGCACAATAAGCTAGGGTTGTAGGAGCTAAGACATAAGCATATCCAATAGCATAGCTAGAAGTTTCTCTGGTTAATTAATTTGTAGATTCCCCATTCAAGATCCAACTGTAATTGTTTAACTGATTTATCCAGATAATCCAGTTACAGTGTCAAAGGCTACTAGCACTAAAAGGGGGGAGGATAAAATACACATTGGGCAGGCAGAAGGAGACACAGCAATAGGCGAGAGGAAACACATAGTGGCAAGGTAAAGACACATGGCTTTGTGGCTGAATTAGAGCCACCTGTACTGTGATAATTATATCCTTCAAATAACCTTGATCTACTATATACATGCATATATAAGGAAAGAAAGGAGACTTACTTACCTACGCTAAACATTGTTGCCTGGGGCTTGGGATTTAACCCGTGTGCTTGTCCCAGGTATTAAAGTTGTTTGTTGTGTATGGTAATCGTATAATGATGGAGCCTAAATAGTGGTATCATTATGTGAGATGGGTAAGGGTAAGTGATTGATGGGAGCGGTAATCGTAGAAAGAAGGGTCTGGATGTTAAATTGGGAGTAGCGTATTGAACTGAACGCGCAGTGAAAGTGTCCTGGGTCTATTAACTAAGGTGGGTTTGGTTGAATTTACTAATTTCTTGGGAGGTTTCCTTAGGCAAACTGGAATTCCTTTTTGTAAGTGAACTTGCTCGTTGGACTTGGACGTGGGTTTGGTGGACATGTACTGTGTGGATTCCTTACACGTACTGGGTTTACTGGGTGTACTTGGTTGGTGGACTGAGTGTGTACCTTCCTTACTCTGGGAAAGTAGATAAAATCAATCCATCCACTTCCACTTCAATCTCCTTGCCAATTGCATAGTCAACTGACTAGAGCAACCAGTCTAGCACCATGGTCTACTAGCCTGCCTGGTTAATTTTTAGCCATAGTTAAACTCTAGCCTCTTGCCAAATTATATATCCACCAAAGGTTCTAACATTTACAAGTTGGCCCAGCTTCGTCAGGTGATTTCATACCAACCCACCTCTTATACAAGCCTGGGTTCAACCAAATAAAGAAGGCGCTCAACAAAAAAGCAATCAATTCAATTCTACTTCTCAAAGAGGAACGTAGTTAAATGTCATTTTTATCAAATAAGAAAGTGCTTTTTGTACCCCAATGACCCACCTTAACCTCCCGCCCCCTGCAAAAAAAAAAACAATTTAGCAAGCAAGCGAGAGAAGCCCGCCAATAGCATCCCGCCCACAATCAATCTAGTAAGAAAGAAAGAGGCACGTAAGTGATATTATCCCGCCATTTCTTTCATCTCCCAGCCCAGGTTTATTCTCCCATCCTAGCCAAGTTACGAAGCAATCCAAGAAGGAAAGGACAAGCACTTTCATTCATGAACTTACACTTCAGGACATGGCATTGAGTGTTTCCCAACAACCACTTACTTAAAGTCAAGAATCCAAATCGGAGGTACCACAATATAATAGGATATATTTACCCCCCCTAGTCACATTCTATGGAAGAGCTTCATAGTCACTAGACTTTAAATTATTCGGGGTGGGCCAGTAGGATTCAACAACCTATACCCAGGATTTATATCTTCAACCTAGGACGATGGGATGGATGGAGTGGTGCTATTATCTTCACCCAGGAACACCTATGTACGGGGGCGGGACTATTAACAACCCACTATACTAGTAACCTTTATACAGGAATCCTATGACCATGGAGGAAGTGAACACGTTGTTAAAATCTATGGTGAATGACTTGGCCAAGGTAAAACAAGGGTTGGTTGCTCACTCCTTTGTAGGAAAGGAAAAAAATAAAACTCTTAGGAAGCAGCCTTAGTTCATAATACCTCCTCATAAGGCATTACTCGTCCTAAATAAAGTATTCTTCGATGAAATAAAGTCAATTCCTCTCCTTCTCAGTCGAGTCTGTGTGCACAAACTCAGTCGAAAGTGACTAGTTTTGAGGGGTATAATTTATGGTGAAAGGGGGTAAGGTACTTCTACTACTAGCTCTGTTTCCTACCAGCTATGCCCGAGACACTGAGCCCAAAACTCACCCTCTTGACTGAAGGATTGCTCGGTCATTGTTTATTTATTTAAGTTAATTACAGGTTTGTTATCAAATTCCCAATCAATTCCTAGCAGGGCCCAAGAGCTCTCATCGTCTGTCAGTAACATGTCTTAATTGATATGCTTGTATGGAAACAACATGTCTCAAAGTATTTTCTGTTGGGAACATTTGTTAAGTCTAACGTTTAGCCACTGTATGTTGCGTATGAATCTCAAATTGTAAATTCATGTATATAACGTTATGTGTAATGACCTGGATTCACTGGTGGGTAGTGAGTGTTTCAATATGCGGGCTCTCATAACTGGATCCAACACCTCAGCACCTCACAGTGCCACACCTCAGCATCTCACAACGCCACGACAGGAAAGAAAAGTTTAAGAGCACAAACGGGGTTGTATACAGGCTAGGTACAAACCCTACAGCTGGACATTCTCACACTACAGCTGGGCAGTAAACTCATACTACAGCTACTGGGCGAGACGTGTAGGATAAAAGATAACCAAAGCGCCCCACTTTTTTGGTCGATTTTTTTATAAAAATTGGCCAATTTTTTACTGGGAAATTGTTATTATCATCAATTTTCAATGTTATCACTTTCAATTTCCTGTTCTAAACTAAATCCTTGTTTTTAAAACCACCCAGATTGTTAAAATTGAGATTTAAACCCTCTAAATAATGATTTAAAGCAGAATTTGGCTGTCGGATTCCAGTGGGTTGGGGGCATTTTGGTTAATGCTTATACTAATCCCCCAAGAGATGGTAAATTCAATACATAAATGGTGGCATAATCCAAACATAGAGAGCCTGAACATGACCTTATGAGAACTGGTAATTTTAGGAAAGAAATGTAGCATGCCATCTTCGGATGCAAAGAATGAAAAAATGCATGTACCGGGATAGAAAATTTTGACCTAATTGAGCGAAAACCCCTTCGTCTTGGTGTGAACCTGAATGATGATGATGGTCAACTGAAACGACAAGCCCAAAATCTGTTTGCAAGCCCGAAAAGGCCTTACCAAGGGCAAAAAACTGTTACCCTACTTAACCAAAAAATATCAAATGGTGCGATGGTGGACTAAGAGGAGGCCTGAAAACCTCTTACCCTGACCGAAAAGCCAGTGAAACGATGACGATGGACTAAGCAGAAGCCCGAAAAGCCAATGACCAAGCGTGAAAAGCAACGACTTAGTTTTTAGGGTGAAAGCCTCAGAGCGAAAAACCAAGAAAATTATGACGATGGTTGGCTAGGTGAGGAGGGGGTTTGGATTTATATAGTTAAACATTTATCGACAAAGAGTTAAAAAGGAATCTAATCTCTCAGCTGAGAAATTTTTTTGAGAGTTTATTGTAAAAATTATGCCAATATTCTCGGACGAGAAAGTTTAAAACTCTCGGCTGAAAACTTATCTAACTATGGAACAACTCTCAGACGAGAGAATTTTAACCGTGGTTAATTTCTCGTCTGAGAAATATTACAACTCTCGGCTGAAAAAATTTGTTGACTTTTTCCTCGGCCGAGAAATTGGAAATTATACAAAAAAAAACGATTTGTCACGGAATTATTTCCCAACTTCGTGTT